>QEPC01011131.1:4517616-4558954 GCA_003113815.1 Sphenodon punctatus
TCTGACACCAGAAATTGTTGTGGATTTTCCTCTAGATCCACTGGGTTCGGGTGGGCTCACCAATTCAAGGCTGTACACAGAATCTGGGTAATGAACATGAGTTTATTCAGCATACAACGCGTTGGGCAGACACCACAGAGGAGTGCTGCCCCCTTGGGACAGTTCAGCAAGCTTTTATACAAAAATGCAAAACCGTGCTTCTCACATGCTCATATACAGTTATATAGCTGGGTTTTTCCACTTGCCAGCTCACCATGACCGTTCCTCTAATTTAAGACAGTACATTTGGTTACGCCTCTAGTTGCTCACGTTATCTGCTCCCTGCATTCCATTCTACTCCCAGGCCCATCCTGCTTATTCTTATCAGTAATGTTTCTTCTTGCTGACACATAGGCACATTTTATAACTGTTCTAGCTGGTTTTCTGTATTTTTCCACCTCACACCCAACTCTACCTCTCTTTTGCATCTGACCCAGACCCGGCAGTCTCAGTGCTTACCCAGTGTCTAGCGGCTGTGAGGGGCTGGATGAGGGCGAGCTGACTGAATTTGAATCCTGACAAAACAGAGGTGATGTTGGTGGGTAAGGCAGTGGATGTGATGGCCCCCATCATTAATGGGGTTCATCCTCCAGTGGTTCCCCAGGTTCACAGTCCGGGCGTGCTCCTTGAGCCATAGCTCCACATGGATCTCATGGGGTCGGTGTCGAGGCGTGCATTACATCAATTACATCTGGTGTCAGCTTCAGCCGTATGTTTCAGATAGCGACCTGGTCACCATCATCCATGCTTTCATTACCTTGAGATTGGAGTATTGTAACGCGCTCTACATGGGGCTACCCATGGTGATGGTCCATTTACGTTTTAAGGACTGCAGCTAGGGCAGAATGTGGTGGCCCATGTCCTTATGGGGTCAGGCTGTCGTGAGCACATTACACCTGTGATCTGGGCTCTTCGCTGGCTGCCTATAGTCTTCCGGGCCCGATTCAAGGTGTTGGTGTTAACCTATAAATCCCTATACAGCCTTGGCCTGACTTACCTACAGGATCACTTCACTCTCCATGCTCTGGAGTGACCCCTGAGGTCGGCTGGGAGCGCTCTCCTTGAGGTCCCCCGTGTGGCCCAGGGGGCCACTACGGAGAGCGCGTTCTCAGCAGCCGCACCTCATCTGTGGAATTCCCTCCCAGCAGAGGCCCGGATGGCCCTGGACTTCCCTTCCTTCCAGCATATGACTATGACCTGCCTGTTCTGCCAGGTGTTTCGCAGCTGAGATGGAGTTTAGGGTGAGGGGTTGTGTGTTAGGGAGGGGGGAGGGATATCTATCTATCTATATTTTTTTGCTTTCTCTTTTATTGTGTTTTAACTGTTGATTTATTGTTTTTATATGTAAGCCGCCCTGAGCTCCCTGGAGCAGGAGGTGCGGGGTAATAAAACTTTAAAGATAAATTAACTAGACCACTGAACTACGTTCAATCCTTGTACCATCCTGTCTGTACGGGATAGCAACTTCAAGCATGGTTCCAACTCCAGCAATGATGTGACCTAGGGATAAAAAAGAGTTCCCAAATGTAAGCTGGCCAGAGATCAGAGATTCCATTGTTCAGTCCAATAAGTACTAACAACACAGGAGTTAACAAATGTTTCCCTTTGAGCTCTTAATAAGCGCTGTCCTAGTAGTGTAGCTGTTTTCCACTGGAAAGCACAATTAAGAGCACCATGTGTTGTCCTTCTATCTCGCCTTATGGATTACCACACCAAAGGGAATTGTTTATGAGGGTCTAAAGGTCCTGGCATTTCTGTCTCTAAAGAGCTGCTCTGTGAGGAAATATTTGATTTTTGCAGTTGTTGTTGATGATATTTTTAGATCTCTCTCTGACGCACACAGAGTGTACATTGGTTCAGACCCATTTTATTGGAAATATGTTTATTTAGATCAGCTGAGATGCTGGTTACACATTTTTTAAAAAATAAATATTTATTAAAGGATCAAAAGATATTACAAAAACCAAATATTGGTAAAAACGTCAAGCTAATAATTTAAATGCTAATAGCTGTCCGTTTTGGAAGGACAGCAGGTTATGTGAAAACTGTCGGGAACTTCCATTTTCCTTACAAGTGGCCTTCCACTTACTTTAGGGAAACTAACAGAGTAATGCAAATTGGGCAGAGGGTTCTCCTTTGTGGAGGCATGAAGACCAAGTCAAATGAAGCCTACCTAAAAGGTGGTTTTCAAGAGTAACCCAAAGAGGACCTAGACTATTGAGCCTATTTGGATAGAGTTTAACCTAGGAGGAAAGCTGTCTTCTTTCTGAATGTGGATTTAAAACCAATGTCATTAGTATTTGTGGATTGAGGAGTTGTCTGTTGGGAGCCTGTTTCCACAGAAGATAGAGACAAAGTAGTTCAGATGCCATTGTGATGCCATCCAGGGCTATTCTTAAGGGAGCCATGTGGGGGAAAGGTGGGAGCACTGCCCCCTTGTAAATTCCTCCACCTACCCCCCCCCCAAAGTGTTTTCCTGCTCAGTTTCTTGGTCTGAAGAAATTGGCCCCTTGTGATGCAGTCTCTCCCCTCCCAGTCTCCCTTCCTGGTCCCAGTGTCCTAGCTATGGGCAGGAGCCTGTGTTCACTGCATTCTCCCCATTGGTGGCAATAGAGAAAATACAGTGAACATGGGACCATGGCTATGGGCTTATCTCCATCTCTTACATTTGGGCCAATACAGGCTCCCACTGAAGTTACATCGCTGGCGCTATATAAATGCTTATAATAAAATAACAAAATAATAATAATAATATAATTAATATAATAATGTTGAATGAGAGCGGAATGGCTCTAGCCTTCAGACGTTTGCAAACCAAATTAGGAGCTTTGTTATCATTATGAAATACCATTCTGCATGGTATTTCACATCTTCCAGGCATTTGAACTGGCTTTGTGTTTGCTAGCATTTGTTAGCAATTGTTTGTGCTTGGTGGTGTTTTAGTTTCGTTTATTTATGGCATACATGCCAAATAATTTCATAAACTGCACCACATAGTTGAATACAGAAATATAAAAATATACCAAAATATCACACTGTAAGAGAGTCACCTGTTACAAATTCCCCTTTCTCCAAGGGAACAGAATTCCATAGGAGTGCAAAAAGAGCAGGTACCTCATGGCAGCAATTAGAGGTGCCACCATCAGTGTCAACATCACGTGAGCCTGGGGTGCGGGCTATTTAAATCCATCTGTGCTGCTAACAAGCGGAGGGTTAAGAAGTCGTAAGGCAGGCGAGGATTATGCCACCTGCCTGCATGAGTTTGAGCATGGCAGTGAAATGACTAGGCTCCCACAGGGTGAGGCTCGAGCATGGTTGAAAGCTGCTAGCGCAAGCTAGTGGGGAAGCATTACGCTTCCCTGATACTTTTGAGAGACTAATGGTGAGAGCTGCTGGTGCGAGCCAGTTGGGAATCAGCAGGCTTCCCTAATTGCAGGAGAGAGGGCTCCACCCAGCGAGACCTGAAGCCTGGGGATGGAGCCTCAGCCTAGTGAGGCCGGGACTGAGGAGCAGGAGCAACCCAGTAAGGGATTAGAACTAGATGGGCTAGAGGAGATAGTCACTGGAGAAGCCTGAGACAACGCAGCAGACTATTGGAGATCTAGTAAGTCTGTTGCAAAGACTGTGAGTTACAGGACATGTGGGGTGCTTAGGGGCCGTGAGGGGTGCTCGCTTACACACACATAATAAAATTGTTAAAATTAAATATTTTGGAATTATACAGTATAAAAGTTTATAAACATTCATTCTGTAATGTATTTCTTATTCTTTGTGCTATTACCAAAAAGGTTCCTAGAGCATATTATAAAACAGAAAGTGAATAACTGCTTAAAAGCCAAAATCTAAAAAAAAAGGTGAGTACTTTGGCCATCTGACTATACTTGCATCATATGACATAGGAAAAGCAAAGGGTTTTATTTCACAATGTATCATGAGACAGTATCGAGTCAATAATGTCTAGGGTTGCCATGTGGAGTCCACAAGTACTTCCAGTATGTGTTTGCATTGAACAGCAGTTAGTGATGTGAATGGTATTTCACTGCAATCACAATTCGGCAAGTCTCTCATTTTCCATTTATGGAGGAAATAGCTCAGATGCATTAATCTTATTGGGCTAAATATTAGTCCAGTCAGTATCTGCAAGGTAAAGAGAACTTGGAAGTTCTTTAATGAATACCTTGTTTGACACATCAAAGGCTGACCACATGTAACACCATAGGATGCTGGAGCTTGATCCAGACACAAGAAGCTTTGACACCTGAAGTCTAAATAATAATAATAACAACAACAAATAATTAATTAATTAATTAATTATTAATACAAACAAACAACAATGGATGCGTCAATGAGGACAGGCATTATTAAGATATTCTTGCTCCATTATTGTTTGATGGAAGAAATTAAAAGCCATCTAAGCTCCTACCACTTGTTTTGTGTGATTTCTTAACAATGTCACAGAATTACCAGACAATAAAGCAAATAAAACCTCCCCAAAATGGTTCAGTTCCTCTGGATTGCCACCGATCATTTTGTAGTGACACTTACATACGAGGCCCATTTTCTTAACAAATAAGAATCTAATGGATTAGGTCTTATCTAATTATGCATTCCGTATTAAGCCGATGCTCCCACTGTCTGCTGCTGCTGGCATAATTAAACTTAATGTACTTTTAATGATGTCTTCTTAACTCATGCATTCACATATGATTAGAATCAAATGAGGACGAGCTGTCTCCAGTCCAAGAGAGCTTCTTTCTTCAGCTTTTGATGGAACCCATGTTGAAATATTAATAATGCATATTTCAAGGTTAACAACATTGGGTTTGAAGCGAAGAATGCTTGTCACAAAATTTGAGCTAATCCCAGACCACAAAACAGCAATCCTTTCAAGTTCAGCCCCTATGTCCTGGAAATGTGCCACTGGAACTGGGATAATTTCAGTTTTGTTTTGTAAGAGGCTGTTTGCAAAATGGAAAATCGAAGAGGTAAATTGACTGCACTGGAAGCTACAAGCAGCAACTTCTAGGAAATTTGGTGAACTCCTCCTGACTTGTGTATGCTAAAAGTACTCATCTTTGCTTAACTGGTTTAGATGGTGAATCTATGCTGTGGTGAAAGCAATGGAAGCATGATGTAATGTAGTGGTTTCCATAGTTTCTGTTTATTCTTGCTATGTCCACATGAACAGATGAATCCCACTCCGGGATACTTACATTGGTGGTGATAATCTGCTTTGTAAGCATTTACACTTTGCAGTGTAATTACCCAGTGTCCTCATAGTTACCCCAGGAGTTAATGACTATATGAACAGTCAGAGTTAGTGGCATTTAGTATCTTAATGTATTTTTCTTAATGCCCTTTCTTTATTCATACAATCATTTACCCCTGCGGGTAATCTACTTTGAAGTATGTACTCTTCTTTAATCAGGAGTACTTACCCCAGGGGGGCAATACCTTCACTTCGCTTTAAATGCTGTTTTCATGTGAACAGATGCAGAGTTAAAGTGCGTTAAGACGTAATTCACTTCAAAGTAAATGTTCTTGTGAACAAGCCCTTATGTCATCACATTTTGAGATTTAACTACAATCCTGTGGTCCTAGACATCAACCCAGATGTGCAGAATATAACAAATATCAACCAAGATTGTGACCATTTTTAGATGGTGGTTTAATATAACTCCTCCTGCATGTGTGGGTGAGGGGATTGGGTTAGGAGAGGTTGGATACAGCCCCCTGGTAAGAACGGGGGTCTGATCCAAGGAGGGGGGGTCTGGCCGCCCAGTGAGAGAGGATGACCAGGGGAGGGGGGAGAGGATAGTGGGGGGGAGGGGAGGGTGTCTTCTTGGGGGTCTGGCGGGATGACCACCGGGGGGAGGGGTCATCCTGCCAGACCCCCCGGATACAGGGGCCGGGGGAGTGTCCACAGCCATTGGGGTTGTGATGGGTCGGAGCAATTATGGTCTCGCTGGGAGGCGAGCCATTGGGGTTGTGATGGGTCAGGGCAATTATGGTCTCGCTGGAAGGCGGAGACCAACTGTGGGGAGGAGAAGACATTTGGTTCCTGTTCCCCGCATAGAGCCCCAGGCAGGTGACACAGGGATCAAGATCGGAGGGGCCCCTGGTCTGGAACTGTTGCTGTTGAATGCGAGGTCAGTTGGTAATAAATCAACTATGATCCGGGAATTGATTCTGGATCAATCAACCAACCTTGTATGCATTTCAGAGATCTGGATGAACAATGAGTTGGGGCCGATATTGGCTGATCTTGTTCCAGTCGGATACTCTGTGCAGCATCAGCCTACATCAGAGGGGCAGGGAGGCGGTGTAGCTGTTGTTTTTAAGGACACTTGGTCTGTGAGGCGGTATCCTGTGCGGACCATCGTGGGCATGGAGGGGGGTCCACCTTGTGCTCGATTTGGCAGGAGACAGATTGGGGCTGCTGTTGGCATACCGCGCACCTACTTGTACCGCAGCATTATGACACACTCTAGTGGAATTGGTATTGGAGGTGGTCTTGCGATCCCCGAAGACTTTGGTCTTGGGGGATTTCAATATCCACACCCATGCCAGTTTAGGGGGAGCGGAGCATGAGTTCATGGACGCCATGACAACCATGGGATTTTTTTCAGGCGGTTAAGGGTCTGACACATGAGGGAGGACATACCCTTGACCTGATGTTCTGTACCGGCCTTGAGGCAGGGTATTCAGTGGTGGGGGATGTATTGGTTTTACCCCTGTCATGGATGGATCATTACCTCCTCCAGACCAGTCTCCTAGAGCATGGCTGCCCCCCGAAAGGTACAGGGCCGGTTCGTTGGGTTCGCCCCCGGAGACTTATGGAACCTGTGTGGTTCCAGAATATTCTAGGGCAGATGCCGTCCGATCTTGATGATCGTTCATTCGAGTTTTCCAGTGCCCACTGTGACATGTTTGCTGATATTTTTGAGGATAAAATCACTCAAATTCACCATGATCTCGATGCTGCATTTACAACAGTGGAGTTATCAGAGGTACAGGAAGCCTCGTAATGTCTGCTGTTGTGAAATCAGTTCCAGTGGGTATTGTCCGCTGACATGGTGGATGCCCTTAGGAATGTCTGGGCCACCTGTTGTGAACTAGACCCAAGCCCGTCCTGGCTGGTGAAGGCCAGCCGGGAGACATAAGGACCATTGCTGGCGGGGGTGGTCAACGC
Source organism: Sphenodon punctatus (assembly GCA_003113815.1). Taxonomy (NCBI): domain Eukaryota; kingdom Metazoa; phylum Chordata; class Lepidosauria; order Sphenodontia; family Sphenodontidae; genus Sphenodon; species Sphenodon punctatus. The sequence continues at coordinate 4,524,848 of QEPC01011131.1, forward strand.
CTCCCTCAGGGAGGGCAAGGTGCCGAGCCGTCTTAAAGAGGCAGTGGTGTGGCCCCTGCTCAAGAAGCCATCTTTGGACACTGACTCCCTAGCCAGTTATCGGCCAGTCTCTAACCTTCCCTTTTTTTGGAAGGTTATTGAGCAGGTGGTGGCACGACAACTGCAGGGGCATCTGGACTGGGTCGGTTTCCTTGATCCCTTTCAGTCTGGCTTTTGCCCTGGGTTTGGCACAGAGACTGCGCTTGTGGCCTTGGTTGATGACCTGCACCGCGAATTGGATCAGAGCAGATCTGCAATTTTGATCTTACTGGATCTGTCAGTGGCATTTGATATCATTGACCATGAGATGTTGGTGGCGAAGCTGCGGGACTGAGCTTGGGCAAGGGGAATTGTTCTTGAATGGCTCCATTCATTTCTGGCAGGAAGAACACTGCGTGCAGTTCTTGAGGAATATACATCATCTCCCTGGAATTTCACGTGTGGAGTCCCACAGGGTTCTAGTCTGTCCCCTCTCCTGTTCAACGTGTATATGCTCCTCAACCCGCAGCTCTGCCTGGATTGTCAGGTGGAGGCTGTAGCAAGAGGAGCATTTTGCCAATTTTACCTGGTGCAATGACTTCAGCCAAATGTCTCTGACTTGGATCTGGCCACCATCATCCATGCTTTCATTACCTCCCAACCGGATTACTGTAATGCACTCTACGTGGGGCTACCCTTGCCGATGGTCTGGAGGCTGCAGCTGGTGCAGAATGCGGAGGTCTGACTCCTAATGGGGATGGGTTATCGCGAGCATATTACACCAGTGCTCTGGACTCTGCATGGCTGCCTATTGTCTTCCGGGCCCAATTCAAGGTGTTGGTTATGACTTACAAAGCCCTAAATGGTTTGGGTCCTGGTTACCTGCGAGACCACCCTGCAGTCGGCCGGGGGTGCCCAACTTGATGTCCCCTGGGTACACCAGGTGGCGACAGTGGGGAGGGCGTTCTCGGTGGCTGCACCTCAGCTGTGGAACGCTCTTCCATTGGAGGCCTGTCTTTCCCCTGATCTCCCCTCTTTCCATAGGTGTTGTAAGACCTGGTTGTTCCGCCGGGCTTTCAGGGAGGGGTGGGTGGGTAGGGTTGGGGGATGGTGGTATTTATCAGCTGCTGTTGTATATATTTTATGTGCCCATTTTATTTATATGCACGAGATGTTGTATTTTAATGATTTTACTGTTATATTTTTATTGTTATATTTTATGTTGTACGCTGCCCCGGGCTGCCAATGTGCAGGAGGGTGTGGGTTATAAATTTTTTGTAAATAAAAAATAAATAATAAATGAGGGCAAGCCAATTGAAGTTGAATCATGACAAGACTGAAGTGATGATGGTTAGCCAGCCCTGTTACTTAGAGGGGATTGGGGTGCCTGTCACAGATGGGGTCCAACCCCCTCTGGTCACTCAGGTTTACAGCCTTGGAGTGCTTTTTCACCCATCGCTGTGCCTGGAATATCAGGTGGCAGCAGTGGCCAGGAGCGTTTTTCATCAACTTCATCTGGTGAGGAGGCTAAGGCCTTTTCTTTCTGATTTGGACCTGGCCACCGTCATTCATGCTTTCATCACCTCGAGGCTAGATTACTGCAATGGGCCCTACATGGGGTTGCCCTTGATGACTGTTCAGCGGCAGAAGCTGGTGAACAATGTGGCAGCTTGCCTCCCTTCAAGGATGAGTTGTCGGAAGCACATTAAACTGGTGCTCCAAAGTCTGTACTGACTGCCTATAACTTTCTGAGCACAATTCAAGGTGCTAGTTTTGACCTTTAAAGCTCTAATCAGTCTGGGTCCCATATAAGTGAAAGACCACCTGTCCTACCATGTCCCATTGTGGCCCCTACATTTGACTGGGGGCGCCCTCTTGCATGTTCCATCTGTTACCCTTATCCATGGGGCAGGGGTGCACAGGTGGGCGTTCTTGGCTTCTGCCCCAGTTTTATGGAATTTCTCTTCTCAGGGAGGTTTGCCTGAACCTGAGCATCATTCAGAGGTGGTATAAAACTTTTTTATTTGAAAAAGCATTCGGCAGGTGGGGATCAGGGTTGCTTGGGTTGTTGGATACGGGATATGGGGAGTGAGTGAGTATTTTATTGTATGAATGTTATTGTTTTTATTAATTGTAAGCTGCCCTGAGCTTCTGTGGGAAGAGTGGTATATGCATTTTAAAAATAAAAATAAATATATATATAGCTGACTGGAACTGCTTCTGCTTCTTGTCAGGTTCTAGTCAATTTCATTACTGGATTTCTCAGCTACAGGCTGCTTGGGGTGTTGCCTGGAAAAGAGGAGAGCTCTGCTGACAGCAGCTCCAGAAAGAACCTGGGGCTGCTGTCATCAGAGTTGACATCACAAGTGGACTTCCAGCTATGTCAGGCTGCACATGTTGGTATCCACCTCTTATGACTACATGTGGAAGGACCCATTATACTGTCTGGAACAACAAGAAGAAAAGTAGGATTCTCCCAGATAGCATACTTCTGTCACACTTCAGCCAATAAAGAACCTGCAAACTGGAGAGACCCAAAATGGTTGTGAGTATGGTAGAGAAGCAGCAGGTATTTTGATAGATTTTTCCCTAGCCATAGAGAGCTGAAACTGTTTCAGTCTTTGATCACATGTTTGTCCCATCATTAACAAAGCAGAAAAACCCCAACTTTTTTGTTCCCGAGCTTATTTCCTTATCTGCCCATCACTCAGAGGAATGGCTGGCTTTTCGGCTTTCTGAGACTAAATTGAGGAATTGTCTGAAATCCTTCCAACAGGGAAGAATTGATTTATTATGCTGCAATACATAATGCAAACAACGCCATGTACCTTTCATCTAAAAAGTCAGGACTTATATAACTCGACATGCCATTAATTCTGATGCCAGACAGAACAGAAGAGGAATTACCGGCACAGGAATCCAGGGAGCATGTTAAACTATCCCTGAAGAGTAGTGAACATACTTTGTGGCTGTTAAATTATAATGTATCGAGATCCTCAGGAATGGAAAGGTGCCCTGACAGCTAGGCTGAGGCATCAAAGACTCCTCTTAATAATTAGGAAATGCATCCTATGGACAGTGCTGGGCAAACATTATTTATTAATTATTTTATTTATTTTTACCTTGTCCTATCCTGCCACAGGCAGCTCAGGGTGGCTAACAACTGATTATAAACATAAACAGGTATAAAATATTATGAATAACAATAAAATACAAGTAAAAACAATCAAAATATACATGATCAAATCCGGTGCAAAACCCAACAAAAATAAATACCCTTCTACACCCCCCAAACCTCTCCCCTTCACCGAAAGCCTGGTGGAAGAGCCACGCCTTGCACCGGCGCCAGAAGGTGAGATTAGGACTGAGACGAACACCCACCGGGAGTGAGTTTCACAGCACTGGTGCGACTGCCAAGAATGCCCGCCTATCAGTCCCCACCAATCTATAGTGAGAACCTCCAGGAGAGTGCCCCCCGATGACCGCAGGGGCCACCCTGGGGCATGGGAAGTAAGACAGTCCCTCAGACGGTCCCCCAGGCTGTTTAGGGCTTTATAATGCACTCCTAGCAGCCTGTCCCTGTAAACAGACAGGCCGCAGCATTCTGCCCCAGCTGCAACTCCCAGACTGTCATCATGGGCAGCCCCACGTAGAGGGCATTACAGTAATCCAGCCTCTAGGTGACGAATGCATGGATGACGGTGGCGAGATTGGAGTCCGAGGCATACGGATGGAGCTGCCACACCAGATGTAGTTGGCAAAAATCACTCCTGACCACAGATGATACCTGGACATCCATGCACAGCAGTGGATCCAAGAGCACCCCAAGGCTCTGAACATGAAATGACAAAACCGGGAAGACCCCATCAATTATGGGAGAACCCCCCTCACCCAGATCACCAATTTTTCCCATGAGCATCACCTCTGTCTTGTCAGGATTCAGCTTCAATCAGTTAGTCCTCATCCAGTCCCCTACACCTGCCAAAGACTGGGAAAGCACCACCGAGACCGCCGGTCCTGGGTCTGATGAAAAGGAGAGGCACATCTAAGTATCATCATAGTATTAATTACAACATACCACTGATGCACAGCCTCCACCAGCAGCTACATATACACATTGAACAAGAGGGGGGACAGCGTGGAACACTGAGGGACCCCACAAGGGAGACCCCTGGGGGAAGAAGTATATTCCCCCAGGACTACCCACTAAAATCGATCATCCAGGAATGAATGGAACCACTGCAAAGCTGTCCCACCACCCCAGCAAGGTCCTGCAGGTGGGTCACCAAGACCTCATGGTTCACGGTATCAAAGGGTGAAAACAGACATGATGCTAACCACCCTTTAACCACCCTTGGTGGTCATTTATGCATGTTTCAGGGCTGCATAGGGCACCAATACAGCCCTGCAACATGCATACATAACCACCAAGGGTGGTTAAAGGGTGGTTAGCATCATGTCTGTTTTCACCCAAAGGCTGCTGAGATATCAAGTAGAACCATCAGGGTCAAACGCCCCCCTGTCCAGTTCCACTTGCAGGTCATCAACCAAGGCCACAAGCATGATCTCAGCATCATAACTTGGATGAAACCTGGACTGCGAGGGATCCAGAAAACCGATGCGGTCTAGATGCACCTGCAATTGACGGGCCACCACCCATTCAATAACCTTCCCTAAAAAGGGAACTCATCAGTTTTCATGAAAGCCCTCACAATGAATACAGACTCCAGTTTACCACTGCAGAGACTGATGTGAAGGGTCCAAATTCCAGAAGCGTATCCAGAAAATCTGCCACCATAGGAAAAACTTCAATGTGCCACTCCACATGAAGGGGTCCAGTCCTCACTGTTATTGCCCCCTTTCAGGGAACATCAGTCCCTCCGGTTCTTTCCCATCAGTAGGCTCCACTCAGTGCTAGAGAGGCTGGCCCTTGTTCTTAGGTTGCCATGGGCCTGCACCCATGGTGCTCTACTTTTGCCTGGAGTTTCCCTTCCGGGAAAGGAGTCTGGTTTGGCTGTCTTAGGGCCCCCAGCCTTCAGGGTCCTGGATTGGTAAAGGCATTAACCCCCCAGGATCTTCCCAAGTTCTGGTCCACCCACATAGTCAGCTAGGCTCTCCCACCAGACTCCTCACCCTGCCGTGGGTCCCTTCAGGGCCTGCTGTCCTGAGCCTGGGACAATGAAAGCTTGCAGACTCCCAACTCACAAGCACTTGGGTGGGCAAGTTGTTACACCCACAGGATCTTTCCAGCCCAGGCCCTGCACCCCTGGTCCACCCACATAGGCAGCTAGGCCCTCCCACCAGAGACCTCACCCTGCCATAGGTTCTTTCAGGGCCTATCATCCTGAGCCTGGGGCCATGAGAGCCTGCAGCCCTGTCGTCATACTGGTGTCTCCCTTCTGACTCGACAGTCCTCATGCAGCCAATTCCCTCCTATATTCTCCAGGGTTCCCTCAGCCGTGCAATAGCAGCCCTCTAGCAGGGATCCTCTCCCAAAGCCTGCTCTTTACGCAGGACTCAGAGACCTTCCCCTGGGCTCTGCTGCCCAGGCACAGACCCTCCTGAAGCCAGCTCAGACCAGAGGCAGAACCCTCCAAGGCTCACTGCTCTCTGGAGCCCTGGAAGACAGCATTCCTACTCCTATCTCCCTGCTAGATCTTTTGCCACTTCAGAGCTCAGCTTCCTGAGCTCTGGGTTGGCTTCTGCCACTCTCAGCTCAACTGTCCCTATTTATTTATTTATTTTATTTTATTTTATTTTGAATTTGATTTTTTAGCTTCCCTGTCCTGCTACAGTAGCTTGGGGCAGCTCACAACACATTACAAATATAAATAATAATAATAATAATAATAATATAGTATAAAAATACATAATAAAATTAACATCAGTAGCCATATAAAACCAACACTAAACATACCCGGTGGAGCTAAACCCCCTTCTATATTCTGTCAGTTGCTTTTGAAATGGTGGATCACGAGATGTTGATGGCGCACCTGTGGGAATGTGCAGGGGTGGGCGGGACTGTGTTCAAATGGTTCCGCTCGTTCCTGACCAGGAGAACCCAACAAGTGGTACTTGGGGAGTGTTTTTCATCATACCAAGACCTCACATATGGTGTCCCGCAGGGTTCACTGTTGTCCCCCCCTTGTTCAACGTATAAATGCAGCCTCTCGGTGAGGTTGCAGTGAATTAATAGACTGATTGAAGCACCAAGATAATATTGTACACATCTGTAACTATTGAAAGGATGCTATGATTTTCCTATATGCTTTATTTGCTTGCTATATGCTCCATAGTAACTTTTAGTTTAGGAATATTGAAAATGTATATTAGGAGGAAAACAGGCTGGCAAGAGGAGAGAGAAATATGCTGACAGGGATATATTCTTGTAAGAACAGAACCAGAAAGAACTGTCCATGCCCAGAACATGGCTGTACATAAACAAGAAAGAAGGTTACAAGAATAAATAAGAACCAAGCAATACAATGAGGGAAAATGGCCTAGTCAGACATAGAGACGCCTTAGAGAAAGGGGCATGGGCAACTCATGGCCAAAGATCAGGCCTCCCATCTGGAAGGAGGGGTAGGCAGGATCTAACTGGTCAGGACATCCCATAATAACAATGACTAAGCAGAAAGTACCCCAAATCTGAACAGCCAATGGGAGAACTTCTCAGGTTTAGCACTGACAGCCCCGCACTCTGGATAATCATAAGGCAGTCACTGGATGAAAAGACCAGCCCTAGACAGGGAAGGTGCCTTGCATGGTACCCTCTGACCGGTTACCTAGTTAACCGCCGGTTGATCGATGCTTGGCCCTCTCCGATGCTCTCAAAGACTGTGAAAAGCCAGACTCCAGCAGTTAGGTTCCTAGATAGACCTCGATTGGGCCCCCACCCTGCCTCTCCTCTTGAGATCAGACCTGAGACCTCTGACGCGTAAGAACTCATATGTATGTACTTATGTGTGTGTGCTTGCTGTTAGAGTAGGGGAAGGCTATTGTTATATGCAAGTGTATTGGTGCTATATTACTGCTTTATTCTCAGGTCTTCTATGTGCTATAGTAATAAACTTATGTCTATTTAAAGGACTTGCTATCTGTTTCTGTTCGTCCAGTTCCCAGAATTGGGAGCTGCCTGCCAGGGGTCTAGGTCCTGTCCCTGGTAGGATTGATAGAGAACAGTTCCAATTCATAACAAGGTGATCAAGAGGTTTGGTGTACGGTGTCACCAGTATGCTGATGACACTCAGCTATACCTCTCTATTTCAACTGACCCCGCAGTCTCCTTGCTTACTCGATGTCCAATGGCCGTGGGGGATTGAATGAGGGCTAATCAACTGAAGCTGAATCCCGACAAGATGGACGTGATGCTGGTGGGGAAGGTGATGGAGTTAATGGCCCCCATCATTGGTGGCGTCTGTCCTCCATTGGTTCCCCAGGTACGGAGTCTGGGGGTAGTCCTCGATATGGAGGCTTAGGCCGTACATGTCAAACTCTGACCTGGACACCATTATTCATGCTTTCATCACCTCTAGACTAGACTATTGTAATGCACTCTACATGGGGCTACCCATGGTGATGGCCCGGAAGCTGCAGCTGGTGCAGAATGCGGCGGCCCGTCTCCTGGTGGGACTGGGCTGCTGGGAGCACATTACACCAGTGCTCCATTCTCTGCACTGGCTTCTGATAGTCTTACGAGCCTGATTCAAGGTGTTGGTTTTATTTATTTTATGTTTATTTTAAAAACTTTTACCCCACCCCTCATGTCACAGGCAGCCCAGGGCGGCTAAAATCAATAAAATACAATAAAACATATAAAAACATCATAAATCAACAACAATAAAAATGAGGAGAAAAGCAAATCCCCAATACCCACCCCCTCCCACCACACCTTACACTCACCCTTCTCCCTTGCCAAACACCTGACGGAACAGCCAGGTCTTACAATTCTTACGAAAATCCAGGAGGTCTGGGGCCAGATGGGTCTCCACCGGGAGGGAATTCCAGAGGCGCGGCATGGCCACCGAGAACGCCCTGTCCTGTGTGGCCCCTCGGGAAACCCGAGGAATCTCCAACAGGGTGCCCCCAGATGACTGCAGGGGTCAGCCCAGAACCCAGGGAGTGAGGCCATCTCACAGATAGACAGGGCCCAGACCGTGTAAGGTTTTATAGGTCAAAACCAACACTTTGAATTGGGCCTGGAAGACTATTGGCAGCCAGTGCACAGATCGGAGCACCGGTGTAATGTGCTCCCAGCCCCATCAAGAGCCGGGCCGCTGCATTCTGCATCAACTGCAGCTTCTGAGCCATCACCATAGGTAGCGCCACGTAGAGTGCGTTACAGTAGTCTAACCAAGAGGTGATAAAAGCATGGATGATTGTGGCCAGATCTGGAACTGAAACCAGTGGCTGAACGGACAGTACCAGATGTAATTGGCAGAAGGTTCTCCTCACCACAGCCTCCACCTGAAAATCCAGGTGGAGCTGCGTATCAAGGAGTACCCCCAGGTTCCGCACCCGGAAAGTCAATGGAGGACAAACCCCTTCAACTGAGGGGGCCGTCATCTCCATTGACTTACCCACTAACATCACCTCCGTCTTGTCAGGATTCAATCGCAGTCTATTAGCCCTCATCCAATCCCCCACAGCTGCCAAACACCGGGTAAGCACCAAGACAGCTGGGCCTGTGTCAGCTGAAAAAGAAAGGTACAGTTGGGTGTTATCCGCATACTGATGACACCTCACCCCATACCCCCCTGATCACCTGGCCGAGCAGCTCATGTACACGTTGAACAGGAGAGGGGAGAAGACAGAACCCTGCGGGACCTCACACGAGAGGTCTCGGTGAGATGAAAAATAATCACTGAGCACCACCTGCTGAGTTCTCCCGGTCAGGAATGAGTGGAACCATTCAAGAATTATCATGTCCACCCCTGCACTATCCCGCAGGTGCGTCACCAACATCTTGTGGTAATGGGTATTAAATGTTAGGGATGTGCGAACCCCTGGGGGTTTGGGGTTTGGCCCGTTTGGGGTTCGACTGAACCCCAAACCATTCTATTCGACCTGGCCCATTTGGTCTGAACCCGTTCAGGCATTCCCCTTCCCCATCAGGCTGCATAGGTGGAAGGGGCGCCGGGGAGCTCATCTCCCCCCACCCTGCCGAGCCTGGGAATTTTTTTTTTAACCCCCCCCCACCCCAGGGATCGCCCTACCTGGTAGTGCCGGTGGGGATCCGGATCTGCATCCGGTGTTGGCGGGGCTCCGGCGTGCTTCAGGCCGCTACTAGGCCTTCCACGTCAAACCGGAAGGCCTAGTAGCGACCTGAAGTGCTCCGGAGCACTGCCACTGCCAGACCCACTGCTGCAGGTAGGTCAGGGTCTGGGTTTGGTTCTGGCGGCAGCAGTGACGGCAGGTCCGGTGGCGGCGGCACTCCGGAGCGCTTCAGGTTGTTACTAGGCCTTCCGGTTTGATCCGGAAGGCCTAGTAGTGGCCTGAAGCATTCTGGTGTGCTGCCGCACCTGCTGCTGCCACTGCCGTCATTGCCACCGCCGCCGCCACCACCACCGCCAGCGGACCCACGGCCGGAGCCCTGGCACCACCAGGTAGGGCGATCCCTGGGGTGGGGGTGGGTTAAAAAAATAATTCTCAGGCTGAGCAGAGTGGGGGGGGGGAGGTGTTCCCCGGCATCCCTTCCACCCGTGCAGCTTGGAGGGGGGAGGGAAAACTGGGTTCCTCGCTGCCCCCTGCCCTCCGCCCCCCTCCCAAACACGTTTGGAACCCAAACTTTGTTCGGTCAGTTCGGGTGGGGGTCGGTTCGGATTCAGGGTGTTCAGGAATGGGCCGAACACCCCGAGTTCGGGCTGAACCCCGAACTTCCAAACCGTGTTCGCACATCCCTATCAAATACAGCCAACAGATCTAATAGGACCAAAAGGGTCGATCGACCCTTATCCTTTTTGTGGTGCAGATCATCACCAAAGCCACCAATGCTGTCTCAGTGCCATGCCCCAGACGAAAGCCAGACTGCGAGGGATCCAGATAACCGATGCGGTCGAGATGCCCTTGGAGCTACTGAGCCACTACCCGTTCAATAACCTTCCCTAAAGGTTATTGAGCAGAGGCCACACCACCGCCTCAAGATAGCCTGGCACTCTGCCCTCCTGTAGGTTACTGTTATAATGGATGCAATGTTAAAGATCAAAAAAATTGGCAATGTTAAAAAACCAATATACCGATACCGGTATGTTGGTATTATTGGATTAATCCGATATTGCCAATTATTGGCATTATCGGATTAATCCGATACTGATAGTCCCATCCCTATTAACAACTGACCTCACATTAAGCAGTATTAGACCTAGGCCAGGGGCCCTCCAGTCAGCAAACACCTCACCACCAGCCGAGGGGTTAGTTAGAGGGACTGTTGTGAAATAATTTTTGGCCCAACAAAGATGCCAATTTCCTTGCTACAATGTAACCAAAGCAAGAGTGGTTCTTTTGACACAAATATGCCAAAAACAGGCATTGAATGCTATTGTAACTCATCCTTTGTTGAAATGTAACCAAAACTATTGAAAGGATGCTATGAGTTTCCTATATGCTTTATTTGCTTCCTATATGCTTTATAGTAATTTTTAGCTTAGGAATTATTAAAAATGCATATTATAAGAAACAGACTGGCAGGAGGAGAGAGAAATATGCTGACAGGGATACTTTCTTGTCATCAACAAGAGGAAAGGCCCCAGTAAGAACAGAACTAGTAAAAACTGTCCATTCCCAGAACAAGGTTGCAGATAAAAACCAAGCAATGCAATAAGGGAAAAATGGCTTGCTCAGAGAGACGCCTCAGAGAAGGGGTGTGGGGGATCTATGGCCTAAGGTCATGTCTTTCTTCTGGAAGGAGGACCAGCAGGACCTAATCTGGTCATGCCAAACCTCAAACAAGTGACGAACAGGGAAGGACCACCAAACCTGAATAGCGAAGGGGAGGAACTTTCCTGACGTGTAACTGTTAGCCCCGTGCTCTGGATAACTCATAAGGGAAACGGCATAAAAGGCCAGTCCCTAGACAGAGAAGTTGCCTTCACAGTCCTTGATCGCTACCCCTTGGGGGGGCCGACAAGCTCGGTGAGTGTTGCCCCTTTTGGGACTCCTTTATCTAGGGAGTTCTACAACGGCTTCTTGGGCCCCCTGACTGCTTTCCTCCGGAACCAGGCCATCAGCCTTTGATCACGTAAGAATATGTGCTTTTGTATGTATTTTTAGGTAGATAAGAGTAGATGGGTGCAAATGTGAATGCAAGTGTCTCTTTGGTAATTGGTATACTAAATTGCTGTGATATTATTGAATAAATGTCTATTTGATTGAATAAAAGACTCATTACTGAAATAAAAAAAAGGAGTAATTCCCTCCCTCTCAAACTGAAGTATTTTCACTAGATCCCGAGAATTGAAAGGGACCTGCTCTCTCTCTCTCTCTCTCTCTCTCTCTCTCTCTCTCTCTCTCTCTCCCCCTCTTTTGTAGAACTGAAGGTGCAGCTGAATCTTTACAGGGATAGCTGGCTAGCATATGTGCAGCTGAATCTCCACAAGAGATAGCTGGCTAGGAGCCGAATCTCTACAGGGATAGCTGGCCAAAAATCATTGCAGTTGCCTCTCTTGGACAGAGACAGCTGATTGGGATTCACATGTGCTGACCCCTCTGGGACAGGGGAACAGCAGAATTTCTCTGGAAACTATTTAGAGTAGAGAGAAGCAGTAGAAACCCCCTTTCCAATTCATTATAGGACAGGCACCAAACATCTGTCCCAATTAATCAGCCTCCCGGAACGACCAAAATTCCCTTGGCCCAACACAACCCCAATAGCTGTACCCCCCAGCCCCTCCAGTGGCTGCCCCACCAGGCATGTGAGGCAAGGGACACCCCCCCTCCTACCCCCACCCTCTCACGGGGAAGCATTCAACACCCTTCCCCCAGGGGACATACCCCCCTCTTACCAGGGGATCAGACCCCCCCTCCCTAACCCTGTCCCCCTTTCCCGCACTCTCATGGGGGGGGGAATACAAAACTTCCCAACCACCTCCAAAGCAACCCACCCTTCCTTACAAAAACTCCACCTAAAAACCACCAGTTCCAATCCCAGCTATTCACCCTCTAGATGCCCAACCCTGCACAAAACAAAAATAAAATCTCCCCCGGCCACCGGGACCCCACCAAAGGACCCTTGAAAAGCATCCCTTGGGTGTGTGGCCTGCAGTATTGCTGGTCAGCGTGCCACTCTTAAGGCTTTCCCCCCCTGGGCAAAGGCACTGGGGGGAGGCTTCCTGGTCCTGCCCCTCCTCTCCCTCTGCCACAGAGAGCCCATTGCTAGCCCAGCTGCTGCTGTTACTGGGGCTGGCACTAGAATTCTTAAAGGGACAGGCTCCCTTGTAGCCTGCCTTGCTACACTCCCCCACCCATTTCTTTCAGAGTCCTTTATTGGCCTGGTACTACCCTAATTGCCCCCTCCCTACCCTCTGAAACAGGTGCCACCAGACAGCAGTAGCAGCTCTGGTATTTAGCATAACAGTGCCACATGCTACATACCCCCACTGCAGCTGTGCCCCAAGTTTGCTCACTGGTGGCCTTGTTTGGGCTTTCCAGCAAAAAAGTACAGCAGTAATGGGCACTGAGGGGTAGTGGTAATACCAGCTGCAATACTGCAGCAGGACAGACCTACAAATCTCACCCAGCTTGCCGCTGGCTTCCCCACTTTGTTTTGCATTGTTAAGTTCTGTGGCTAAGCAACTTCAGTTGCAAAAGTGAAATAGACTATCTTGTTGTCAGGAAAGAAAGTCTATTTTACCCAGCTTTGAGCCTTTTAAGCATTTTTTTTTAAAAATCACATCTCCCAAATTTGCACCCTTGAAAGGTGCTTAGTTTTCCTATAACTCATGTAGCCTCTGTCAAATCCACTGTCCAAAGCTCATGAGGTGAGAATTTGGTACAGAGTATTTAACACATGTGCATGTTTAGTGTTACATGACAAGTCAGGCCAGAAATCCCAGCACTGTGACCTGTGTTTTGATAACTCGAAAACAATAGATATGTACAAACACGTTTTCAGACAGAACCAAGGCTGCTTCAGTCATTGGGAGGATTTTCTTTCCAGCCAGGCTCCCCAGCTCTGACTATCTCATGGTCCTTCCTACCAGTTTCCTCTGGCTAGTCATTTTCAGAGAAGCTCACAGTCTAGCTCCTTGTCTGTCAGCAGCCTCTTGCAACTGAGGTATTCCCAGCTTGTCTTCGTGGGCTGGCAACAGCCATGCCCAGTCAGAGGTGCACTCTCAATTTGGCTTCTACTCAGTGTCTTAAAGGGTTTGCAACCCAACTGTGGCTCAACCTGCCGCAGGCTGCTTCTCTTCAGCAGGTGAGGCACCTACAAACATGTTTTGATAAAAGTAATGTCCCCTGCCCCAGGTTCATAGAGACATAAATGGTAAGGTCAGATAGGATTGTTATGACCATCTAGCTGGGGGTGGGGCCTGGTACATGGATGTTTTTTATCTGGCCCCTTTCCAATACCTGGATTTTAACCATGAATGAAGACCCTTCCCTTCCCTCAAGCACCAAAGTAACATGCTCAGGAGGCAGGGAGCAGAGATGAAGGCATGAAGAAGTGGGTATATGGATCCATAGTAGAAATCACTGATCTACATCTTCCCATTCCTTCCCCCACCTTGAGAACAACCTTTAAATGCTCTCCTCAAACCCCTATCTAGCTTGTATTAATTTTCAAAGTGGCCCACAGGAGGGAAAAGCTTCCTTACCCCTGACCTAGTCTAATCATCTGCGTAACACAGGGCAGGGAATTTTATGCAGAGTGTCTTTCTGCACCATACATAGCTGGAGCCAGCAAAAGTGATGGCACCACCGGCATCCCACCCTGGGGTGGGGAGGACTACCCCCGGACGGGTTAGCTCTGGCTGCAGGAACACACATCACCATGGCCGGACCCAGACAGGGAGCGATGTGAGCCCACCTGGCCACGCCCCCATACTGATGCTGTCGGCCCACCCCTGCTGCCAATAATAGGAAGCCATGGATGGCTGCCATGACAACCCCCCAGGCCAGGCCAGGGCCGGCAACAGACATTTCCACTTTGTTCTGCCTGCTCTGGTCCAGCTGGGCGGCTGCTGGGAGTGTATTTTGGGCCTGCTTTGTTCCAGGTCAACATTTCCAGCCTGTATGCTACCCCCACCAGGGTTTGAACAGGGCCCACATCTGGTGGACCCAGAACTAACATAATGCCATGATGCTGGTCCAGCCACGCCAGAGTGGGCCCATGTTATGTCTGTTAACACCCAGTGGTATAGCAAGGCTATGTGGCCCCAATTAGTCCCCCTAAGGGCAAGGGTGCAGGGGCCTTCCTAAGTGGTGGCCCTCCCATGGCTTCTGGCCAACCTTGGCTTCCCCCCACAATTTCTGCATTTTGTTTAATTATTTAGTGCTATTTTGGCTACTAATTTAAGTAACTTTGATTACTGAAGTTACCAAAATACCTAGCTGACCAAAATACCAAACAAGTGACCAAAATACTGAAGTGACCTCCATAACTGAAATAAAGGGTGATTTCAGACGTGATGTGGTGATATTCCCCACAGTGAATCCCACCCCGGTGTGAACGGATTCACCCCAGGCCGTGGTCAGATGCGCGGCACCAACAGACGTGACGGGGGTGTGACCACCACCCGGGGACAACAAGAGTGAACATGGGCCGGGGTATCCCAACAGATGTGACACGGTGGCGAGAACCGCGGTGGTAGACCCACAAGGCACCGGGGCACGCTGATGTAAACATGGCAGTCTGAGGGCAACAGACGTCACAGCCGCCGGAGGACTCCGCCCAGGGAAGGGAAACATGAAGGGAGGGGGTGGAGGGAGCTGTGGAGCGAGCAGCACTCCCACACAGCAGCAGCACGGAAGGCGTGCATACTTCAAAAACAGATGCGCTCACACTCCACCGAAGAAGCACACCCACACAAAGAAGGGGAGTGGAGCACGGGGGCATAGGAGGAAAGGGACATGGCCAACCAGGTGTACGGGGGGTGGGGGGGCGGCTCCGCCAGCCCAGCAGGAGCAGGAGGGGGTGGGAGCCCAACCAGCACAGGGAAGGGGACCCCAGCAGACCAAGTAGACAGGTGGCAGCACATTGCTCAGGGAAGCACCACAGGTGTTTATTGGGGACAGAAGCGGCATCCGGACAGGCGCAGAGCCGTACGTAGTGGAGTCGTGCAGGGGAGAGGACAGCAGCAACGAGGGGCACAGGGCACAGTCCGGAAGGACTCCAAGTACTGGCAGTGACAGGTCCATGGGTGGCCATACGGAGGGGTACAGGGCGCTGGGAGCAGGTCCCCGGTAAGAAGGCGACAGGCAGGTGGGCAGATGTGGGGCACAGGGAGTTCTGTAGTCACAAGGAGGCAGCGGACGGTGGAGGCAGAGGGCAGATACGCCCAGAGCGCCCTACACCCTGCTGCAGGGTCCCCCATCGGGTGCAGGGTGCAGGGGCGAGAGCAGGTGCAAGAAGCGGGGCCATTGCCAAAGTCCCCGGCAGAAGCCTCGGCCGGCTATGTGGAAGCAGATCAAGTAGAATGCCTCAAAGGGATCCGTACAGCTCATCCCGAGCTGAACATCAGTGCGGCTGCACACCTCTGACAGGGCAGCCAGCTCCGGCCCACAGGGGTGTGTGTGTCAAGCCATAATCATCCGTGGGGGGCCAGGGCAGGTGGGACAGCTCCAGCAGGCGGTAGTAGGCTGCCCCCCGGGAGCGGGGATACCCACGGGCACCTTGCATGCTGATGAAGTAGGACATGGCCAGGACAGGGCCACCTTCACACAGGCAGGTCGCATATCCCAGGAAGGCACACACACACACAGAGCGGAGGCAGTCTCGGCAGGACTCCACGTCGCAAGACCACCCAGCGTGTCCGGAATGCGGGCCTCAGGTAACGGGGCGAGACCAAGCTCATCGCAGTGTACCTGGCAGTCAACAGCGCTCACAACATAGCCAAAGTGCAACATACCGAAGCTCAGGCACCTATAAGCAGCCGACCGGGTGGCAGACGAGTGGAGGCTGCACTGAACAATGGGTGAACACCACAGGCCGCAAAGGGCCATGCTCTCGCGGGCGGTCCAGGCACGGACAGAGGCACCAGGGCCCCTGAGCGGGACCGAGGGATGGGAAGCAGTTGCCATGGGTCAGCTCTGGGAGGGTATGAGCCACAGAGGCCATGGGAGCTGCATAGGATGTACGTAGGGGGGCCTGACAGGCAAACAGGGGCTGCCTAGGCCAACAGATAATGGCACAACTGTAACAATGGGGCCCCTGTGGTGGGGAGCGTGGAAAGCGTACAGTGCACAGCTGCCAGCATTCAAGGCCAGGCAGGCCCACGCATGTACACCTGCATTAGGAGATAGGGAAATCGGCATGCGCACGCACCAGGAGGCACAGACTGCTGGGTACTACGAAGGATGGAGCCTATCATCTCTCATAGGCCCATGGGAGTGGGGGGCGTGAGCACTTAAGGGGCATTGGTGAGAGGCCTGAGGTGGATTAGAGCACACGTTGTGGTAGGCGTGTGTCGGACATAATGGAAAGGAACTCCCTCAGGGATGGACCGCGTCCAGCTAGGATGCCGCGTAGCCCTGCTACAAGCTATAGCTGAGTGGTTCCAGGAGCACGTGGAACTGATGGCAATCTGTACTGAGTGAGTGGAGGGGATGCAAGTGGACCAGTGGTATATGGCCAGGGTAGGGGCGCGCACCGGACACGGCCACACGCTTCCTAGCCCTGGGAAGTGGGAACAGCACGGTGGCTTGGATTAGTCTACAGCAGGCTGCTGCTAAGGGCAAACACCCTTCCAGCCGGCTGCAGGGCCCTGTTGTCCAGGCTCACGTGGAATAGGGCTGCCGGGTACCTGGCGTTGCAGCTCGCCATGCCCATCCAGAGGCACATGTGGACTGTGCCGAGAACACAACAGTGGTGGCAGAGGGTGCTGACACTTTGGGATGATGCCACATGGGTCAGGCACTTCAGGATGGACAGGCGCACCTTCATGCGCCTTGCTGAGCTGCTGCGGGAGTGGCTTGAGCCCCTCCAGACAGGCATGCGTGAACCAATTCCCGTGGCTCAACGGGTCGCCATAGCTGTGTGGGCTCTGGCCACCCTGGACTCATGCCAGTACATTGCCCAGCACTTTGGCGCGGGGCTAATGACCGTAGCATGTCTGGTGCGGGATTTCTGTGAGATTGTGGAAGGGGTGCTCCTCGAGCGCGTGATACAGCTTATCGACCAGGACACCTTGATGGCAGGTTTCATGGACCTTGGTTTCCCCAATTGCCTGGGGGCGATCGATGGCTCTCATATAAAGATCATACGACCCCCCCTTTGACAACGAGGCCGAGTACATCAACTGGCACGGTTACCACTAGCTCCAGCTACAAGACCTGGTGGACCATCGGGGACGCTTCACCGACATCTTCACTGGGCACTCAGGCCGCAGTCACGATGCACGCATCCTCACCATCTCCCTGCTGTTCGCCCGCATGTACAGGGGGGCCTTTGCGGACATGCGCATGGCCCACATAAAGGGGGTGATGATGCCCCCATGCATCATAGGGGACCCAGCATATCCCCTGAAGAACTGGCTAATGAAGGCATACCCGGTGGCCGCTACACCAGCCCAGCATCATTACAACACCCACCTCAGGACTGCACACACCGTGGTCAAGAGGGCATTTGGTGCCCTCAAGCAGCGACGGTGATGTCTAGCAGGCAGACTGGACTATACAGTGGAGACCTCCTTGCTGGTCATTGGCACCTGATGTGTCCTGCACAACATCTGCGAGACTGATGGGGCCGCCCTCGAGAACCCCCCCTCACGCCGCCTGTCTGGGCTGGTACCTCTATACGCGGATGTGCCCAACCCCCGAGAGTACCGCTATGCAAAGTGCATTAGGGCAGCACTGACCCATCACCTCGATTGTCTGGCACATCACAGAGGCACCCGGAGACCAGAACTACGCATCACGGAGTCCGAGTCGGGCCCCTGCACACGTGTGCAGCTGTAGTCCCGTTGCAGCAATTAATAAAGCACACAGAACATGTCAGGTGTGTATGTGATCCTTTATTCACCCACCCAACCCCCATTCATGCCCTGGTACCCAATGCGCCCAGGTGCCCAGTGCCCATTGTCCCTCCCAACCACCTCTGTGGTGCTGAGTGCCCCTCCCTCCCCATCCCCTATAGTGACCTGCCCATGCCCCTCCCCCATCCCCTTGTGCCCCTAGGCTGGCCCCTCCCCCTGCCTACCGAGATGGCAGTTGCTGCTGACCACCCCTCGTCAGTGGATGATGAGGAAGTACTGTCAGCCGGCGGGGCCGGGATACCTGGCCCAGACCCATGTCCCCTGCTCATCACCTGCACCTGCCCCTCCTCCCTCTTGGGGCTGCCTGCACCCGACCCGGTCCCTGGCGGCCTGGCTGCTGGCCTCCCTGTGCTGACCCTGGTGCTGTTGGTGTGGCTGGGTTGCTGTGCTGGCAGGGCCTGCGGTGTGGGCGGAGGGGGTGGAGGGGATGCATGCCTGGGAGCCAGAACTGCACCAGGTGGGGCAGCAGCCATTATAAAGGCACTTAGTGCCCCGACCTGCAGGAGGAGGGATGTGCCCTGGTCCAGAGAGCGGTCCAGTCCTAGTTCTTCGGACTGGCTGTCCTGCCTGTCTGAATGTTCCTGGAGTGCCACCTGTTGTCTGGTCATGTCTCTTAGTAACCATTGGTCCTTTTGCATCTCTGCAACCAGAGCACGGTCCCTCCCCTCCACCTGCTGCAGTGCTCCAGTTGTCCCCTCCTCCAACCTGTTGACAGCCCCAAGAATCTCCTCTGTCTTCTGTGTGCTGTTGGTCACCAGCTCCTGTGCGAGGTCCTCCCTCCATCTGTGCATCTGCTCATGGTGTTCCCTCATTCTCTGTGCCGGGGGTACGGGTGGCCCCTGGGCATGACCCTCCCATGCTCAGCATGGCTCTGTGGGGTGACATAGGGGATGGTCCATTGTGTTGGGTGCGTTTCCCCGACCCCCACTCCTGTCACAATGCTCGGGGCATTCCCTCCCTCCGGAGAGGGCTTCCAGGCACCATGGACAGCTTCTTCTGCCCGTTCTGCCTCCATGGCGTTCGAGCCTGTTGGCCCGGCTGGAGTCCTGCCCCTCTCCCACTGCCATGCCCCCCCTACCCTTGGTGTTTGTGCGCTTGCCCACACCTGCCATGGCCTTACCTGCTCCCTCGGTGTTGGTTCCCTCCAAGGCTGGATGGTCACTGACACTTGTTTCTGCCCACTCCCTGTGTCAACAGGGTGTGAGGGTCAGGGTGACAGTCTCCTCCTCCTTCCCCTCTTCATCCTCCAAGTCTGCGGGTCCATGCGTTGCCTCCCTGGAGGTCAGGCTGGGGGAGTGTCAGGCGCGCATGCCCGAGGTCCCGGTCATCTCCTTGTCGTGGTAGGTGCCCGGTGTGGGGGATTGCTCGGGTGGCTCAGGTTGTAAGGGGGGGGGTCATCCTCTGTTGGGCGACCCTCATGGGTGCCCCCTCCTACCAGGTGCAGGGCCATGATGGACCCCTTATGGTGGAGCACCCTGCTCAGCATGGCCATATAGGGGGAGGCTCGTGTCGCCCGGCCGGAGTGCTGGTTATTGTCCATTACTTCTGTATATCTCATCTTTAGTTCTTTAATCTTTGTCCAGCACTGGGTGGGTGTTCTCTCATATCTGGCCTCCCCCATTTCTCTGGCTATCTGGGAGAACACCTACTCATTTCCGGCATTTACTGCCAGGTCTCCCTGAATTTCTGGTGTCGCCCAGATAGCTAGGAGGTCTTGGGTCTCCTGTAGCCCCCACTGCCCCCCCATGGTACCAGTGCCCGGGTACCGGTCCCTTCGCAGCCTCTCCCTCCTCCACTGCCGCCTGTCTCCAGCTCCCTCCGGCCTCGGCACCCTCCGGGGTGCGTGCGCTCTTGCGGGTCTGTATGGGGGTGCAGAAGGGGCTGCGGGTGAGTCTCCTGTCAGCTGTGGTCCCTCCCTCCTTCCCCCCTCCCTGACCATGCCCCTCCTCTCCCCGGCTCTGACCCACCCACTCCTGGCCGTGCCCCTTACCCTCTTCCGGGGTGGTCCCGTTTGCTGCTGGGTGTCCCCCGCCAGCCTGGGTTCCCCCTCCTCCTGCTGCTGCTCCTCGCCCTCTCGCTCCATCTTCTGCTCAGTTTCCTCCTCCCTCCTCTCCATCGTCTTCTCCGCCACATAGTCCTGCTGCTTCCTGCCCTTTAAATCTCCCTCTGTGTGCTGCTTGTTGTTGGTTGCCTAGCAATGACGCTGTGTGCCATCACCATGGCCCATGGTCATTTCTGTTCACCGCAGGTGGGGTTTTCCGTTCAGAAGTTACTTTTCATTCACCCCTGCCATGGTGAGCATTCACCACACTTCTGGACCTCCTCCCGCCCCGACCTCACGAAGCGTGGTTAGCTTCACCCCGGCCCGCGTTTGACTGTGGTGAACATCTGGATGTGAGCAAACAGACGTGGAAGGCTCTTTCACCACCGCCCACGTTTGACTGCAGTTGATTGTGGTGAATGCCAAAAACGTAACATCTGAAATCACCCTAAATACCCAACTAAGTGGACACATGAATTTTCTTTCTGGGACAAATACTTGTTTGAATATTCTGTGGGTTATTTGTGAATATGAAAATACCTATTTGTTTCAGCTGTAATTATTATGGCATGTGCTCCCAGTGTGAAAGGCATTCCAAGATTTATCAGCCAGTGTTGAAAAAAAGGAATGTGCAACATGTACCTCCACTAGAGGTGGGACCCCGGGCCCATTACCGGCTACCGGATTTACCGGTTACTGGTTCTCTAAAAACCGGATTCCCAGATTAAATCCGGTATGCCGGTACCGGTTTTATTCCATTGATTTCAATGGGGCGCTGTGTCTCCATTGAACTCAATGAATTCCTTCCCCCTCCCCC
The DNA here is from genome assembly GCA_003113815.1 of Sphenodon punctatus. Lineage (NCBI taxonomy): Eukaryota > Metazoa > Chordata > Lepidosauria > Sphenodontia > Sphenodontidae > Sphenodon > Sphenodon punctatus. The sequence continues at coordinate 4,545,912 of QEPC01011131.1, forward strand.
TCCCAGGCTGCGCGGGTGGAAGGGGGGACACCCCCCACCCACCCTGCCCAGCCTGGATTTTTGTTTAAAAAAAGACTCAGAGGCGAGCCCACCCCCCAGCACCAGCGGCCGCGGCGTCCCCGCAGCCGCCGGTAAGTATGACCCGATCCCTGGGGGGGGTGTTTAACACCCCCCCACCCCCCAGGGATCACCCCTACTAAAGTTCATAGCTTGCTTACCTTGCGGAGCTCCGGGTGCGGCGGCGGCGGGCGGTCCGGCGGCCTCAGCGCCGGCTGTGGCTGCCGGCGTCAGAGACGCTCTAGGCCTTCCGGGGAAACCCGGAAGTTCCCCGGAAGGCCTAGAGCGTCTCTGACGCCGGCAGCCACAGCCGGCGCTGAGGCCGCCGGACCGCCCGCCGCCGCCGCACCCGGAGCTCCGCAAGGTAAGCAAGCTATGAACTTTAGTAGGGGTGATCCCTGGGGGGTGGGGGGGTGTTAAACACCCCCCCCAGGGATCGGGTCATACTTACCGGCGGCTGCGGGGACGCCGCGGCCGCTGGTGCTGGGGGGTGGGCTCGCCTCTGAGTCTGTTTTTAAACAAAAATCCAGGCTGGGCAGGGTGGGTGGGGGGTGTCCCCCCTTCCACCCGCGCAGCCTGGACTCGGGGAGGGTTTGTTTTTTTTAACTTGGGGCTTTAAGTTTTTACATTGCAGCCATTTTTAAATGGCTGCAATGTAAAAAAATCCGGTACCCGGAATCCGGTACCCAGACCGGATTTACCGCGTCGAATCTGATAATGCCGGTACGCCCGGTACCGGCATTATCGGATACTGGATTTACCGGTTTTCCCGCCCCTAACCTCCACAGAGGATGCAAAATGAAGAAAACATGGAAGAGAAGGGGTCAGTGGGGTAAGCGTGAGGGGCAGTAACATACCTGCTCAGGACTGGAGCTGGCGGGGGCAGTGTTGGTTAGAGCTGTGCAGCAGGGTGTATTTATTGAGCTCTGTTATGCCTGTTGTGATTCAGTCTGTTTCTAAGTCTGTTTTTTGCAAAGCAGATGACTACTAAATTAACGTGCAAAATGCAATGCTGGAAAGATCTTATTAACAGAAAATAATACTAAGTTGCCTGTAAAAGAATAGAACTCTTCTTGCATGACTGCAAGAGGTAAAGCTGGGAGGGGTTTTGTCTTCATAATGAGGTTAGAAGGACACGAGTCATGGTTTCCATGGCACTGAGGCAGCTTGTCTGGCACTGTCTAGGATCTCCTGACACAGGTCCTTGCATATGGTCCTTGCCACTGCAGGCCCTGCCCTGCTGAGCTCTGGTGGGCTGCAGTGATGGAGTGATAGCACTGTGCTGCCTCTGCATCCCGATAATTAACATGGTACCAAGCTTGCAGGCAACCTGCCAAGTAACACAAACAACACAGACAGGCAAAGTAATGACAATTCAATTTGTGTCTGCAGGTAATGTGGATGCATTTGAGGAAGCTGAAGCTAACCCACAGGAGAATTGTCAAAGAGGATGCATTTGCCAATGGCTTTTAGACATTTGCAAGGCTAGAGTTGATTATGAGAGCTAAGCATGTTATTAGCTACTGTGCCAGTTTGCTACATAGAAGAAAGGCAGTGTAGCCTGGTGGATAAGGTGTTGGACTTGGACTTGGACCATGAGTTCACTGGGTAGCTTTGGGCAAGTCACTATCTCTCAGCCACGGTTCTCCATCAGTAAAATAGGAATAATAATGACCTATCTCATAGAGTTGTTGTGAGAGTGAACTAGATAAGGATTGTAAAGCACTTTGAAGACTGAAATAGCTATAGAAATGATTATGAATGAATGAATAACTTTATTCAGCATGGCCATTGCTTTACCATTATACAAAAACAAATAAAACATGATAGCAACTGCGGTCATCTAAACATTTAGTCATTGACTAAGTCCTTCAGCCTGCCTATCATTCTAGTCTTAAAAAAATTACAGAAGAAAAAAAAACCCCTAAAATCTCCATTACACTTTAGAGGGGCTACCCTTCCCCTTCCCCTAAATAACGAGATTAATTATCTCTTCAAGGCACTCCTAGTCCAGAGTCTCTTAGTCCCGTGTAGTCCATAAAGTTCTTACGCACATGGAAAGCTTACATCAGGAAGCCAGCAACATTCCGCCAGATCCGCTCCTTTTGTGATCGCAGGAGCCATCGAATCACAGCACATTCCATCCTACCTGGTAATTCTTCCAGAAGGGGGCTTAGTCATTCCCCTCTCAACTTATCATAAAGATGACAATTCAGTATAATATGTCCCACTGTTTCCACAGCCAGGTTGTTGAACGGGCATAGCCTCTCCAGGAATGGAGTTCCCCTTACCCGTCACTCCAACACATCGGATGTCAAGACATTAGTTCGAGCCTGGAAAATAAGCTGCTTACCTCTGATCAACAGACCACTAGTCAAATAGAGAGCCACCTAGCCCATCTCCGGTACCCACTGAAGATACATTTCCACATGGGGGGAGGCTCTAATTTTCCCCAAATTATTCTGCCTTTCAATGTCTCTGACATGGGAAAGAATCTCCTTAGAAATTGCCATCACTGGCTTACGCGAGAGGTAGTCCACAGACATACCCAATGTCCCCAAATATGCCTCCATCCTTTTCTGCCACGGGTTGATGTATGTAACTCTCGTTACAAGCTGGAGCCATTCTGAACACTGGCCACTGAACAATTTGCACCACCATTTACTCGCTCGATCCATGGCCTATTGGTACCAGCTACTCTGCCCCCATTCCAGTCTAATCACTGCATTAGGGGTACCACGTGGGCCAGCGAGAAGGCCATGGAGAAAATTAGCCTGGGTATAATTTAATAGGTGGCCGCAAAAAGGGGCCCACAGTTTGGCTCCATACATCACCTGCGCCGCTGCCTTGCTGCAAAACACCTGGAGCACCAAAAAAGGCGCATTCCTATCTGCTTTCCTAAAATAGGACAAGATCGATCGAGATACTGCTTTAGCCCGAACAATTGCCCTCTGAACATGATCGCTCCAGGTGCCAGACTGGTGAAAAAGGATCCCCAGATATCTGAAGGAGCTAACTTGTTGAATGGGATGGCCCTGAATTTCCCATTTATAGGTCCATCTATGATGTGAAAAGACCACCACCTTAGATTTAACAAAGTTAATTTCCAATTTGTTGTCCCTACAGTAGGTTGCGAAGGCCTGCAACTGCCTCCGAAGCCCTAGACGGGTCTGTGAGAGTAAGGCCACATCATCTGCAAAGAAAAGGCAGCCAATAGCCTTGGTGTCCAACTTGGGAGGGGAAAAGCTTTCTTCTGCCATTAAGGGGATGACTTTATTAATAAAGATGTTAAAAAGGGTAGGGGCCAAAACGCACCCCTGCCTAACCCCTGTAGCGATCTTAATGGGAGGGGTTACATGGCCTTGATCATCCACTCTAACGGTCATGGTTGAATCCGTGTACAAAGCGGTTATGAGGTAGAGCAGTCGCCTATCAATAGATGTTTCCACCAGCTTTGCCCAGAGGGTAGGTCTATCAATCGAGTCAAACGCCACCTTTAAATCAAGGAAGGCCACGAAGAAAGAATGATTTCACGCTCTATATTTATTGGCTAGGTGAAATAAGATGTAACACAGCTTGATTGTAGACCTACCCTTCTGGAATCCAGCCTGGTTAAGGCATAAAAACTGAGCTCCCTGGGCCCAGTTGGTTAATCTGACTAGCAAAAGCTTAGCGTGAAGTTTGGCCACTATACTTAACAGGCTAATAGGCCTATAATTGGCTGGCTTGTCCCTCGGATCCTGGGATCACAATTGCCCTTTTCCAATCTGCTGGGATACTTCCAGAGTTATTAATAGAGGTAAATAGCGCAGCCAGGAAGGGAACCCACCAATCTCTTGCCGCCTTAATACATTCTGCATGAATTAAGTCCACCCCTGGGGCCTTATGATTGTTCAAGGAGTCAATCAAAAGATCCACCTCCGACTCAAGCACCAGAGGCCAATCCAGAAGGTCCCTAGCCCTTATAGAGGCTGCCCCCAAGCTGGATCCGCCGGCAACGGAGCCAAATACTTGGCCAAAATATTCTAGCCAGGTTGTAGATGGTATCAGAAAAGGGGCTACCCTGACTTCTCTCCGGACCACCGGGTTAATGAGTTGCCAAAACCGCCTTGAATTGTATTGAACAGCTGCCTCCAATAGCTCCTTCCATCTATTCTCTGCGTATAGGCGTTTTTTCCCTTGGATCAAATCCCTGTATGCCTTCCTCTCCACAAAATACTCAGGTGGAAGTCCTTCATTCTCCCCCTTCCTATAGTCAAAATAATGTGCCTCCAACCTAGCTCTTACCTGCTGGCATTCTCGATCAAACCAAGGCTGGTTAGATTTAGTGGCTTTCCTAGTTTTCCTCTCCTGCATGGACATAATGTAATGTTGTATACCTACGCTAGCCTGGTTGTATAAATTAACCCTTTCCCCATCCTCTACGGGAACGAACCTTGACTTGACTAGAAATGATTAATAATAAGATCACCAACATGGGATCATGGTGATTCATAATGGCCCCTGGTACAAGAGAAGAGCCAACACCATGCAGTTCGGACAGCAACTTCCTACATGTCCTACCCTGTATACATCTCCATTGTTTCCCAGGACGTCCAGCAGCTCCCGAAGTCATGAGCAGTAAGGGGTGATTGGCTGCTGCAGCTTCATGTTTCTACGGTGTCCATGGCTGTGTGTCTTGGCAGAGGGCCAAGGCTTGGGTTGGGGGTGTCGCTAAGAAGTGGGTGGGGAGGAATGGCTGTCCATATCAGTTGTTTGTGGGGCCGGTCGGTGGCTGTGTGTGTGCATGGAAGCTGCCTATGTGGCTGCAGTGACCACCCTGGGATCCACCCATTAGAATCCCTCCCCACACACGCCAGCTGACTGGTTGCTCCGCAGTTTATTTATATTTATTTATTTTAAACATTTCTTAGTCGCCCCATATGCCTACGGCATCTCGGGTGACGTACAATCCAGTAAAAACAATTAAATAAAACAATTCTTTGAAAACAACACACAATTTAAAAAACAGGGTTAGGACAAATAAAGCAAAAATCAAAATAAGGGTAGGGTGGTGCTAAAAACCCTAACCCACCCTCCCCAAAGGCCATTCATCTACCAGACAAAGTGATGGTGGTCTCTTTATCACATTTTCCCGAGCATTGCAGGCCTTTGGGAGGACAAGAAACCACCACCATGAAAGCTGAACATCCACAGATTCACAGAATACAATCCTCTTCCTATCTGCTTTGATATTAATTTCTGTAAATCTTAAACTCTGCCACATGAAGGGAACTAAACAGAAGCAGGGAGCCAGAAGGCTTGCTATGCTATACTTTCAGGCTCTGTGCTCCATAAGTGACACACATGGCACTGTTTGGCCATGACTGTTGTCAGAGTACCAGTGGGGGTGTGAGCAGGAGCATCTAAGATCTTCTGTAAAGTCACTATAGCTTTGCCAGATGTTTTATTTATTTGTGTATTTAAAAAACTTAATATCCCGTCCATCCTGCCACAGGCACCTCTGGGCAGCTCACAATAAAAACAAAGGACATCTCTTATTTTAAGGAAACACCCCTCCTTTCAGAACTCCACAGTTCCATAAAACAGAATGAACAACTCTTTTTTCAGAAGTCCATGGCTTCATCGAGCATAATGGATGTCCCTAATTTCAGAGTCCCACACAGTTCCATGGAACATAATAAACATTCCTTATCTCAGAAAGCCAGGATTATGTAATGTCCTTTGCTTTTGAAATTTTGATCTGGCAGGCCTAGATCACCTTGAGTTTAAAAACTGAGAAATGTTAAAAAGCAACAAATGTTCTGTACTTCCCAGATCAAGATGTACAAGTAAGAGGTTTTCATATTTTTGTCCAGTGATATAGAAAACAAATGAGACTCTATATTTGCAGACTGGAAGATAGGATGGGGTTGGGCAGAGGAATGTACAAAAGCCACTTGCAGGTAGAGCCCTTCTTAGGCCAGAAATATGGGCCCAAGCCTGACCACATTGGGCCCAACCTGAGACCGATGTGACTGGATGCCCCCTGGTTCAAGGTGTTGTGAGCCTGTGGGAAAAGGAGCATGACCACCACATCAGAAAGGGTGGGGCTGGGGCACTTCTCATTCTGACATAGCTACACCCTATACAGAAAGCCACGATGTTACTGTGTGTGCTTTGTAGGGGGCAGAGTTCCTGTAGCTAGAGAGCCTGCCCTGGCCTGAGCCCACAGTGCCTTAGGAGACAGACAGTAAGCCTAGCTTGGCTTGCTCTGGGCCCAATGAACCCAGTAGAATTCTGCTGAGCTTGGGCCAGGTTGCAGGCCTCTATTTACAGGCACACTTTGCATACACGCTTTAAGGAACAATAAAGCACAGACAAACTTAAGATTTTAAACAGCTCATCTATTCCAGACTTCGTGTCACAATTGAATCTTGCAGTGGAGTCAAGTGAGGTGAGGAGAGGTGAGTGGAAGATATTGTGGGTTCTTTTATTAACAAAAAAATTCAAACAGCTCTAGGTAGGATAACAAAGAGCAGAAAGTGATCCATATTTTCAAAGGCAGAAGGAGCAAAGATTTTATAGGGGCTCTCAGACTGGTTGTAAAATTATATTTGATATTTGCAAAGGCGTCTGAGGTCAGAGAGTGCATAAGGATTATTGCTAGCAAATGTCTGTTCTAGGGCCGGTGAAGGGATGGCATGTCCATCCTACCAAAAATATGTATTCATTTCAACTGTAAGGGCTTGTAGATATGAACACTAATCAACTCCAGTTACCTGTGGAATTTGGGATTCACTCTGCAGAAAATTTATTTCTTTCAGTTTGTGGAAATACTCTGTTCCATATTAGTTTTCAGGTCACTGCAGAGTTATTAACACCTTGTTGAAAGAGCTATAACTCGATGCAAATTCACTCCAGAGTTGTTTGTGTATATGCCTACCCTGGAGCCACAGTCCATTCATTTACTCCGATAAAAGGGATATCCCATGAAGCCTCACTGCCTCAGAGTCAAGACCAAATGTCAAGACCAGAGTCAAATGAGTTGCTACTTTCTGTGCGTACACTCTGCTGAGAAGTAAATAACTTCTCAGTAAATGCCATTACAGTTAATTCTTTTACAGGCTGTGTGTTTAAGCTGTTATTTTTGTCCTAAATTGGGAAGGAAAATCAAAGTTGTGAAATTTGTTTTGATACCTTTATTATTATTATTATTATTATAATAATATATATATATGTGTGTGTGTGTGTGTGTGTGTGTGTGTGTGTGTTATTCTCCAAGAACTGCTCTGTTGCAGGAAGAACTGCTCAATACACTGCACACATTTTGATCTGAAAACAACCACCATGAAATTTTTTATATCTATCAGCTCTAGTATTTTCTTTCAAAATGCACTAATGAACTGTGGATGAAAGATGCTGGAGAAACATCCCAGCCTTGTGTCTTCATTCCTCATCCAAATCAGCTGGTCTTGGGCTTTATTTAAAGGTAGCCAGCTGTCCTGGAGAAAGGGGGTCATTGAGTCTTTGGCCTTTCAAACACATCCAGTTTCTCTCTTGAAACGTCTGCCAAGCATATCAGTGGCCGCGGTCCTTTTGCTACAATGCGCACATCCATTAGGAAATGGAAAGAAGCCACCAGCTCATTTCTTATACAGAATAGTGCATTTTGTAAACAAAGGTCAGCACAGTCATTTCATGCATCAGTGAGTTCTTAGTGGGAGAAGCATTAGCAAGCTTAGTGGGTTTTTCCCTTGCAATATTTCAAGTGTTTGTTTAATGGAATCTGACCCTTGGCAGGCCCCTGCAGTTCTGCCTTGGACGCCAATGTTCATGTACTAAACAGCTGATTAATTCCTTCCTTTGGATCCTAACACAATTAGGGTATTCTTTACTCTATCCCTAGTGTGGCTGACAACCAATTACAGTTCAGTTTTATGGGATAATGCATGCTGCTGGGACCAGAGAGCCCTCTGGAGAAGCAAGAATATTAGAACTAGAGCTGAACTAGATATTCATGCAAACAAATAAATCTGTTGAATTGCGCTATCTGAACTGGAACCAATGAAGTAGTTTCACCAATAGTTGAAACCAATAACAGCCAGACTTTGTGTTACACTGGATATGCATTTTGGATATTTCAGTATTTCAGTTATTTTGTTTTGGTTAAAATCAATATTTTGGTCATTTCATTTAATCACTATTCGCACTATTGTGCATGCACAGCAGTCAAAATGAAGTCACCAAAACAGGAAAATAACCATATTACTAAACCAAAATGAACAAAATAAGTGAAGTGACTGAAGCAGAACAGCCAAATAAATGGATATGCAACTGCCCATTTCAGTTGTGGATATTATCCTGAAAATCTGAACAACAGGCATAAATGCAAAACCCACTAGTGGTTTTAGCTGTAATTGGAACTGAGAAACTAAGATGAGTGGGTCTGTTACCTAGGGGTCTTGTCTGTTCTGGAAGAACATCCTATGCTGAACTCTTTCGGTCTCTCTATCACATTGCTACAATGGGTGTCTTTAGACAGACATGGGACTGGCCACCCAGGAGCTGCTTCAAGGGTGCACCTCCACGTCAGCCCACATCCAGACTGCGTGGATCTGTTTTAAACAGACCTGTTGGCTGCTGTGGCCCACTGTCTGCCCGTGTGGTGCACCTCCAGTCTGACGTTCTAGGCTGCTGCCCTCAACTCAGTGGTGTTGCCTGGGACAACCCCCAGCTGGGAGTGAGTTGCAGCAGCTGTCTGATGAGAAGACAGACTGCAGTTCCACCTCAGGCCAGTGCCTTGGGTTTGGCCAGCCTGCTCCTCTGGCGATGCTTCTCAATGTTCCGGAGCACTGCCTGCTCCACCTCACCATCTGGTGGCCCGCCTTTAGATGGACAGTCCACCCACGAATTAGGTGAAGTAGAACTGGGGCTGCGATCTGTCTGTTTACACCCAATGTCTTCCTTGTGCCATTTTTCTCAGTGGAGGTATAACTAGAGGGAAGGCAGGGTGGGCATGCAATATCTTCCCTGTATTTACTCAGTGGTTTGAGTTTCACCCTTTCCCCTCACCTCAGATTTGCTGGTGCCTCTGCTGAACCCCCCGTCTTCAGTCTTTTTTTTCAAATAGATGAGATTCACCCTTTTCCTCACCTCGGATGTGCTGGTGCCTCTGCTGAACAACTTTTTTTCCCCCCAAATAACTGACAGTGGCAGCAGAAGGCAAGTCCTGCCACAGATTTGGAGGAAGCAAAACCATGCCCAGGAGAAGTGCCTCTCCCTCCCCCTTTTCACAGCAGCTTCATGAAAGGATGAGAGATGAGAGCAGTGGTGGTGTGCCCCCTAGGATTTCAGGGGCAATGCCCCTCCTGGCCCTAGGACTCCCCCAACATGCTGGCATTCTGTTTTTGTTTTGTTTTTTAATCGCCTCTACCTGCCACGCGCGGGGCAACCCAGCCAGTTGTGAGAATGAGAGGAGCCCTCTCAAAGAAGAACCAGGCAATTCTTCTTTGAGATGGCTCTTCTCATTTTCACAAGCACAATTGGGTTGCACCACGCAGGGGCACACAACCCCCCCCCGAAGGCTTCCTTAGGATAGCTAAGGAAGCCTACCAGGGACAAAAGTGAGGCGTTCTCCCTATATGCAGTACGGGTGGCTAGAAGCGCCGTCCATACCGCATAAAGAGAAAACCACCAATGAAATAGTGCCACAGCGCTTGGGGCACTATTTAATTGCAGAGGGTAGCACAGCACAGCACAGCGTTAAAGTCTATATCCGGGCACACACAGTAGGTGCCCGGGCCAGAATCTGTCTCTCAGTGGCTGAGGGGGCTGGGAGCTACCACACACAGCTCTTAGGCTCCCCCTCCCTCCCAGACCCAGAGGGAGGGGGAGCCTAGGAGTTTCAGTGCTGCCTGCTGGGCCAGTGCTGCCAGAATCACGAGGCAGGAAGGGCCTGAGTTGAACCTTACCTGAGTCCTCGGCTGGCTGGCTGCCCCCGATTCTCTAACTCCAATGCTGCCTTATGCCTGAGGACAGACACCTCCATGAAACTGGTAAGTGACCTGTCTTGATTCTTCTTTTCTTGGGGCCTCTTTTGCTCCTGGGGTTCTTGGGGTCTGGGGGGGATGGGCCATCCCCCCCCCCGGCCCCAAGAACCCCAGGAGCAAAAGAGGTGATGGGATGGGCATGGGATTGAGTGGGAGCAGAATGGGGTGGGTGGGATGGGTTTGGAGCAGAATGGGGGTGGATGGGGTGGAATAGGTTTGGGGGGCAGAATGGAGGCCTGGGGGGTGGGATTGCATGGGGACTTTTGAAGGAAGAGAATGGGGGTCTGGAGGAAGAAAATGGGGGTCCTGGGTGGATTTAGGGGGTGGGGGCAGAATTGGGGTCTTAAAATTAGTGTTTTAAAATGTTTTAGAATTAACTTTTAGTATTAAAATGTTTTAGTTAAAATGTTTTAGAATTAGCATTTAGTGAAACCTGTATTTGAATTGGCTGGGTGCAATTACATGTGTTTTATAATGTTCCTTAACAGATCTATCCTGGTGGCGTAATTGTGTGTGCTGCACAATCGACACACAAATCTATCATGCTGGTGTGTATTGATTGAGAGATTTTTAAAACTATATTTGTTTAAACCCCCCAGTAATGCTGAACACTCTGGTGACATACCCTGTATTGCTTTGGTATATTAACTATGAATATCTTATTGAAATTTCTTCCTTTATTCGCCCATGCTTTGAGCTTGTGATGAAATTCATAAAGCCACTGTGAACTAGCTATTCAGCTGGTGTAAATGCTTTATGCTAGCAGGGAATCTGGCCTATTAATTTTAGGGTTCAGTTAAGGGTGCTTCTAGAAGTCACAGTAATTTGTAGGTGCTTCTGCTGGAGTCCATGAGTGATAATCGTGGTGTCTGAAAGCACTTCTAAGTTGTTGTTACAGTTTTATGTTATGTTAATGATTGCAAACATACCTTTTTAGGCTAAAATTTCTCATCCATTATCTTCAGGTTTAGGTTAATATTCTTTAGTTAAAAGTGCTTTTCCTGCATTTTGGTGTGTCTTTTGTTGAATGCCACATGGTGGGGTGCTTCCTGCCCTCTCCAGAACTGTGCATGCCTCTTACCCTTTGTAAAACTCTATGCAGCATTTATGATGTGCCATTTAGGATTTCATATAATCCTGTTGGCCTTTGCAGCATTTTCTGTGCACTGTAGTTGTGACCATGATGGTTGTACATTTCAAAAGGTCTGTTTGTTTGGACAGGCATTTAACTGCCATGGATACAGTGTAGATAGATATAGGGATGCTGGTCTGGATGGAGTTGACTGTGTTAGTGGCCATTGAGCTGTTAAGGAGAATAAGGATAGTGCCATTTCACAAATATTAGATTGCATTTGGGTTGCTTTGGATAATACGAGACTGCATTTTTCTATTTTCTATTTATTATTGTATTTTATTGATTTGTTACAGTAAATTATCATTTTTCTATAAGTAGCCTTGTTTCTTTTGTGTTTTAATGGAATAAAAGACAACAGAACTGCTGCAGAAAAGAAGCAGGTAGCAGAGTCAGAAATAATTGTTACTGTCATCCTGAGTCTGATGCCCTGGCTCAGCTTTTGCTCTGTCTTATGCCCTGGCTCCGCCTACCGTTGCCCTGGTTCTGCCCCTAGGCTAGGCTCCGCCCCTATTTTCATCGGCCCACCACCGGTGAAGCCACCGGTGGCATGTTTAAACCACGCACTGCCCCTCCAGCCTCCAAATCCACCAGTCGCCCCTAGACAAGAGGTGATAGAGAGAGAAAAAAATTGAGGGGAAGAAAGGAGGGAACTAGCTTCTGTCAGTAAACACCTCAGCTCAGAATGAAGAAAGGGTTTCTCCAAGTGCAGTTTCTAATGTGAAGGGGTCCTAAAGTTGACAAGTCCATGGGGTGGGGAACTAGACATTTACAAGAAATCAAAGAGCAGTGTGCGGTTGAACCAACAAGAGTTCTTGGCCACCCACTACCTAGACAGGACCAGGCTAAGATGAAGAATGGGGTGGAGGGTGGGGGAAATGTAGAGACACATATTCTGCCTCCCCCCTCCCAGTTTGGGAGACACTGGACAGTCTTTTAATTAATTTTGTCACCTTCTTTAATTTTATCCTTTTAATTTTAGGGGATGGCAGTTGGGAAGAGCAAGGAGGGTGGAACTCTTCCCTCTCAATTTGGATTCTTGCTGCTCCATTTTAATAATGGTCAGAGAGACTTCTTATAGTGAGTGCCCACTCTCTAGTTCTCTATCAGCAGGGCAAACTGGTGTCTCTCATTGCTCACACAGTAGGAACAGCACTGATCCTGCCCCCTCTCCAAAATTCTGGCATGCATAGAGGCCGTATATGAATGGCAAGAGGAGGATTCTGTAAGCCTAGGTATAAGGGAGATGCTAGGGAGAGGCATAGGATAAACCATAGCATTCTGCCCCCAGATTCAGGAATGCAATTCAGCCCAGAAGTAAAGGTGGTGTTAAAGCAAAGGCAGCTTCAGGGCTGCTCTAATTGATATGATGGAACATTTCAACTCCTGCAACATATCAGAAACTCCAATACCATGTTGGGACTGCAAGCCACAGTCTCATTGGATTTTCCTTGCTCATAACTGAGGCTATAATTTTGTCATTGGAGGTTCTGTTGATTACAGAAATCATGGATCCCCATGAATTCCTGAGAATTCCATGAATTTACAAATTATGTAGCTAACTGTAATTTCTTGGAGATTGGGAGAAGTCGATTAGTGCCTGATAACAGAAATGTCCTTTGGAATCAAGGAGGACAGATGCACACCACACCAAGCCCTGCTTTAGATGCATTATTATTATTATTATTATTAACAAACATTTATATAGCGCTAGCAGTGTACCTGGCACTTTACAAAGTAATAAAATAGACATGGTCCCTGCCCCTAGGGCTTACAATCTGAGAGACAGGAGCTGGGGGAGAGACTTAGGAAGGGGAACAGAG
>QEPC01011131.1:4563812-4597129 GCA_003113815.1 Sphenodon punctatus
CTAATTTATTATCATAATTTGACAAGGAACAATTGTGTCAGAGTAATTTAAGTCTGTTATTTACATGTATACAAATTGTGTACAGTTCATACAATGAAGTAAAGAATGTGAGTGTAGACATCATACAATTCGTTGTACACAATGAAGTTATGTAGAAACAGACTTAATGCACTCTGACAAAATTGTTCCTTGTCAAATTATGATAATAAATTAGTTTCATAATTGTAAAATGTGCAAGTTTATTTATTGATAAAAATGAAGTATGCATGGTAAGGAATTTAGTACATATATTACATGTATGTTGATAAAAAATTAAATATTGCTCTAATTGTGAATTAATTTCTATGTTTTTTGGCGTTTATGTTTTGTTGCAATGTATGGAGTGGAAGGTGTTTTGACTTGTAATTGTACTGAATGGTGTTTTTGTGTGTATTTTAAGAAAACTCTTGTACATTTAAGTTTATTTTTAAACTCTAAAGGTTTTTGCTTTTGTTAATAGTAATGATTTTAATGGTGTGTAAGCTAGCTGCATCACTTGTCGTGCTAAGCACCAACACTTAAAAAAGCACAGACTATATCTGTGATCTGCAAACCACTTACTCCAGAGTAGTCCCATTGAAGTTCATTGAGTTTCAGTGGGACTACTTTCGAATAAGTTGCTTATGGATCACAGCCCATATTATTTAATGATCTTTCTCCGACTTCATGTTTTTTTCCACATGACAGTCGTTAAAATTAAAATGACAAAACCATAGCCTTCCTCATAGCAGCTTAATATCTGCAATGCTTTTAGACAGAGAGGTCCTCATCTAGAACCTAAGACTTGACTACTACCAAACTTTGGGAAAGTTGCAGTCTGACTCTCTACCAAGCTCTTTGGAACTCTGTATTTCACTGAAGCTTTTGGTTGATCATTTTTCTGCCTGCACCCCTTGCAATCTCTTCTCACTCACACATTCTTTTTCACTAGTTTGCTTTGAATTGGTATAATTTCTCCTGAGGTATCATTAACTCAGCAACATGAACATTAGCTTGAGAAAGCTGGAGGGCAGCCTAGCAGCTGGCAGCCAGATTTCTTCCAAAATTGGGATCATAACATTCTAATCAAGAGACAAAAAATAATAATATTCCATGGTAAAAGAACTTGGAGTTCCACAGCTATTCAGCAATGTCTTGATTGGCCCTGATCCAAAGACTTCTCACATGGGGGCCAAACTCACCCCCTGCACGCACACACGTGCGCGTGCGCACACACACACACACACACACACACACACACACACACACACACACACACACACAGAAGGTGTTTTTTAAATAGATGGGCTGCCCTGGTGCTGGCTGCACCAGTCCACTTTACCTCCGAGTGACCCATCCGTCTAAAGGCATCCCACCGGATGTTGAAGATGTCTGATTGTAACCCCTTCCAGGGTAGCCCCACCAGTGGTGCTCTGAAACGTCCCTGAGTGCTGCCTCTGGCAGGGCAGGTCAGCCAAACCCCAGGGCACCAGCCTGAAGTGGAGCAGATCTGTCCAGTGGTGACTGGTGGATTCTGAGGCTGGGTGGGGCAGTGGACAGGGCCAGCCCAACGGTGGACAGAACCAATGGTGGGCAGAGCTAACCCTAAAATTGAACACTTACATGATCATGATCAGTGAAATAGAACATGCACAAAACCCACCATGCAGCATTCAAAGAAAGACATGCCAAAATTAATGGAAAATGCAGGAAAACAGAATTATGTGGAATCCTAACATGCACGCTATAAATGCTGCAATTGGTCCCTGGGAGAGAAAAGATTCCCCAACTCTTATATTGCACGTTCAGTCCTTCCTACAAACTGAAAGCTCCCAGATCAGTGAACAAGATAAAAATCTCCATGGAAAAATCCTTAAGATCCCAAATTTGAAGGAGAGTCGGAGTCAAAACAAAGTGTCTGCAGCTATGGTATATGCGTTCAAAACCATTTGGGGCTGCTTTCACCTTCTTACATCATACATCCTTAATGTGTCATTCTTAACAACAGGTGCTTTTAGACAAGCACCTCCCCACCCACTGCCAACCCACCTCCCACCCATTATACATATTGCAGGGCATCACTGCAGCCCTGCAACATGTATAGTGGGTGGGTGGTGGGTAGAATGGGGGTCTGGGGTGGGATGGGGTTGGGTGCTGCTGTTTCTGATTTGGTGATGACTCACAACTGGGGCAGGAGTTTGGTCCACCCGGACTGATGGGTCGAAGGGGAAGCCAGAGGAGCCACATACCCCTCTCCCCACCCCAACAAACAGCTGATCTGGGGTGGGGCCAAGAGGAGCATCCGCATCCACTCCTCTGTGCCCCCTCTCCCAATCAGGCACATGTGCTGTTCCTGGGCTCCCCTTCCCTACCAGCTGTCAGGCGGGGGGAGAAGCACACGCCCTCCTCTGCTCCCCCAACAGCTGTATATGGGCAGCGATTGCAATCCTGCACTTTAGGGATGAGATCCTCCAGCCCCCTGCCGTGATGGTGGTTTCATGATGGTCCCGGCCACCTGCCTTCTCCCTGCTCATGTGCCTGGCTCCCTGCATTGGCCCTGCAGTGTGGCAGAGGTGATTGCCCTCCACAGGGCAGCACAGGGATCGGGCCTAGGCACCTTGTCTAGCTGCACCCATAGTGTTTATGCACATAGCCTCGAGGCAAAGTCCCCTGCCTCCTGTCTGTGTTGACTCCCACATTCTCCAGTGCATCCTCACCTCTCCCCCTGACGAGAGGCAGCACAGCCAGGAGGCGGGGGACTTTGCCTCAGACGTGATGTGTGTGCACACTATTTAGACATGTAGAGGGTAAATTTGGTTTGCATATACCAACAACATGCACACGGACGGACCTTGGATCAGGGCCATTGTCATTTGCTTTAACATGTCTTCCACTAACAACTGCTAGGGTGGTTATTTCTAGTGGTGACTCACTCCAGTCACTAAAGACCTGCTCATGGATTTTTGAGTCCTTGTAGCAGCTTCCACTTCTGTAAGGCTTTGTGTCCTGCTTTTCCTTGACCCTGGTGTTAGGGTTGTATTTTTTTCTCCAATGCTCAATGCAAGTGCCTGGAAGAAAGAACTCGGTTCTCCCTGCTTTTGTTGGTGGTTTCTTTCTGATTATACCCTTTGCAGTGGCATTATTTTTAGGGATGGAGATGAAGTCATTCACATGATCCCTTTTATTGGACTAACTACTGTTGGTGAGATTATGGGTGAAAACAGACATGACGCTAACCACCCTTTAACCACCCTTGGTGGTTATTTATGCATGTTGCAGGGCTGTATTGGTGCCCTATGCAGCCCTGAAACATGCATAAATGACCACCAAGGGTGGTTAAAGGGTGGTTAGCGTCATGTCTGTTTTCACCCTATGTAAGCTTTCAGGCCATTCAGAGCCCTTCCCCAGTCATAAAACACATCAGAACTACTGCACAATCTACAGAGTATAGACTGAGAAAATGCCCAAGAATACACCTGTTTTGCATTTTCTCAGAGGACAACCCTCCACCATTAAAGTCAATGGGAATTTTGCCATTAACTTTAATGCCAGAGGATTGTGCTCTGCGTTTATAAATTATATTTATTTCAGTTTTTACCCCACCCTTCTCAGACAGGTCCCTTTTACCGAAACCCTTCACCGAACCCTATCCCTGGCCAAACACCTGGCCAAACAAAAAAGATGTTTACATCTCTTCTGGAAGACAAGCAGACTTGGGATTAGGTGGCTCTCCAAGGGGAGGGAGTCCCATAATTGTGGGGCTGTGCAACTGAGAATGTCTCTCTGCATGACCTTGTGAAAATAGGCAAATGGTACCCGCAAAAGGGAGTTCCTGGCTGACCTCAGAAGCTGCGACAGAATGAGAAGAGGCGGTCTTTCAGATACATGGAGCCCAAGCTGTTTAAGGTTTTATAGGTCAAAACCAGCACCTTACATTGTGCCTGGAAAGCTATTGTTAGTCAGTGTACTGTGCTCCCAATGACCCATCTCTGATAGAAGATGGGCTGCTGCATCCTTCATCAGCTGCAGCAAACAGACATCAAGGACAGCCCTACACAGAGTGTACTGCAATAGTCCAGTCTCAAGCTGAAGAAGGCATGGATGATGGTGGCCAAATCGGAATCTGGTAACAAAGGTCGCAGCCTCCTCAACCGATAAAGTTGGTGAAAAGCGTTCCTGGCCACCGCCTCAGCCTGGCAATCCAGGTGCACTGTTGGATCTATAACTACCCCAAAGCTGTGACCTGAGTGACCAAAGGAGACCAGACCCCATCAATAACAAGGTTATATATCCCTCAGGTCACAAGGCCAGCCACCCATCTTCACCTTGGCCTTGCCTGGATTCAGCTTTAGTCAACTCGCCCGCATCCAGGCCCCAATGACAGCCAGGCACTGGGTAAGCATCGAGACTGCAGGGCCTGGCTCAGATGAAAAAGAGAGAGTTGGGTGTCATCAGTATACTGATGGCACTTCATTTCAAATCTCTGAACAAACTCACCCAGGAACCTCAAATACACATTGAACAGGAGTGGGGACAAGATGGAATCCTGCAGAACCCCACAAGGGAGCGCCTGAGGGGGAGATGAGCCACCATGTATCACCACCATCAGGGTTCTTCCAGCCAGGAATGAGTGGAACCACTCAAGAGCAATTCTAGGAACCCTTGCCGGGGCATGCAGCTGTTTCAACAACACCTCATGATCAACTGTATCAAAGGCTGCTGAAAGGGCACAATTACCCTTGTTGCAGAGATTGTCAACCAGAGTCACAAGCGCAGTCTCAGTGCCATATCCAGGATGGAGTCCTTACTGACATGAGTCCATAAACCTAATAGCATCTGGAGCTGCAACGCAGCCACCCATTCTATAACCTTCCCTAAAAAGGGAAGATTGGAGACAGGCAATATCTGGCAGGGGAGCCACCATCAAGAGATAATTTCTTGAGCAGGGGTTGGGTGACTGCAGTTTGGAGGCCATCACACACCCTTCCCTCCCAAAGGGAGGCACTGACACCGACAACACGAGTCAGCAATGGCCTCAATGTCTCCCAACTAGCTTTCACCAGCCAGGACAGACATGGATCTAATAGTTCACAGCTGGTTGTCTGCACAACTCCAAGCACAGTCCCCACATTGATGGGCAAGACTAATTGATGCTGATCCAAGCAAATCCGGCAAGACCAAGCCTCCCCAACTCCGAACTCTGACTCTGTACCCAAACTGGCAATTCCCAAGTCATGCCAAATGCAGGCAACTTTATATGCAAAGTAGATTGCAAACTTGTCACAGTGAGCACTCTAGCTCCAGTGGAGTGGAGACAGCTAAGATTTAATATGCTATACACCACCTGGAAGAACTCTCCTAGACAGCGCTTTGCAGATGCTATGATAGCAGCAAAGAAAGTTTTCTTTGTTGCTGCCACAGCCACAGCATAGTAAAAAAAATCTATGCCACAGCCAGTTGGCTTTGACATGAGTCGAGCGCCACCTGCACTATAACCACTTACCCTCTCACTTTAGCAGCAAGCATCAGATCCTCCATGTACCAGGGAGACCTATGCTGCCACAGTAGAGGAAGCAGACATGTGGGTGCCACTATGTCGATGATCCGGGTCAGCATAGCATATCACAAATCAACCAGGCCATTGATAGAGAGGCCATCAAGGTCAGTGGGTAAATCCACTCCAGAGAGTTCTGGAATCCTACTGGATCCATTAGACTCTGGGGGTAGACCATCCTAACTGGTCCACTAGCCTGATGGAGGCAAAGAGGGCAGGGATCTGGACCCCCAGAAGGTAATGTCGGAAGTGTTCTTGAATGGTTCCGCTCATTCCTGGACGGGAGAGCCCAGTGTGTGATGCTGGGGGAGTTTTCATCTCCCTCCCAGGGCCTCACATATGGAGTACTGCAGGGCTCCATCCTATCCCCTCTCCTGTTCAACATGTACATGCAGCCTTTGGGAGAGGTTTTTAGGGAGTATGGAGTGAGTTGTCATCAATATGCTGATGACACCCAGCTTTATCTTTCATTTTCCTCTGACTCAGGCCCTGCAGTTTTGGTGCTTACCCGGTGTTTGTCCGCTGTGGGGGATTGGATGAGGGTGAGGCGCCTGAGACTAAATCCAGACAAGATGGAGGTGATGGTTGTGGGGAAGGCCGGGGTGGTGGTGGTCCCCATCATTGATGTGGTCCACCCCTCCTGGTTTCTCAGGTCTGGAGTTTGGTGGTGCTCCTGGACCCACAGCTCTGCCTGGATGCTCAGGTGATGGCTGTGGTGAAAGGAGCATTTCGCCAGTTACATCTGATGCGTCAGCTTAGCCTGTATGTCTCAGATTCGGATCTGGCCACAGTCATCCATGCTTTTATTACCTCGAGACTGGATTACTGCAATGCGCTCTATGTGGGACTACCCTTGGTATTGGTTCAGAAACTGAAGATGGTGCAGAATGCAGTGACCCATCTCTTAATGGGGATGGGCCAATGCGAGCATATAACACCAGTGCTTTGCTCTCTGCTCTGGCTGCCGGTAGGTTTCCAGGTCCAATTCAAGGTGTTGGTGCTGACCTTTAAAGCCCTAAATGGCTTGGGGCCTGTCTATCTGCAGAGCCGCCTCACCCTCCGGGTTCTGGAGTGGCCCATGCAGTCAGCTGGGGCACCCTCCTCGGGGTTCCCCGGGTTTCCCGGATGTCTATTATGAGGAGGGCGTTCTCTGTGGCTGCGCCGCGACTGTGGCACTCCCTCCCATTGGAGATCCACTTGGCTGTCGACCTCCCCTCTTTCCACAGACAATGTAAGATCTGGCTGTTCCGCCAGGCTTTTCCCGAGGGAGATGGGTTGGGTTAGGGTGTGTGTGTGTGTGTGGGGGGGGATGGGGTTTTATATTGTTTTAATTGATATTATTATGGTTTATTTTAAAGTTTTAATGTCTGGAATGTTTTAATATATTGTGAGCCTGAGGCAGGAGGGAGCGACATATAAATTATAAAAATAAATAAATAAATAAATAAATAAATGGTCCAACCATAACAACAGTGTCATATTGTCTTAGGCGGAGGGGAGTGGGAGTGGTAAGGCAGGATAGATGCTTAGTGCATGTCCCGCTTACCCCTCCCCCAGCAGGAGAGCAGGTGGAACTTGGTCAGGGGGCCCTCAACCCGGTTTTGGTGCTGGTAAACGCGAGGGCAATGGCAAATAAGTCAACAACGGTCCAGGAGGTAGTCCTGCCATATGCAGCCGATCTCGTGTGTATCACGGAAACTTGGCTGGACAATGAATCGGGGCCTATTTTGGCTGATCTTGTTCTAGTCGGGTATTCTGCGCAGCACCAGCCACGGCTGGAGGGATGGGGGGCGGAGGGGGCGGTGTAGCTATGATTTTTAAAGACGGGTGGTCTGTAAAGAGGTATGCAGTGTGATCCATGGTGGGTATTGAAGGTCTCCACCTTGTGTTTGATTTGGCAGGGGCGCAGCTTGGGAGTACTGCTGGTATACTGTGCACCTACCAGTATGGCAACCTCCCTGCATGCTTTGGCAGAGGCTGTATTGGAGATGGTGTAGCAGTCCTTCAAGACAATAGTCTTGGGGTACCTCAACATTCACGCCAATGCAGTTCTCGGGGGAGCTGAGCTTGAGTTCATGGCTGCAATGACAACCATGGGCCTGTCCCAGAGGGTCAACGGTGCAACACATTTTGGAGGACATACCTTGGACCTCATGTTTTGCGCTGGCCTTGAGGTGGGTGCTCCGTTAATGGGGGAGATATCATCTGTGCCCTTGTCATGGATGGATCATTACCTCCTGCATACCTCCCTTCTAGGACATGTCTGCCCCTGGAAGGGTGTGGAAACTATTAGAACGGTCCACCCCCGGAGGCTGTTGGACCCAGTGCGGTTTCTAGACGCTCAGGGGGAGTTACCCTCTGACCTTGACAACCGTCTCATCGATGACCTCGTCAAGCTATGGAACATCTTGCTGATGAAGGCCATCGATCGAACAGCTCCCAGGCAGAGGCTCTGCAGACCTCCTTGGTTTCCGAGGAGCTGCGGATGCTGAAGCAAGAGGGGTGACGGTTGGAGCAATGGTGGCTTCGTTCTCATGCTGAAGTCAACAGATTGTGGCATAGAACTAGTTTACAAGCCTATGCTGTAGCTATGCGGGCAGCAAAGAGGGAGTTCTTTGCTGCCCTCATAAAGTCCACAAAATTTCATCCGGCGGAGCTATTCCGGGTTGTGTGGGGGCTGGTCAGTCTGGCCTCCCTTGACCCTGGGGTTCAGTCATCATCGGCCTGCTGTGACTTTTTTTGCAGATTATTTTGTGGAGAAAATCGCTCGTATTCACCAAGACCTCAATGCCACACTTAATACAGTGGAGGATGTAGAGGTTGTAGAAACCCCGGCCTGTCCGATTTTGTGGGATCAATTTCAGTCGGTGACACCAGCTGATGTGGTGGGAGTGCTTGGGGCGGTTCGAGCCACCTCTTGTGAATTAGATCCGTGCCCGTCCTGGCTGGTTAAGAGCTTCCGGGAGACAATGGGGCCGTTGCTGGCCAGGAGTGATCAACGCCTCCCTGCGGGAGGGTAGAGTGCCAGACTGCCTCAAGGAAGTGGTGGTGTGGCCTCTGCTCAAGAAACCATTGCTTGATGCTGACTCCCCTGCCAGCTATCAGCCTGTCTCTAACCGTCCCTTTTTAGGGAAGGTCATTGAATGGGTAGTGGCTCAGCAGCACCAGGGGCATCTTGACTGCGTTGGTTATCTTGATCCTTCTCAGACTGGCTTTTGTCCGGGTCATGGCACTGAGACAGCACTTGTGGCTTTGGTGAATGATCTCCACCGTGAAAAGGATCGGGGTTGATTGACCCTATTGGTCCTGTTAGATCTTTCAGCAGCATTTGATACTGTTGACCATGAGATGTTGGTGACGCGCCTGCGGGACAGTGCAGGGGTTGGCGGGGTTGTTCTTGAATGGTTCCGCTAATTCCTGACTGGGAGAACTCAGCGGGTGGTACTCGGTGATTGTTTTTCATCTTACCGAGACCTCCCATGTGGGGTTCCGCAAGGTTCTGTTTCGTCCCCTCTCTTATTCAATGTGTATATGCAGCCGCTCGGCGAGGTGATCAGAGGATTTGGGGTGAGGTGTCATCAGTATGCGGATGATACCCAACTGTATCTCTCGTTTTCAACCAACCCAGGCCCGGCTGTCTCGGTGCTTATCCGATGTTTGGCAGCTGTGAGGGACTGGATGAGGGCTAACCAACTGCGACTGAATTCTGACAAGATGGAGGTAATGTTAGTGGGTAAGTCGGTGGAGGTGACAGCTCCTTCAGTTGATGGGATCTGTCCTCCACTGACTTCCTTGGTACGGAACCTCGGGGTGCTCCTCGATGAGCAGCTCCGCCTGGATCTCCAGGTGGAGGCTGTGGTGAGGGGTGCCTTCTGCCAGTTATATCTGGTGCAGCGGCTTTGGCCGCTGGTTTCGGTTCCAGACTTGGCCATAATCATCCATGCTTTTATTACCTCTCGGTTAGACTACTGTAACGCGCTCTACATGGGGCTACCTATGGTGATGGCTTGGAAGCTGCAGCTGGTGCAGAATGCGGCTGCCTGGCTCTTGGTGGGACTGGGCCGCCGGGAGCATATTACACCAGTGCTCCGATCTCTGCACTGGCTGCCAATAGTCTTCCGGGCTCGATTCAAAGTGTTGGTTTTGACCTATAAATCCCTATACAGCCTGGGCCCTGCCTATCTGTGAGATCGCCTCACTCCCTGGGTTCTAGACCAGCCCCTACGGTCATCTGGGGGCACCATGTTGGAGTTCCCCTGGGTTTCCCAGGGGGCCATGCAGGATAGGGAGTTTTTGGTGGCCGCACCGCGCCTTTGGAATTCCCTCCCAGTGGAGTCCCATCTGACCTCAGACCTCCCAGACTTTCATAGGAAGTGTAAGACCTGGCTGTTCTGTCAGGTGTTTGGCGAGGGAGAGGGGTAAGGGTGGGTAGAGAGTGGGGAATTGGTGATGGTTGGTGGGTTTTACTCCTCTTTTTCTATTGGATTGCTATGATGATGATGTTTTAACTTTGTTTTAAATGTTTTTATATTTTTATTGCTGCTGTTAGCCACCCCGGGCTGCCTGTGGCAGGAGGCGTGGGATATAAAATTGTTAAAATAAATAAAATAAAATAAATAAAAATAATGGCACTCCCAATAATTGGAAGCCCCATTTCCAGGCCAATGCAGAGGATAAGATCCAACATGTGTCCAACCTCATGTGTCGGACCAGCTATTATCTGGGTTAGAGCCATGGTTGTCATGGTGGCCATGAAATACTGCTCTGCCCCTGAAATGTCAGCCTCAGCATGTATGCTGAAATCACCCAAGACAATAAGTCTGGGTGATCCCAACACCACCTCTGAGACTAGCATGGCTAGAGCAGTCAAGGAGTCTCTGGTGTGCAGTGGGGTGGTTAGTACACCAGCAGACTCCACGGTCTCTCTCAGGCCTTGAACATGAGGTGGACACACTCTATGTCGGGCAAGTCAGACAGTGGATACCTTTGACAGATCTGATTGTCTTTATAGGTCACCACCACTCTGCCACACCACCTTGAGCATCCAAACCTAGGCTGATGCTGCATCAAGTACCTGGCTGGAACCATCTGGGCCTAAGGGGATGGGAAAAGGGCCCTTAGGTGGGACTGGGGGGGGGATGGGATCTGTGGTTTTAATGAGGGCTATTTGGTGGTGGGGTGGGGGCAGCTGTAATTTTGACTTGTGGTTGCTCATTTACTGGGACTTGGGTTTGTGTTGGAGTAGGATTTTATTGGGGGGTGTGGGTATTGATTTTTTTTTAGGGTTAAAAGGGAATGACCTGGCCCCCTGGTGAGAGCAAGGGATGGGGTGGGGAAGGGATTAGTGTATTTTGGCCTCCCTGTGAGAGAGGGGGCTGACCCAGGAAAATGAGGGAGGAATACACCTCCTTGTGAGAGTGGGGGGTCTTTCACTGGCCTGGTGACTCAGACATGCGGGGGGCGGGGAGCCGCGACTATAAGGGTTGTGATGGGCTGGGTGCCAGGCTGGTGAGCAACTCCATGACAGCCTCCATGCAGCATCAGCCTCCATGCAGCATCAGCCACAGCTGGAGGGATGAGTGGGGGAGGGGGGCAGCAGCAGTGTATCCATTGTTTTCAGGAATAACTGCTCCATGAGGAGCTGTCCAGTGCAAACTCCATCCTGTATAGAGGGCCTCTATTTTGTGGTTGATTTGGCTCATGGAGACATATTGGGGTTGCTGCTTGTATACCGTGCATCTTTCTATAGGGCAGCATGTCTACTTGCTCTAGCTGATCTGGTGTTGGAGGCGGTATTGCGATCCCCAAGACTGGTGGACTTGGGGGATTTCAATATTCACATTGATGCCAGTGTTAAGGCTGCGGGGCAAGAGTTCATGGTTGCCATGGCAATGATGGGCCTGTCTCAGGAGGTATCTAGCCTGACTCATGAGGGGAGGCATACTCTGGATTTGGTATTTTGCACAGGCCTTGAGGTGGGGGGAGGGGTATGTTAGTGTGGGATGTGTCATCTGTGCTCCTGTCATGGACAAACCATTATCTCCTGCGGGCCAGTGTCCTGGTGTATGTTTGCCCCCAGCAGGGTGTGGAACCTATTTGTATGGTTTGCCCCTGGAGACTTATGGAACCGGATTGGTTCCAGAATGCTCTGGGAGATATACCTTCCGACCTTGACGACCAACCAGTCAATGACATCGTTGCTCTCTGGAACACCTTGTTGACCAAGGCCATCGACTGGATGGCTCCCCAGACATCCACTCCCTGAGCATAGGCAATGCAGGGCCTCGTGGTTCATGGAGGGCCCACGTCAGATGAAGCAGGAGAGACGACGGTTAGACTGATGGTGGCATCGTACTCATGCTGAAGTTGACTGATTATGGCATAGAGCTTCATTAAAAGCCTATGCCGTGGCTATGCGGGCAACAAAGCAGAGTTTCTTTGCTACCATCATATCATTGACAAAGTCATGTCCAGTTGAGCTTTTCCAGGTGGTGAAGGGTCTGGTCAGTCCAGCTTCTCTCTGCCTGGAACTGGAATCTTCCAGTGCTCACTGTGACAGGTTTATCAACTATTTTGCAGATAAAATCACTTGTATTCACAATGTTTTTGACACTGCAGTTAGTGCAGTAGATATACCTGAGGTTTATGAATGCCCCATCTGGTCCAGTTTTGTGGGATCAGTTTCAGCGGGTATCACCTGCTGATGCGTTGGAGATACTGGGGGAGCTGTGAGTACCACAACTTGTGAACTTGACCCTTGCCCATCCTGGCTGGTAAAAGCCAGCCAGAGACATTGGGGCTGTTGCTGGCAGGGATTGTCAATGTCTCCCTTGTGGAGGGCAAGGTAGGGTGCCTGAAGGAGGCCGTGGTGCGGCCTTTGCTTAAGAAGCCATTTCTTGAAATTGACACACTTGCCAGCTATTGGCAAGTCTCTAACCTTCCCTTTTTAGGAAGGTTCTTGAACGGGCAGTGGCCTAGCAGCTTCAGGTGCACCTGGACCGCATCTGTTTCCTTCAAACCTTGCAGTCTGGCTTTCACCTGAGCTATGACACCGAGTTTGCACTTGTGGCCTTGGTCAACGATTTGCGCTGGGAGTTGGACCGAGGTCGGTCCTCTCTCTGTTGACCATGAGATGTTGGTGACCCACCTTCGGGATCGTGCTGGGTTGGGTGGGACTGTTCTTATATTTATTTATTTACATTTATTGGCCGCCCCCTCATGCCCACGGCATCCCGGGTTGACTTGAATGGTTCAGGTGCACCTGAATAGTTCCACTTGTTTCTGGCCAGTAGAAGTCAGTGTGTGGTACTGGGAGATTGTACATTGTCCCCCTGGAGCCTCTCGTGAGGAGTCCCACAGGGATCCATTCTGTTCCTTCTCCTGTTCAATGTGTACATGCAGCCTTTGGGCGAGATTGTGAGAGGATTTGAAGTTCGGTGTCATCAGTATGCTGATGACATCCAGCTTTACCTCTTGTTTTCATCCGACCCAGGCCCGGCAGTCTCGGTGTTTGCCTGGTGTCTGGCTGCAGTGGGGGACTGGATGAGGATGAGCCGTCTGAAGCTGAATACTGACAAGACAGAGGTGATGCTGGTGGGTAAGGACGAAGGAGTGGAGGCCCCCATCATTGATGGGGTATGTCCCTCCCTGCTCTGTCAGGTTCGGAGTCTAGGAGTCCTTCTCAATTCACAGCTCCACCTGGATGCCCAAGTGGCAGCTGTGGCAAAGAGTGCATTTAGTAAATTACATCTGGTCTGACTTTCCGGCTGTACATCTTGGGCTCTGATCTTGCCACTGTCATCCATGTATTTATCACTTCGAGATTGGTCTACTGCAGTGCACTCTACGTGGGGCTACCCTTGGTGATGACCCAGAGGTTGCAGCAGGTGCAGAATAAGGCAACTTGCCTCCTTCTGGGGACGGGCCACCAGGAGTACATAACACTGGTGCTCCAGTCTCTGCACTGACTGCCTATAGTCTTCTGGGTCCAATTCAAGGTGTTGATTATTACCCTTGAAGCCCTATATGACCTGGACCCTACTTAATTGTGGGACCTTCTCATCCCCTGTGTCCTGGATTGGCCCCTGTGGTCGGCCAGGGGCGCCCTCTTGGAGGTTCCCAGGGGATGACGTTTTGGAGGGCATTCTCAGTGGCCATGCCATGGCTATGGAATTCCCTCCTGGTAGGATTTGCCTCTCTCCGGATCTCCCTTCCCATAGACAATGCAAAACTTGGCTGTTTTGCCAGGCATTTGGTAAGGGGGATGGGTAGTGGGTGGTGGTGGTGTTTCTTTTTGGGGGAAAGGGTTATTTATTTTCTCACGTCTTTAATATTTTATGGTCTTAATTGAATTTTAAATTATATTGTATTTATATTGTGTTTTTACCATGTTGTACACTAGGAGGGGGAAGTATATAAGTATTGCTGTAAATATCATAAATAAATAAATAAACAAACAACACAGAGCCCAAAGCCTCATCCAGTCAGAGCTAATATATATAAGGTCAGCAGTCTCATCCTGAATAAGATCATGGGTATTTTCAGATGTTACGAGATCACAGTGAACCACGGTGAATACCCACCTGTGGTCACTCTGCCTCGAACGTCTGTTTGGCGGCCGCCAGATGTTCATCACGGTCAATCTGCACAAGGGGTCAATTTGAACCACGCTTCCCGGGCTAGCCGAGGGAATGTCCTGGGAAGCGTGGTCAAACGGACCCCCGGCAGGGACAAAAAAAAAGTAACATCTGGCTGCTCGCCACGGCCCGGGATCACCGGCGGGATCCCGGGCCATGGCGCATTCGGCTGGACGCAGCGGCCGCATTGGCCCCGCCGCCCACCCGTCTCCTCGGAGGGCTGGTGGCGGGGTGCATGGAGGGGGCGGGGCTGTGCGGCCGCACGCTGCGCCGTGCGGCCCCGCCCCCTCCCGGATTCCCCGCTGGGATCCCCCCGGCACGTCTGATATGGCGTGACGGGGTGACCCCGGCGGGGAACTAATGGGTTGCTTTCGGTACGGGGCCAACGGGCCCCGTAACGTCTGAAATCACCCCATGAATGGTAGTTGTTTTATTATTGTTCTTGCTTGTTTCATGCCTGAGGAAGGGCCCTGAATGGCCCGAAAGCTTGCATACTCTCATCAACAGTAGTTAGCCCAATAAAAGGTGTCATCTGAACTACTTTGTCTCCCACTCTAACATTAGGGACTAAAATGGAAACCACACACTCTCTTTATTCTTAGAGGAAACCCCAGTGTGGGAACATTTCATCGTACATCACAACACTTCAGTTTCCAAAAGGCTGAGCATGTTCCAAAAGAGAATTAAAAATAAAATATTAGTAATAATAATAATGCCAAAAAGCTTTTGCATCTGCTGCCATCTTTTATCTTGTATTTAAAGTACAAACCATTTTCAGGAAGGACCATCTTTTGGTTAGATGTGTGTACAATATATTCTGGTACAATGGGGTCCTGCTCCATGTCTGGCACTCTCAAATGCTATTACTGGAATGATCAATACTAATCCTGACAATAGCAAAGGAGACTGGGGACCTTTTAGAGATCATGGCAAATAGCATTCACTGATGAGGACCCTGTATTTTAGGTGATGCAAATTGGTTTTAAACTTGCTGCTGTTCTCTGATTGTGCAGCTTTCATGATTCGTTTTCACGTTCAATTTATAGTCACTTATGGGAAACCTCACAATAATTTCTAAGTTCACAAGGATTTTTGTCCTTTGTGCCCATCTTCCAAAGTCCTTGGCTTCTTCAAAGAAGATAAAAAATGGAAAAACTACCATGACCAGAGCTAAAACAACTGCTTAATTTTTTGATACAAGCTCTTGCTTGTAGCTTTGCCACACCTGACTACTCCCAGGCAGATTATTAGCTGGTCCTTGATGGTCTTTCCCATTTGAAACAATTTCTTTGGTGCTAGATGAGGACATCTGGCAGATATTTTGTTCAGCTCTCAGGGGTCAGCCTATGGGTGTTTTCACATTTTATCCACCCCTGTAACAAGAGAGTGGACAGCAACACATGTGAAGTCCAATGATGGGAGGCCACACAAGTTGAAAAACATATACATCCAGGGTAGCTGTCAACACACTGACCTCCTGGTCAGTGGCATAACTTGGAATGGGCCCTGATGCAGAAAATGGAACGACCCCCTTCCCCTGCCCTCCCTTTGAACAACAGAGGATGCAGCTGCACCAAGGCATGTGTCACCTCCAGGGCTGTGGGCCCAGTGTGCTTGCACCGCCTAGGCATATTATAGCTACACCCTTGCTCTTGCTCTGCCAGAAGCACCCTAGAAAGAGACCAGACATGCTGTTGGAAAACTGAGACATCAAGGAATCCCTGTCTGCACTGAATCACTGCAGGCAGAATGGGAGTGGCTAGTCTGCTTCCGCCAAGAAGCTGATCAGTGTATTATCTGATTGGCAATGTATGGACACAAACCCAGATCTTTGGCTACACATTTTTCTGGAGCAGGAGCCCTGGGTTTATTGGGTAGTTATTCCTGTGATATTCTCTCTCTCTCTCTCTCTCTCTCTCTCTCTCTCTCTCTCTCACACACACACACACACACACACACACACACACACACACACACACAGTGCAGCTCCATGCCCTGCTGTCCCTTGCCCCATTCAGCACTATGGAGTTGTGGGTGTCAACCTAGAGTGTCAGGTGAATGCCCGCAACTGNACACACACACACACACACACACACACACACACACACGAAGCATCCTGTGTTACACAATCATCCTCTACCTGGTTGCTGTAGCTCAAGCTGTAGAGATTTATGGTTTTAGAAATCCCCAATACAAACCCCTGTGTTAGTCAGGATGGTGCCTGCCACACTTATTCTTAGGTGAACCTCCTCCCACCATTCTCAGCACTTTGCACCCCCTTTCTGTTCAAAATGAAAGGGTCTTGTATACTGTTTCTTTCCTCTAGTCATACATTTGTGGAATGCCACAGATTCATCGAGCTGGAGTGATGGGGTGGGGAATCAGGCTTTAAGGTCTCAGAATGGTTACGATGGGTGTAAGCTGACGGACAGCAGTTCCACTTCTGTGCGCACCAGCCCACTTCACCACCAGGTTGTTCCGTTCATGTAAAGCCACTCGCCAGATGTTCAAAGTGAAGCAGGGGGCAGCTCTGCCAGCGGCACTCCGGAACATCCTGGTGCATGCCGTGTGTAGTGTGCTAGCCAACCCTGGGGCATCAGCCAAATGTGGAGCTGCTGTCCATCTGTTGGGTGGACCCACAGTGCAGCTCCATGCCCTGCTGTCCCTTGCCCCATTCAGCACTATGGAGTTGTGGGTGTCAACCTAGAGTGTCAGGTGAATGCCCGCAACTGTGTGGTGCGGTGTGTGTGTGTGTGTGTATGCCATGCAGGTGGATTACAGCCCAGGCAAAATGACAGTCCATCTTTGGCAGGCCCAGGTGGGGCTGGAAGTGGGCAGCTCTGGGGGAGGCCAGGCTCTGCATCTGTCTAAAAGTACCCAATGAGCCAGGATGTTTTGAGCTAGTTCTTGCTAAGAATACTTCCCCCCTGGAAATGTTTTTGAGGCAGATAACTCCAGCCAGACACTGATTAAGAAGGTGGTGATTTAATTTGAGCAGTGTTAAGAGAAATGTCCTCCTATATCAACGCTGTTTAAAATTCAACATGATCAAGAATGGTTTTCGCACCTCTACTATATATTGAATCCTCTGAAAGTCAATGGATGTTTTATCAAGGATAGAGAATTGTGCCATCAGTGATTTCCAGTCCTTATTTAGGGTTATTTAGCTAACCCTCACAACAACCCTATGCATAATAAATAATGATTCCCATTTTATAGGTTGGGAACAGAGGCTGAAATATAGTAACTTGTCCAATACCACCTAAGTTCATGGCTAAGACAGGATTGGAATCTTGGTTTGCCAGGCCCAAGTCCAACATTTTGCTAATGTGTATTTGTAAAGCTAAAGTCCTTTCCAATACCCCAAACCTTTCCAATACCCCTTCCCACCCTGAAATGCTAGCTTCCAAAATCTGCTCTAACATCATTGTTCATCCACAGAATTCTTTATAAACATTGGCCAGTTCCTTACCACCCCACTCTTGGAGGAGGAGGTGATGCAGGCAGAAAAGCCGAGGCAGCAAGGTTAAGTGACATTCTCAAGTTCACGTAGGCAGGATTTGAATTCATGACTAGATCATAAAATCCTTTTTCTTCTCATAAATTTCTTCCACTTATGTGGCTTTACTTGGTAGTAAAGTTGGTTGGGACATTTTCAAAAAAAATATTTCCCATTAGAAAATATAGTTTCATACCAACTGACATTTTTCTTGAGGCAAACTTATCTTTGCAAAACATTCCCAATGGAAACCCAAACACATTATAAGATTAATAAATCTGTCAAACATTTGCTGAAGTCAACATTTAAAAAAAAAAAGTTCCACAAAATGTCTATGAAATGAAGTTTTAACATAACTTCTCATTGGATAATTTTTCAATCAGTACCAGAATCTGAGACCAGGTCAAAAGAGAGTAAAATGGCTTTAGATAGAGGCCCCACAACACATACTGAAAATTTCCCTGCATTCTCCTAGAAAAAGAGAACATATTGCACAGTTCAGCACTCTGTAGTTTTTTGTATTTATTTCCAGCCATTATTATTGTGTTAATAAGTAATTTCTTTTTTTTTTAAATAAATCAATTTCTCCCCACCACCCACATGTTATTAACAATAAAACACTGACACTGCATTCCTGGTAGATTTATGGAATCAGTTTCTCTGTGTTCAGTAATTCAGAATCTAAGTTTCCATGGTGGGGTGATAATGAGGGACACATTTTTAGCCCTTATGTCTGCAAACCTTTAGAGTGTAAACCAAATGAAAATCGATGGCATAGTGTCTTCCTGAGTCTGCAGGCAGCCTGAGAGCATAGCTCAATGTAAATTACCCTATTCATTTTAACGAGGTGTTGGCTCAGATCTTATAAGTGCAACTTCAATGCCAATTGTTTAAACTGTTTTTCTGCTTAGCATTGTATAAGAAACAGCAAATATATGTGTTTATTTCAGCTACTCATTAGCCCTTCCCATGGCCCAGAATGCCCAGTTACCCCACAGTCGACTTCTAAAATCAGGTGTACCTTGCCAGTACAGATATCTGTGACATTGAAAATTCAGAGGCAAAATAAAATATATGGGATTTAATATCAAAATAAATATTACTCATTTCCATTATTTAACTCAATATAAACCTCCACACTAGGATTTACCAAAAGCTGCTGTCAAATTTTCACTTTGCTGTCAGAACAAACAGGGCATTTTAATGACAGAATTTGGTTCAGCTTGCTGCAGAGGATGTAAGAACTTGGTTATAGTCACTACAGAGGGAACTTATTCTTCAGTTGCATGAATTTGCTGTTCTTGTGAGTCGTATCCATGAGTCGTATCCATTTGTAATTACTACACTATGAGGCAAGACAGATTTTATTTCATGGAGAACTGGCATGCAAGATCAGACCCATTGCCCATCTATAAAGTTTTTCGGTCTCCAAAAACAACTAGTATCTGATAGTTCCAAGGAAAGTGGAAAAATTGTGGTAGACGACTGTTAAAATAGCTTCTTAACACCTCCAACTAGATTTCACAGCAGGGAGGTTATAGTCCTATTTTACCAATGTGACTCCACATGCATGCACAGGATAAAATCTACTACCGCCCCAAACTAGAGGCTTGCCCAGTATTAGAAGTGTCTGGAGAGCATGAAGGTGCCTCTCTCCCTGCCCCTACAATCCATGGTCCCAGGATAAGCCACTAGTGTAGGCGCCTAAATTGCATGCCATGTCAACACTACAGAATAAGCTCAAGTTACTTTAGTATGAGCTTAACCACCAGATTGGTGTCTTTGCATCAGAAATTCTAAGTGGAACTTAGTCTGATGGAACTTCATCTTGTATTCACACCAGCATATAGCTTGATCTGCACCACTGTTCTGTTTACTAGACTATCAAACTCAGCCTAAGTGCTCCCTATGCAGCACTTAAATTGTGGTGGGGACCTTTGGGCCATGGGTCAAACCTGACATCTGATTTTTATGTGGTCCCTTTCCAGTTACTTGATCTAGCCCATGCATTAAGTCCCTACCATTATGCACTGGAAGAGTGAGCTATCGGAATGGGTGCAGAGGTGAGAGCCTTCATTCAAGGATAGGGGATGGATGCAGAGCATAGATCCATGATCTTCCCCTAGTCTGAGCACCTCCCGTAAGCATCCCCCGCTCCCAACTCCTATGCACCTATGGAACTCATATTAATTTTCAAAGTTGTCCCTAGGAGGGAAAAGGTTCTTCACCCCTGAATGAACTCATGCTAAAGCAGTGGTTCTTAAGCTTGTTGCCAGCATGACCACATTTTGAGACTTCAGTATTATCCCATAATCTAACAGTAATGAAGATATACGTATATCAAATATCAGCCATAGATAGTATGTGCCTTTCGGGATCCAGACCCACCGTTCAAGAACAAAATGAGAAATGTTAGTGTCACCTGATCTCACACCTTGGTGGTAGGGGTGGGTTTGCAAGCTCAGCCTTGGAAGCTCTTAGGCCTAGGGAAAATATGGATGGATGGAAAGGAGGGGTTAATGGGAAAACGTTATACTTGAGGCTTGCTAAATGCCTGGCAGACAACCTCTAAGTCCCGATGGGGCTGACCCCATGGCCTGCGGAACCATGCACAAACTGTGTGGATCCCCATAGTTGGCACATTGTGCCCTGTAGAAACCGTGCATATGCGAACGCACAGAATCCGCAGGGCATGGAATTGCGGCAATTGACTTTCATTGGAAGCTAAGTATCTAATTGCAAGTTTGCCTTTGAAAATGTATCCCTTATCGAAGTGTCTGAACTACTATTAACAAAGAAATGGAGGTGCCCAAGTCACTTGTGTGCCTTTTCATTTTCCCAATCATCTATAGAAATGTTCTTTCCTTTTTTGAATCCTGCTCTTTACCTGAGCAAACTCTTGTAGAAAAGTGTTCCACAAGCTAAATACCCATTGTAGAAAAAGGAGTATGAAACACATGAAACCTTCTAGCCACCAAGATACTGTGTCAGCTAGCATGAGCGTCAGGGTGGGCAAGCTTTTTTGTACCAGTGCTGGTTTTGAATAATCTTTGACCTGATGTTTCCTTTTGCTTTGCAGAAACAAACTAAAATTCATCCACTCCCCTCTCCGAAGCAATCTTAAACCTGTCAAACTTCCCCCACATTTCCCCCCCTCATCCTTGAGGTAAATATTTGATAGATTCCTGACTTTAACCGGAAGAAGTTTATTTTGCTCCTGCTCACAAGCCAGACATAGCAACAATCGAGGAAATCTCATTTGATTCAGGCTGGCTAATACTGCCTCAGGATTAACATAATTTTCACTTCTGCACATCCAGCACTGGCACAAAACAGCATGGACAGGTATGAAAAATGGAGGATGGATCCTTGGTACTTTTAAATTCCAAATGACATTGCTATTTTTTTATGTAAATACAAAAAAAAAAAAGCCATTTGAAAAAGTAAACAAGAAACAAAAAAAATATTTCTATGTTTGATCAAGCAAAATCCTTTGTAGTCCCACCAAGAAAGGAGTTAAAACAAATATAACTGTTAAATAAAAGATCCAGTTACCAAAGAGCAAAATTTAATGAAAGACGAAACTGTTAAATATGGATTTCTGTTGAGAAAAAATGTCAATGTCTTTAAGAGTTTTTCCGTTATTCTATTTTTAAGAAAAGTGTAGTAAAAATACATATTACAAGTTAACATTTTCCCCCTCACTTTTTGCCTCAATCTCCCCCCCCCTCCATTGATCAAAAGCATTTTAAAGATCGAGTCTCATGTCTTATTGTCACAAGCATTCAGTCCTATCACAGAAGGTTCCTTCCTGCAAGGCCGTCTAACTGGCTGGCTCAGTTGTCAGATACGGCTCTTTGATTCCTTTGCCGCAAAGGCAACGGGAACTTAGAAGGTTGATGGGGCTCATTTCCTACTCCACAAGAGAAGGAAATTCCTGCAGTCTGCTGCCATTGAAGATTAAGGTGAGGATTAGCTGTGGGATATGACAGGTCTTGGTATGTAGAAAGAATCAGGCTTTGGGCACCTCAAAGAGCTTGGAGACAGAAGCAGGCTAGAGTCCTTGATGCTTGCACTGCTTCCATACATACACAAAACTGAAAGAAATGAACGAAAAATGATATATTTTTTTTTAAAAAAAGAACACCCATAAAACCACACACAGAAAACATGACCCTGAAGAGATGTTCTCAGCAGCTGATGAAAGCCCTCATTTTGATGGGGAGCTGGATGAATGATGTGGACTACAATGGCTTCTGGTGGCAGAGACTGGGCGCAAGACATGCTGTGCCCTAGTGAGGGACCTCAAGTCACTGACTTGCCAGTCTCATGAAGGTGATCCTAAGAGGAGCAGAGGCAATAGCTAGACAGGAAATAGATAAATGGTAAAGACCAGTTCAGAGCAGGCCAGTCATTAAAGACTGTCGACATACTGCACCACACAGCAAATCATGCACTAAAAGAGAACTGATTTAGAGCCAGTTGTGCTTATAAAAAGCCACACGAAGAAAACCTCTTCACAACAGACCTGCTCCTGTTATTTTTCTGTGCCATGCTCGTTTCTCACCAAACTCTCCTCTCTCCATATCTTCCACCTGCGTCTCTTTCCAAATTTGTCATGTTGCCGTCTCCTACTTTACAAATTAAGCATCTCTGAAGCATCTGACATCAGCTCCCTGACACTATGCTGGGACTGCTCTCATGCATGTGAGAAGTTCTGGCCCATTTAGAAGACTGAAATTCGATCCCTTCCATGATGGTAGGGCCAGGTGAAGGGAGGAAGAGAAGGCTCACTGCTCCCCCAGACCTATCTAGTCCTTCTAGATGGTGCCAAATTATGTCTCTCCACCCTACTCAAATGGAAAATACTTTGCTGAAAGTGTTGGTGACTTCTCAAAAATGAAGCTTTTGTTAGATGTAGGAAGAGGGAAGACTGGGGCAACATTCCCAGCAGGTCTGTTCCCTGCTGCTTGCATTGGGCTTTGGGCAGCTCTTGTCATTGCATTCCAAGCATTAGTAACGCCAGGCTTTGTGCCAACAACAAGGTTTTCTGTGCCAGGCAGGGCATCAGCTGGCCTGCTGTGCAATTTCCACTTTTCTACTGATGATGAATAAGCTGGAGCCCTCTGCTTTTGGCTTTGCTGCTAATGGGATTGGCCAAGAGCTGATACTTGATTCAGGCCCAGCTTCAAATAAACACTGTGGAAGCTTTTGAGAACCTCTTAGTGAACGTCCTCATTGTTTGTTTAATTCAGAGAGGTCTTGGTTCTTCCCAGGAGAATAACTCGGCACATTACCCTTTAAATAAAACTAGTTCATATGGGAATTACAGAGATGAAAACAGGAAAGTCCTCATGGTAGTCCCAACCTCTCTAGCTATGTTTACTAGCTAGCAGGAAGCCATTGATAACTGAATGATCTGCAAATGCTTTACTGGTTCTCCACTCAGCGATCACCACAGAAGGGAAGCCATACAGAAGCAAAGCCATGAGGAAATAACTCACAATTGCCTACATATCTTAGAAAGGCAGAGTGAGTGGCAGGGCTTACATGTGCAATTTGTGTCACATTTGCTTGATGTCTCCTAGATGCAGCAGTCTGCCTTGATTTTAGTCCACTGCTGACCTGTCCAGTTTAGCCTGCCATATTCACACTCTGGAGGCTGATATGTATTCACACCCTATGTTGAGAGCAGCTTCCCCTTGAATCACCATTTGTTATCTCTGGAGGGATGGTCACATTGGTCTCAGTTTACCTAGGCGTTTCAAAATCCAGTTTCTGTCTCTTTAAAGCCTTCCCTTTTCCTTCTTCTAATTAGATAGTTGTTGCTGTATTCTTGACTCTGAAATCCTTCATTTTACAAGGGATTGGCAATTCCTCCATAAGAGTCAGCTATTGTTGCAATAACTTTGCCTCCAGGGTGCTGGAGAAAAGATAGCAGAGTCCTATTGTATCAAAGTTTGTTTGTTTGTGATCTTTTCCCCTTTCATGGTTAGTAGCTCAGACATTATGGTTTGCATCCCAAACTAAACCTGATTAAGGGGCTGAGCTTGGCAGGACTGGTGTCACCCTGATACCATGGGAATTAGTAAGAAAAAATATATATTGCACACACTAAGACTCATTAACCACCAAGTTAAAACAAAAATGGCGCAGTCCTCATCATTGTTCCAGTGACTGTGAATTCGGGACGCCTCTTAAGTCTGTTCTCTTCAGTTGCCCTCTCCTTATTGCAGTACAGACTGTTACTTTCCTCTTGCCTGTGAACCTACTGGAAAATAAAGAAAAAGAGATTTGATTTCCTCTGGAACGGACCTCAACATTGTCCCTTGTATTGTTTTGTCTTGTTTTGTTTTTGGCACTGGTGGGGATGCGGCTGGGGAGCTCCTGCTCTCACCCAGCAGATCCATCAAGGGTGGTTATAATCCCGTTGCTCCCAGGGGCATCCCAGAGCTGTGACTCATGCACGGAATCGCCTGCATGGATTTGGGGAAATCATGGCTCACCACCCTTCCGTTTTCTCCGCTGCTGCCTCCCGCCGCAGCTGGTCTGGGAAGGGTTGCCGTCCGTATGGCTTCATTGATTGATTGCTGTGGGATCAAACAAAAACCCTTTTAAGAGAGACCGAGGGCTCACCCTCTGTCCTTAGCAATGGCTGGAAAGTCATAATACAATAAAATACAACTTCTATTCTCTTTAATCATTACTTCACTTGACTTTACTAAGAGATCCTGCCTTTCTGTATCCCATGTACTGTACAAGGGCCAAGCAACTCTTAGGTCCTTTTTACACAGACAGTCTAACACTGATAAAATGGGTGTTAATTTTATTATACATGGTATAGGGCAACTCTGCAGCCCTGCAACATGAGGCCTTTTCACACAAGATGCCTCTACCCTGTTTTGTTGGGTGGAGATGGGTGGAGGTGCCTGTGTAAACACAGAGCAATGGACTCCACTGCTGATTGCTCTGTGGGTGGGTGGTGGGTGGAGATGGGTGTTGTGCGGGAGCATTCACACACCTACACCCACCGCAAGTGGTGTTTACACAGATGCCTCCACCCATCTCCACCCAGAGAAATGCACCCCACCCACGGCAAGTGGTGTTTACACANCACCGCAAGTGGTGTTTACACAGATGCCTCCACCCATCTCCACCCAGAGAAATGCACCCCACCCACGGCAAGTGGTGTTTACACAGAAGCCTCCACCCAGCAAAACTGGGTGGAGGCATCTCACATGAAAAGGCCCATGTTTCAGGGCTGCAGTGTTGCCCTGTACCATGTATAATAAAATGTAACACCCATTTTATCCATGTTAGACTGTCTGTGTAAAAAGGGCCTTAATCCCAAGCTAAAAAAATGTTAACATGTAGAGTTAATATGAAGTTTTACCCCACAAATACTGAGTGTAACTCTGGCCCCAAAGGAAGCCATGGTTCTGGAGAGTATAGGCCTGGCTATATTTGAGACTTGCTCCTGGATCCTTTCCCTCATGGTTATCTGCATTCAGATATGTCCTGCTCTTTGGGGATACCATCATCAGGTATCCATACCATCAGGACTTTGCTGTGGTGAGCCCTGCAGTGTAGAACTTGCTCCCCGCAAATATTCATTTCAGCACCTCCGTCCTCATCTTCAAAAAGTACCTGATGACTTTTTGATTTTCCAGGTGTCGATAGATGATCCACTGCTGGTTCCCCTTGATGTATTTTTTCCTTCCCCTTTACCTTATTTTAAACTCCTTTAAAATGGATTATAGGTTATTTTATTGTATTAATTTTGAGAAGCACCTTGAAGGCCATTTGCCAGGGGAAGGGCTATTTATTTATTATTATAGTATTAATTATTTATTATTATATAACTAATTATTAATACATGAATAGGAGAATTGCTACTGACATCAACAAGAGAACCAGGATTTCATCTATCAGGTCTGGGAATTGGGCACTTAATTAGATGGCAGACTCCAGTGCCCCAATCCTGACAACATGTTAACACATTTAACTTATCTAATTACATGCCTTAATGTTTGTCTGTACTGGAGTGATGTGGGCTGTAAGGAAACTTAACTCCATTATGTTAATAAGTAGACAAAGACTTATTAACATAAGAACATAAGTAGTGTCATACTGGGTCAGACCAATGGTCTATTGAGCCAGCACCTGTCTCTGACAGTGCCCAATCTTGGTTGCTGGGGTACCCAACAGGTCACAATGTGGTGATCTGCTCCCCATTGTTCACTCCCAGCTCCAGGTGAAGAAGTTACGATCTCCAAAGCCTACCTCTGGCCAATAGCTGCTAATGGACCTATTCTCCAGAAACTTGCCCAGTCTTTTTTTAAGCCCATCTATACTACTGGCCTTGACCACATCTTCTGGCAACAAATTCCACATCTTAATTGTGTGCTGAGTAAAAAAAATAAATGCTTTCTTTTATTTGTTTTAAATCTGCTACTTTCATGTGGTGTCCTCTAGTTCTAGTCCTATTTAAGAGGGTAAATAAATATCATTTCCCTACTCACTTGTTCCACTCCATTTAGAATTTTATAAACTTCTATCATATCCCCTTCTCAGTTGTCTCTTTTCCAAGCTTAAGAGCCCCAACCTATCTAGCCTCTCTAGCGTCTGGCGAGCCATTCCATATGCTTTATCATTTTTTTTGCTCTTTTCGGTACCTTTTCTAGTTCTACTATATCTTTTCTGAGATGAGGCAACCAGAACTACACACAATACTCAAGGTGCAGTCGCACCATAGATTTATATAGTGGCATTATGATATTTGCAATTTTATTCTTTTCCCCCTTATGAATAATTCTTAACATTCTAAGTTTTTGAAGGATCAATGTACAATGTAGCCAGAAAAAAAATAGGCCTACAAAAAATAGGCCCATTTCAGCTGAAAAACTGAACCCTTTTTTCTGAAAGACAGGTCAGTTTTGGCAGCATTATTTCTGTGCTGAAAGATGTTTATTAAAAGTGTTCTTTGGTTGATCTTGTTTACATACTTGTTGGCCGTACGCCCAGAAATTGAAGCAAACCCTGTTTTGTTGGTTCTTCTGTTAAATTCTGTCAAACTATATATATATATGTGTATATATATATATATATATATATATATATATATATATATATATATAATGTGTGTGTGTGTGTGTGTGTGTGTTCTTTGACCCCAAGAAGTGGGTATCATGTTTGGTGGGCACTATTATAGCAAAAGAAGACACAACCTTTAATACAGGTGAAATCTTTTAGCCATGTTGTTTGCTGTGTTTACTGAAAGCAAACTGGATTAATTGGGGTGCCCAGGAAGTGCCCAACTGAGAGAG
Source organism: Sphenodon punctatus (assembly GCA_003113815.1). NCBI lineage: Eukaryota > Metazoa > Chordata > Lepidosauria > Sphenodontia > Sphenodontidae > Sphenodon > Sphenodon punctatus. The sequence continues at coordinate 4,590,846 of QEPC01011131.1, forward strand.
AAGGATTCCATATAGGATCTACTCAGGTCTGAGATTTACTTTCCCATCCTAACTATGGATAAAATCCATCATAGATTTAAAGTGTTCATGTTTCAGAATAGGCCATGGAATCTATTTTTCTTTTCCTTTCTTGTGACCTATGGCCTGCTGTACAACTATCAGTAAACACTTTGGCCTTTCACTGAATATTATCTTGTTTTCGGTTATGTGAAAGTCCTTGCTCCAGCTATTTTGTTTTGACTTTATGAGGTTTGGAATGCAGTAAACATGGTTGGAAGAAAGTAGAAGTTATGGTATAGCATGGGGTCCTCTAGTGGTATTTCACAGTAGAGACACTGGTTTCTAATATGGCTCTGTTCACCTGTTTGGATATAATATGTATTTATGGTTCATTATTGATTAATTGCTATTTAATAATAACGTACTATTATTGATTACTGGCCATTTGATTATAGTTTGTTGTTTTAAAAGGAATTTACTTGCTTATGTTGGTTTCTTCATCTCTCTCTTCTGCATAAGCAGTATTTTATTCATATATTTGTCTTTATTCGCATGGTGAACTTCTGTTAAAGTTTAATTTTGTTAATAATGTGACTTTGATTTGTCTACTTTTCAACTGTAATGAGTTTCCATTGATATTAGGTGGGGGTATCAAAATATCATTAATAATGTGATTACTTTAGTGGAAACTGGGTTTTAAGCAATAGCAGTCTTTAAGTTGGGGTATGTTTTACTGGGGAGACAAGGACCATAGGGATTTCATTTGGCCGAGAAAGCAGTTTGCTTTTTAGTCTGACTTTTAAGATAATTGACACAAAGGAATTAGAAAAGACCTGATAGCATGTTTGTTTCTGGGACCCAAGGTCTTTTTGCAAGTTTGGGTCAAAACAGTCTCTCATAACATTAAAGGAGTTAAAAACATGTTTTCAGCTAATAATGAAGCAGTAATATTGATAATAGAGAAACTGCCAACTTGAGAAAAAGGTGTTTTATTGTTTCAATCATATCTCAAATGCTAAAATAGGTTTAATTTTAAAGCTAAATAAGGGTTTTTAAGGCTGTCAGCTGGAGTAGTATTAATCAACATATTTCCCAATGAAAATTCCAAATTGTTTAAAGGTATTTTAATGAAACAATTCTGTATAGATTAGGAAATCTAGCGGAGAAATTAGAGACCAATTTAGGGGAGAAATTAGAGACTAAAGGCATTAAGAATAATGTATTTAATTAGTGAATTAAAGTTTATTTCAACATAAAGTTTGGCTTCAAATTATACCGAAATACACCATTCGGAGGAATAAGTAATTGTTCTTTTGAATTGTGTCTTAATGAGAAACTCAAAGTCTTATAAATCAGTGTTGCTCTAGAAATTTCTTTATAAAGTGAATAGAACCAAGGCAGATATAGCATCTGTTCTTCAACAAATTCCTTAAAAGAATCCCTATATGAAATTATGTAGAATTAATAGAATTTAATAAAACTTCAGTAAAGTTAATAGACTCCATTGGGTTTCATAGAGCTCTATTGAGCTAATCTATTGAAGTGGGACAAAGATCAGGACTGGTAAAAAGTTACCATGGTCTTGGGTCCTAGAAGTAAGTCAAAATAACCAAGAAGGTGATACAGCTGTGGAGACATGGAAACCAAAAACATCTTTCTTTAGCATCATCACTTGGCAAGAGGCAAACTTCATTCTGATTAGTAGTTAGTATTTAGTTAGTTAAGTTTTTTAGCACTGGCTTCCGCCCATGCCATACAAAACATCACACAAACAAAAATCATTCTGATTGATGGACCCCTGACCTGTTTGTCTATGAATGGAGGAACATCTGGTAGCCATATTGCAAGACTTTCAGAAATCCTATAAGACTGGCCAAATATTGTTGACATTAGAGGAAGATGCTTGCTAATGCTAACCAACATGCTGCTGGGCCAAGTCACCTGTGGAACTTAGTTTTTTTTCCTGTCCCATTTCTTTTTCTTTTGTTTTCCAATCTTTTCTTTTACTATTTTTCCCTAAGTCTTTTATTTTTCATTTTAAAAACCACTTTACCTTTTTAAAGCTACTTTAAGGCTACTTTTCTCTTTCTTTCTTATCTTTATTTTGATTTTTACACTTTATTTTCATTTTGACTTCATTTCTCTCATTTCCTCCTCTTTTCAAGCCATTTTTATTTTCAATTCATTTTTCTAATTTTTCACTTTTTAAAAGCCATTTTATTTTCATTTTAACTTCATTTCCCTCATTTTTCACTCTTTAAAATTTCTTTCCTCATTTTTCAAGAGTGATTTTTACTTTTCTTTATGATTTTGTCCCCAGGTGCAGACTTTACTTTTCTTTTAGGGAAGCACTGTATTAGTCTTAGATAAACCTGTTTTTTTCCATTTTTCTTTTAACTCTGCCTGGTGGGCAGAGTTCCCCCAAGTGCTTCTCTGTCTTTTCCCTTCCTTATTGGTGCTTCCATGCTCCTTGCCTGTTGAGGGGCCATTCCTCAACCTCTAGACAATTTTGTTTTATATTTTTCTTTATCTTTTCTGTCTTTTATTTTTACTATTTTTACTTTAATTTGTATCAAATCTCCAGCATAACAGCAAGTTAACATCTTATCTTTCCCAGCACGACGCCACAGACCCTGGACAACTTTTTTGTGACCTGCAATATCTGTGTGGTGATATATATGCTCCAAGAATATATATATTTGTAATCAATAACATTTTTTGCATTCTTCCATGGTGCTTTTATAGTAGTGTGTAAGCCAGTTTGGCAGGGCAATAAATGGTAGTATTTTAGTCATAATAATTGTCTATTGTGACTTTTTGGTGAGGAAAATTAAGCTTTCCTATGGAGATCCCTGACCCCATGGTGGAGCTAATTTCTGGGAGAATCTCACCGTAACAACATGAAATTGCAAGTTGAAACTAAAGTTGAAACAAATAAATTTCATATTTGTGAATATTATTCTCATTTACAAATACAGAGCTAAGTACTTGTGCAATATTTGCAGGCCAAAACAAACATTCACATATTCACTTATACATGGAAGTGTTGCCTAATATAATACCACTCCATATGCAAATCAGCAGTACTTTCTTTGCTGTGTAGGCCTTTCCTTGGTATCCATTAGTAGTATGAATCACCAGGACAAGATCATATTCACCCCAGAGTTCTGAAGGAACTCAAATATGAAATTGCAGACCTACTGTTAGTAATTTGTAACCTATCGCTAAATTCTGCCACTGTACCTGAGGACTAGAGGGTGGCAAATGTAACCCCAATATTTAAAAAGGGATCCAGAGGTGATCCTGGCAACTATAGACCAGTAATTTATTTTATTTGTATTTATTTATTTATATCCATAAATTTCTACCCCGCCCCTCCTGCCATGCAGCTCGGGGCGGCTTGAATCTGTGCAGGGCAAAATGGTGGAGACTATCATTAAGAACAGAATTGCTGGGCATGTTGATAAACGTGGATTAATGGGGAACAGTCAACATAGATTTAGGAAAGGTAAGTCATGCCTCACTAATCAGTTGGAATTCTTTAAGAGTTTAAATAAGCATGTGGACAAGGGAGACCTGGTAGATATAGTGTACCTGGATTTCCAGAAAGCATTTGATAAGGTCCCACATAAAAGACGCTTGAGAAAATTAAAAAGTCATGGGATAGGAGGTAGTGTCTTACTATGGATCAGTAACTGGTTCAAGGATAGGAAGCAAAGAGTAGAACTAAATGGTCAGTTTTCACAATGGAGAGATGTAAAAGGCTGTATTCATTAATGATCTGGAAAAGGGCATTAAGAGTGAGGTGATCAAATCTGCAGATGACACCAAGTTATTCAAGGTAGTTAAAACATGACTAGACTGTGAAGAACTGCAATAGGATCTTACGAGACTGGGTGCCTGGGCGTCTAAATGGCAGATGAGGTTTGATATGGACAAGTGCAAAATGATGCACATAGGGAAAAATAATCCAAACTATGAGTACACAATGCTGGGTACTAAGCTAGGAGTTACCACTCAGGAAAAGGATCTGGGAGTGATTGTGGACAATACACTGAAATCCTCAGCCCAGTGTAAAGCAGCAGTCAAAAAAGCAAAGAGAATGTTAGGAGTTATTCGCAAAGGGATAGAGAATAAAACTGAGGATGTCATAATGCCTCTATACAAATCAATGGTGTAACTGCACCTGAAATATTGTGTGCAGTTCTGGTCACCCCATCTCAAAAAAGACATAACTGAACTAGAAAAGGTACAGAGAAGGGCAACGAGAATGATAAAGGGTATGGAATGGCTTACGTACAAAGAGAAGCTTGATGAGCTGGGTCTCTTCAGCGAAGAGAAGACTGAGAGGGGACATGATAGAGGTTTATAAAATCTTGAGTGGTGTGGAACGAGTAGATAGGGAACAGTTATTTACCCTCTCAGATAGTATTAGAACTAGGGAACACTCCATGAAACTAGCTGACAGCAGATTTAAAACAAATAAAAGAAAGTACTTTTTCACTCAACACATAATTAATGTATGGAATTTGTTAGCAGAGGAAGTTGTCAAGGCCAGTAATATAACTGGGTTTAAAAAAGGACTGGATAAGTTCTTGAAGAGTAGGTCTATTAATGGCTATTAACCAAGTAGCTTATGGGATGAACTTCTCACTGTCGGGAGCTGGGAGTGAACAATGGGGAATGGATTGCCCATTGTCACTGTTGGTTCTTCTCCCATGTGATTGAGATTGGCCACTGATGGAGGACAGGATGCTGGGCTTGGTCTGACTTAGTATGACACTACTTATGTTCTTATGAAGGCTTAAGAGATAAAAATCTGCATTTTTAATCTAAAATATTTAACTTAATAAGGGTATTTGGCATATTTAATTGAATATGTTTAACTTAACATGCCATTAACTTAATATGCCTATTTGACTTTCCTCCTCCTCCATGACTTTCCCCCGCTCAGGCACGCTGAACTTCCTGCTTTAATGCTCCACATGCGCAAGCGTGTTCCTTTGCTCGCGCATGCACAAAGTGCATAGTGCCACTATCGATACCTCCCTTGGGCCAGGCAGGTTGCAAGGGGGAGGGGACTGATCAACTTGGGAGTGGAACCTTGGCGAGGGAGACGGAGCCCTGTAAGGGGCAAAACTTCAGAGAATGTGCATTGGGAGGCTAGGGAGTGCTGTCCAGCGCATGTTCATAGAAATGAGCAATGCGTTGCCAGGATTGCTGGGGGGGGCAGTCTTTCATGCAATTCTATGGAAAGGCAACTGGCAGCACAGTAATGTTATATGGGCTGTAGCCCTTGGCGCCCTGTGGTCAGGAGAGAGGGCACTTGGGCAGGAGGGGGAGCAATATATGGATGTGTGTGTGACTGTTGATGTGTGTGTGTGCTATTGGCTGGTGGAACACTAACTGTGGGGGGGGAGGGAGAGTGCTTGTGTTAACTTTATGTAGTGTCCCTGAGCATGGGCTTTTTTTCTCTCATGTGGTGTGAGGGTGGGGGCTGCCCAGTGCTGCAGAGACCAGAGTACATATAAAGGTGACTCCAGAAGGTGACATTTTATCTCTCTTTCAGACTCAGTTCTTGAGAGAGAGAGACTGAGTGAGTTTGCAGTTGGCCAGGTGGCTGGTGGTCAGACTGAATCTTTTTCATTCAGGATCAATTCACTGTTAGATTATATTTTTTCATAGATAATAATATTTTATTAATAATAATCATCTCAAGGAAGCAAGTTAGGATAGTGCTAAGTCAGACCAAGGGTCCATCATCAAGCCAAGTATCCTGTCCTCCAGTGGGGGAGGAGATACTGCCGAGCTCAGCCTGCCCTGTCTGGGTGAGTACATTGGGGACCCGGCTGGGGCTTGGCCTTGACTTTTTTGGGGAGCCCTGGGGGCTTGGGAACTTGTCTTGGGACGAGGGGGAATGTTTAAATAGTGATTATTATGGGATGATATCACATATGGTTATTACAGATTGGTTGTTCCCTTTTAGTATATTTTTTGTATGTTTAGGATATTTTAAATTAATTTTAAAATTGTGAATAATAGTATGTTTTAATTATGAATTGTAATTGTCGATTGTATATGTTGTAAGCTGCCCCAAGCTGCTCTATGAGCAGGAGGGGGCTGGATAAAATTGAAATAAATAAATATGATTGTGCTGCCAGCTGCCTTGGGGGAGGGTCCAGGGGAGGGGGTTGCACTGGGAGACATGAGGGTGGTGGGTAGGTGGGGACTTGGGTAGTCTTGCTGGGCAATGGGGTAGGAGGGAGTGGGGGGAGGGGGTGCAC
>QEPC01011131.1:4598443-4610943 GCA_003113815.1 Sphenodon punctatus
AGCATGAAAATGAAGAGGGTTCTGGATAATGGTAAGTGATGGCATGGGGATTGGGAGGGTCTTGGACCTCTTCTTTGGGGGAGAGGTCCACAAAGAAGCAAAATTAAAAATGTCATTCAAAATGCAAACATCTAAAGTCATTTGCTTCTTTTTTCTATCCAGTTTGTCTGAGATCTGACATGATTCCAAACCTTGCCTTGCTTTCCTTGTGAACAGAGGACAAAGTAGGTAGGAGCATGGGAGAAGAGAAGGCTGCAGACAACAAGGAAACCTGTTCCCCACTGAACCCATCTCTTCCCCTTACTCTTCTCGTGCACCAAAAACAAACCCTTTCCCACCTACTCCTCCTCTGTCTTGTTCTTCTCTTCCCTTTCATTCTCTTCTGATTCGGCTTGTTGCAGAACAGGGAGCTGACTCAGTCCTCCCAGTTCTCCAAGCCAGAAGGAAGGGTTGTCCCAAAGCCTACACCTTTTGAAGACTACAGGTGGCCAAGCATGCCATGAAAACTGAGGATTTGAGGGTTCAGGATAAAGGTAGGCGATGGCAACGTGATCTATTTTTTTAACCTACTATGGTTAATTTGGACCCAGTGGGAAAGAGAATGGACAGGACCCCAGTAAGAGGGTTCTGTATCCCCCCCGTGGCAGTGCTTGATACAGCAGCATTCCCCGCATTAAGTAATGTAATGTCCATCCAGTGTTCTCCCTGGGAACTCCTTGCTTCTGGGTTATGCCATGCCACTGGTCTACCGTTGCCCTGGCTCTGTCTACCGTTGCCCTGGCTTTGCCTACCATTGCCCTGGCTCTGCCCCTACGCCTGACAGTGGCAGATGAAGCCACCCACTACTCCACCAGCCTCCAAACCCACCAGTCGCCACTGTATCTTTCAGCTGTCCAAGAAAGCAAAGGGTTGGGGTAATTAAAATTTGTACATGTAAATCTTTTTTGCTAGAGACCTTTGCTTTATAGCAAAGCAAGAACATGGTTACTTCTCACCATGACTGCACTAGAATCAATGCTGCATTAGGGATGCTTAAGACTTCTTGGCATTTGCTTTTCTGGAGGGAAGGCTTTTGCTCTTTCCTTCTGATGGTTAATAGATGGACTTATAACCTGCAGGCTAAACCAGCAAGGCACATACATATATTTTAAAAGCCAGGCAAATACTCAAGAAAATATTATCATTATCCTCTTCTCAAAAGTGAATTTGGCATTCACAGGGAAAATTTGTTTCAGCTGTAGTTAAAACAAATGAGACTACTTTTGAAGTAAGGTTCTTGCTCACCCTGAGGGCAAGAGTCAAGATCACAGTAACGACAGGGTCATGACTAAGTAGGCTGCAGCAGGGGGTAGCTAAAGAGCAACTGCAAAGATTACTTTGTTTTTCTAATGCGTAGATTTTTGTATAACTACACAATAATTTGCACAAAGTGTGTAGTTAATTATACTATGGATATGATCCTCTAGTTGTTTAGTGCTGACGTTGCAGAGAATGGGGCTTCCATTAGCACTAATGGTAAGGGCCAGGCTAAAGAGCCAGAGGTTTAGGGCTTAGAAAGTGGATTCATTAAATCAATGTTAACTAAGCATGTGCTTTTAATACAAGTTATTTGTAGGGGTTAAAAATGTCTGGGTGGATCAAAGGTGGTTTCAGAGTTAATCTTACCTTGAATAAGGCACTTTTAAACTTTATTAAGAGGGTTTTAGAACACTTCTCCCTATAAGTTAATCACCCTGGCTAGGAATCTGATTGAGACACCCCTAATTCATGTATGTGCGCTAGTTGGTCCCCTTCAACCGCACTGAGGGTTCAGTTTTCCATCATTAAAATAAACAGAAGTTTTGCCATTGACTTCAACAACAGATGATTGCATTCTTTCCTCTCTCAACATGAAATTTGCTGTTCATGTAATTGTTCCTAACACATGGTGTGAGGCTACATGAGACAGGGAGGGAGGCTACCACATCTTGGGTAGCCTTACCCCTCCATGGGCACATGAGCCACGCAATGCAGTGGCTCATGTGGCTGGTGGCAATCAGATATTCCCCCTTGAACAGCTGCCTGCTACACAACGTGTCCTTGGAAAAATGCCAAGGATGCACTGTGGAGAAGCCTTACTGCACATATGGTAAGGCTGCCCAGGGCAGGGCAACCTGTGTGGCTGGACCCCTTCTGCATGCTGTGTGGTGAGCTCCATGGCAGGGCTGTGAGTGATGGGTGCTGGCGCTTGTCACACATGGCCAAGAGTGGGCTCTCAGTAGGGCTGGGCTGATTGGGGAGAGGGGGAGCCAGAGGAAAGTGTGCACACCACATTCCTTGCATTGACAAACAGTTGATTGGGGGAGATGAAGCCCGGAGAAGCATGCATGGACACTCCTCTGGGACCCTCCTTCCCTGATCAGGTGTTTGTAAGGTTGGGGGGAGGGGTGTGCATGCTCCTCTGGGCTCCCCATCCCTCAGATCAGCTGTTTGTTGGGTAGATCATGGGGGAGGGGAGCATGTGCTCTTTCCAGACTCCCCTCTCTGCTGATCCATCCAACTGACAGCTGATCAGGGGGGAGGGGGACCTGAAAAGAGGGCGTGTGCTCTTCCTAGGCTCCCCTTCCTCATCAGCTGTCAGGTGGGGGAGGAGGGAAGGAATGTGTGCCGTCCTCTCCCCCCCTCCCAACAATGAAGAGGGCAGCAGGCCTAATCCTGCACCATGTGGCTGGATCCCCATGCTTTCCCCACAGTGTAGTGGCAGTGATTGTCCACCTTGGGGGCGAGCAGGAATTGGGCCCTTGGTGCTCATGTAGCCTCACCCATGGCTTTCCATCCTGGGTTTGGTGTGCAGCCATCTTTAAAGTAAGCTGGGGACCCTGGGCCCAGTTAGAGAGAAGGTGTGAAAGCCTGTGAATGTGTTGCCACCTTCATTCGCTTTGATTCATTCCTGGACTTGTAACAAAACTCGACTAAGGCAACCAGCATGGCTAGTCCGAGCCCACCGATCAGTATGTAGAAAACCCCGGCCACATTACTGAGACTCAGAGCGCTCGTCTTATCCTGCAAGAGAAAAGAAACAGGGATGGGGAAGGGGGACAAAAATGAATAAAACGTTGCTCTTTTAAAAAAAACCCAAACACCTCAATTTAATACAATACATTGGCACATCACTGTTCCTTGCTTTAAATGTGCACATGACATTTCAATGTAATCTTTCCCCTCACACAAATGAATAAACATTTCACTGGCAATATGACTCTTTGGAAAGGTTTGGGTTTTATCCCCCCCCCCCCCAGCAGCTTTAAAACACTCATTTGCCCAAAATGCCTAGTTTAAATTATTGATAAGAAAATGTTCTCCAGCGTGACATTTGCTTGTCCCTGATGTTGCTCTCCTGAAATAACCCATTCTCTTGAAAATGCCTGTTCCCTGCTTCCTCGATTATTTCCCCCGCAATTCCTGTTGCTTAGCAACACATCAGAATGATTGGCTTTATTATTATTATTTTATTTCTCTGTACAATATTCAGGTTGAGGTGACACTGGAAATGAGCTGTCCTCAGACAGGAATCTCTATTTAATAAGGCAGTTATTTGATCCTTAATCAAGACCCATAGATGCATGTATAACTTAATTACTTGATTTTCCATAAATAGGTTTATTAATTACCAATTAATAACACTTAGCACTTGTATGGTGAGTCTGAAAACACTCCATAATTAACCCACCACTAGGGAGTAGGTAAGTATTATAATTCCCTATTTTACAGATAGAGAAACTGAAATGCAGAAAGCCCAGCTGAGTCCTGGTTTTGGCATGTGCAAATCTGCTGAAGTCAATTGGGCTGTGCCCACTGCACCAGGGCTGAGTTTAGGTTATTGGGGTTTACCCAAGGGTTTTGCGTAATTGGGGCTAGAATTTAAGAAAACTGTCTGGTCAGACTAGTCCAATGCTTGTTGCGGTAGATAAGAGGTTCCCAAATATGGATGGTGGCCCCAAGTGGGATCGTGTCAACTGAGCTCATGATCCTAATTGATGTTGGATGCACTCAGCATGTTGTTATTACAATCTGGGGTTATAGGCATAATTTAATTCTCAAAATGCAGTTGTGCAAGCAAAAAGGTTGCTCTGGATCCTACTCTTTCTTCAGCTAACTAAAGGCAAGCCTTTCCTACAAATTGCTAATTAATGTGTTGTGCTATTAAATAACCAACCACTAGTTTCTATGGAATGTTGAAAATAGGCTCAGTGAACTGTAAAATTAGTGCTTCACCTCGCCGTGGGGGTCAGGATGTGACTGAAGGTATCAATAGGTAGAGCTGGTTGTAAAACAGGTTCCTTCAAATGGGTTTGAGTTGCCAAATTGTTTGTTTGTTGTCAGTTGCCAAAAGACGAAAGTTCACCAGTTTTTAGCAACCACAGAGCAAATAAAATTTGGTTTTGAGTTTTTTTTTAGATGTGACTATCTTGTTTTTTTGTTGCTGTCAAAAATGGACATTTCCCATGGAATGATGAAAGAGTAATTTTTCATTTATTTAAAAAACATGTTTTGTATAGAAAACTTTGAAGCTGTTCTTTTAGTATGTTATGGTACAGCAGTGCTGGGTGAAAGAGAGAGGTCTTTAGAGGTAGATAGTAGCAGACAAAGGGGCTGATCACAGATGAGTGCCTGTTTGTGTATGTGCAGTACACAGGCACACTAAGCATATAATGTACATTCACCGTGTCCGCACCATACACACATTGTGTGCATGGTATGCATGCACTGTACATGGTGTATGCATGTTCTATGCTTGGTGTGCATGCAGTGCATGCTTTGTACGCATGTTGTGTGTGTGCACCTTGGATTGAACCCAAAGAGTGTGGTAGGAGATAGCACGCGAGAGTATGCAACATTGTTTATGGGTTGTGTAGGAGAAATAAAAATTGTTGTATTCTGCTGATGCCTTCCTGTATGTTGCACCGTACATTTAGCCTTAACAGCTTGACTCCTTCGGCAAAACATTCAGCTAATAGGCACAGAGAGGGAGTCGCATGTTGTTCATCAGTGATGCAGCCAGCTAAAGAGCAGCATTACTCAACTCTGAAGCTAATTGCCATTAGGAGCAGAGCCATGTTCACATGTCTACTCCATGCAGCCCTGACATTTCATGAAGATTAACTAATAATTAATTATGACAAATGTGTATGGTGTAAAGCAAATGAGCTCACCCTTTGCGATATGTGATAGGCCAGGCAGACTTCAGGAGGGCTGGTTTGCTTGCTTTCCTCAGGCAGGTCTTACTCTTAAGGGCAGCATATGCCATCAAAACTCAGAAAGGGAAGTTCAGCAAGGGATAAGGAACATGTGATAGGCTTATATGTAAGCCGCCTCAAGCTGCCTGAAGCAGGAGGGGTGGGGTAACAAAATTTGTTAAATAAATTAAATTAAATTAAATTAAACAACTGAAGGAGTATTTCCAGAAAACTGTTAAAGCAAAACAATTGCTAAAAAGGCTTTTGGGATTGAACCATTCCAGACCACAGAGGTCTTCCCAGTCATCCATTGGTTTGATCACTCTGGAAGAGGCAATGCATCCTTCTCTTAACTGCTTCCTAGGAGAAGTGGCTGTGAACCTTTATTTTTCAATGAAAAAATGCCTTTTTTTCCAAAATAAAATTTTTCATTTCTTTTTATTTTTTTAAAAAAATTATTTTTAAAAAACAAGTATTTCCCCCCACTGAAAACTCCTTCCTTCCTTCCACCTGTACGCAGTTCATGGCATGAGAGCAGATTTCTTGAAGTCCGGTTATTACTCTTTGGAACACCTTCCTTGAAAATGCACAACATTGGGGCAACTCAAACTTTTAACTGGAAGGTTGTAACTGGAATCTTTTAACTGTAGGTGCTACACTCTAGAATTAACACCTGTCGACTTTGCATAGCATCGGGACAAAAGGTTATTTCTTTTTTGCTGCTCTGGTCAAATCCATGCCCCAGGAGGTTCAGTAGAAGAGCTGCATACTGTGTAATGTGCATGGTGGCCAGCCACAGGTTCCAGAATTGACATAATCAGCATATTCCAGGCATATGCTCCCATCTCCTTTGTAGCCTCTGCCAGGTCTGTGAGTTCATTGTCCAGACCATTCTTGCAGCTCAGCACGTTCTCTGTTGTTGTAAGTAACTGCAGACTTTTGTATCCTTCCAGCCACATGGGTGATGGCCTGAGTAAATGTCACTGGACCTGCCTTGTCTGCAGAGACATGGACTTTTGCAGTCTGTCTCTGTACATTCTCCCTCAGCATCTGACCATACTCTTTTCATAAAGAGCTTGTCTGAAAATTATCTGGATTAATTTACTGCGTCTTTGCTTTTTACCTAGCAGCAACGTGAAGGAACCCAGAAGGCCCAGGAGGGTTCATATAATTGTTTGCCTGCATGTAAACAACCAGGCAAGGCCTACATTCCACTTCTGAGAGTGTGGCAGGTAATATGCTTCCTCATAGCGCAAGGACCAGAGTTCATGGCGTTTTCCCCATTGGCAGCAGTGGAGGAAATGCAGTGAACACAGGTCCCTGTTTATGGGCATATTCTAAAAGGGATTTCTCTGTCAGAGGAACAGACCGGAAAACTCTAAACAGCTTACTTAATTTTATTTCCTTGTGGGCCATTCTAAGTTGCCATTTCCCCTACATCTCAGAAGTCAGATTCCCATGGGAGAATTTTCTCATTGTCTTTAAGGGAAGCAGGAATTGGACTCACATTTATATGACCTTCTGTGAATGTCTCTACTTTATGACGCAAGCTAGCTAAGAACTTTTGGGTTGTTTTAATGTGTCTTAATGACCCATTCTCTCTCATATTCCCACTCAGTGTGAGAGACCCTCACAGCTGCAGAAATCACTCATGCTGTTACTGTTCAAGCTGCTGGTTTTACCCTTACTTTACCCTTAATTTTGCAAGGTGAATGAACCCATCACCATGCCTTTCACATAGATGGGGGAACATCTAAGGGCAGCACCTCACAGTTGGGAAGAACAGCTGGGAAGCCCAGGAGCATTGGCCCAAATTTCACTCCTGGCACCACAGTAATACAGGCCAAAAGAAGGGGATCGAGAATCTCAGAGGCAAGTTGCTCTGGCTGCAGCTGAGTGGCGAGGACGACTGAGAGAGAGCCATTTATCAGACTGTGCATATAGAGTTAGATCTGAAACTTTTCTACAGGCATTGTCCAGCTTCTTAATCTTTTCTTTCACTTTTCCGCTTTCCTTTGCCAGGAGAATGCAGTTTCTAATTGCAAAGAGGCTCTCCGCGGTGTGACTATTGTCTTGTAGCTGCAGTCCTTTCCCAGTTGGATATAGGTACCAGTATCTGACCCTTTGAGAGGGCAGGGAAACAATACATGCCCTGCAATGGCTTCTTGGCCCCCAAAGGCCTTCCCTGCTGGCTCCATACAGGCTCCTGACTTAATAGCACTAATAATAATTGCAGAAAGCAAAGTAGAAAACCCACACTAACTGCCTGTGAGAACCAAGCCCCTCTCTGTAGCTGAGCTCCCTGCCGCTTGGGCTTTGTGATGCTACTGTGTGCCAGATGCTCTCCCAAGGAGTCTGCCCATCATGCTTCCAGCTTGTTAGTGGGAGTGTAAATGTCACAGCTTGTCTCCTGCAGAGGGAGAGAGCTACTGTCGGTGTTGGAGGGGGTGAAAAGTGACAGGAAAGCCTGGCTTTCCGAAAGCTCTACTTTGTTGCCATAGTGACAATGCGCCTTCCCCCGTCTGCTCCTTTTAACTGGTGGCAGGATGTCCATCATCTTGTTTGCTGTTATTTTATTCTGCTCTTCTGAAGCTCTTTAAGGCAAGATCTCTCCAGCTCCCCTTCTTCTGCTTTACTCTGCACAGCTGGATCCTGTCCACAGTAAATGGTGACCTTAAAGCCGTGAAGCAGGGCACCTGTGGGTCACTGAAAAGGTGAACTGTCCTTAGAGAAAAAAATGGGGAGGCCTTTATCATTAGACTTCCCAGTCCCCTGCAACTTTTAATACCAATCACCAGGCAGCCTTCATCCAGATGTGTCACAGACTACACAGGGGAAGGGGGCTTGGGGTGACCCACATTTAGCCAGCCAACCAACCTCTCTGGTGTGGAATTAAAGGTTTGAGTTAAGCGATTGATTGGCTACAGGTGGCATTGAATCCTGTTCCCATTAAAGGGGCTGGCAAAACCCCAGCTCTCCTACCATCAGTGATTGACATCACTATAGGGCTGCAATTAGATGTGTACCACAGGTCACAGGGCTCCTAACAGACAATTATGCTTGAGCAAAATATCCAGAAAAGGACTGTGCTTGTGGGTGTTTCTTGGCATGCTCACAAGCAGTTCCCCAAAGTATGACTTCTAGAATGGAAGGACCCCAGTCTGGGGATGTAACATGAAGGGAGTGTAGGATTCTGCACGTGTTCAAGCTGCCAGCCTCGGGTAGAGGAGAGAGAAAAACATTTGTAACAATGCACTAGCAGCTGCCAGCAGGTGTTATTTTTTCCCAAGGACTCCCTGCCTAGTTGCACTACCCAATCCTAAGGAGACCACAAGGCCTCCCAACACTGACAGGCTCCCTGCAGCTAAAAGGACACAAACCAACTTCTTCAACTAGTATAGCTGAATAATATTTGAAGGGGTTTCAGGTTCTGTTTCTGGCCCTGAGTCTCTCTGCCTGCTTTGTAGTTGTACATTTCAGGCCTAAATCTTGCACCTGCGTGTCCAACCCCTGTACATATGCAGGGTCCTATTGGTGATGATGGAAGGATGCAATTTAAAGATGGTGGCTTCATTTTTTGTTTTGTTTTGTTATTAGAAAGGTTATTTCTTCTCTGTTTTTTGTGACAAAACCCAACCAACCAAGGGACCCTGACTGGCTGGGTAAAGGAAATCAATGGTACACCAAATGGTACATTTTGTAAAGTCATGCTATTTCCCCTCTAATCATTGTCAGTGACAGTAATTTTACATCCCTTAGTTTTCCTGGTCATTATGCTCACGGATGTCAGTGGAAAGATCCTCGGTGACTTTAATGGGCTTTGGATCCAGAGTTGGACCAGTGTCACTGTCTTACTTAGAGTGTACCTTTTTCAAGACAAAAATCTCCTGTTTTCTAACTGCAGGCTGAATTTGGGCAAACACTATGGACACAGGTGAGAGAGCCTTGCCAAGAGGCAAAGCAGAATGTCCTTAGATCCCTTCTGCTTTGCTCTAAACTCTGGTGACTGAACCCCTTCCTCAGCACCTCTTATATGTGTGCCACAGACCAGCAAGGCCAGGCTAAGAACAAGAAACCTGGGTCCCCCACATGGTGCCAGGATGTTTCCTCCCTGCAGCAGTGAGAATGGAATTGTGGGGTAATGTGACTACCCGGCCAACACCAGGGGCTTGCAAGTCATAACTCCAAACATGCCCTTTGGATGTAGACAATCAGCGACTACGGCTGCTTTTAAATGAGACGTAACCAGTCCACCCACCTGAATGCCCATGTGAAGGTGGTGTTGGTGGGTGTGCACTTCCGTGACCCTTGCAGGACCCACTCTTGACCACTCACGGAACACTGGCAAAAAACCAGTGTGCACCATGCAGGAGCAGCCAAAAAGCGAATGGAGCCAATGTGCACGCATCCCCAGGCCATATGAATGGTGTCAGCCAGCCATGTCAGCTGAGTGGTCAAATGTAGTACTGGGGATCCGGATTGCTGGGGATCCTGGCAGAGGGAGTACATGGGGGCTGCTGTGCTACCAACCCAGGGAGCAACCTGTTAGAATCCCTCCCCATGCACTCTACCTGAATGGGCATTCCGTGGCTGTGCAACTCAACGGACACAGATCCCCACCCCAAGCCATGCTCATTTAAAAACGGCCTATAACAAGAGGGTTTCCACAGAGTGTGGCTGTGACCAGCACTGGAGTGTAGCATAGCTCCTATTGCTAACGTATGCTTCTGAACAGACAGGTGCAATCCTCCACCATTAAAAACAGCAGGAGTTTTGCTACTGATTTCACTGGGTGGAGGATTGATCCCTCTGACTACATAAGCAGCAGGAGTAAAACAGCAACTACTCATACCCACTCCACAATGGGACTGATATTGTTTGGGGTGCATCATTTAAGATTTTTTTTGTGGCTGCATTTGATATGCAGCATCCATTTGTATAAGGTGTTCATAAATTATTATTAACTTGTTACTGAATGGCTAACTGATTGTTATAGGTTCAATAGGCTGCTTATGACTAGGACTGATTGAAAGATTTACCATGTATTAGAAAATGTGGTTTTGCACAAACTGGCATTTCCTACCATAAAAGGTAGATTGAAGATTCTGATTGATTTTTCTCCAGTGGCAAAATTTAAACAAAAATTTCATTTCAAATTATCTCAGTTTAGGACGAGGGAGGGAGAAAGAATGCCAAAAATGTCAGAATTTATAGTCAGATGGGAGTTCCATTTTTAAAACAACTCTGCTTACAGATAGCTTTAAATCAGAGATTCCCAAACTCTGGGTCATGCCATCCACAAATGGGAAATTAATCCTGATATCTAATAGACTTAGTAAGCCTTTGTTGCTGTCTGGATCATGGGATTTTATGTAAAATGTTGAGAATTACTATCTTAAACCATGACTATCACACTTCCTTCTGACATCCTTATAATCATCAATGAGCCATGCATCTCTGACATGTGAAGAATATCTATTAATCATTTATAAATTATTATATATAAATGGAGTCTCTTTCTATAAATGGAGGTCTTTATACAAAGTATGACCAGTTTATTTTCCTTTAGCTGTGTGTGTCCTTTATTTCAAGTAGTCCCACTGCCATTTATTGGATTACTCCAGAGTAAGTAGTTTCAGGATTGTAAGAGATGGCTGAAAGGGTTGTAGAAAAGGGGACGGTACTAGCAACAGGTAGTATTCACAAGAGGAATGGCTGCAGAGAACATGTAGGACTCATGTACATGTGCAGTTCTGTATAGGAGAGGACAAAGGTTAAATTTCTTTTCATTCTAATACTGGTTATGGTTACCTTTATATTAGTCAATGACTCGTGTTGACTGCATTTTTCTCCATTGGCAGCAATGGAGAAAATGTAGTCAACGCAGGTCCCTGATATTAATCATTTGTCTATTATTTGGTATAATTTGGTTGCTAATCACATTGTACTTGGCACAGAAGACTACATAGAATTTCGGATGTCAGTTTCAGTTCTTCTCCTATCACCCTATAAAAACCATATGTGTGGATTGTAAGACATGTGTCCTTGGATTGTAAGACGTGTCCTCACTGAATTTACAAACTTTACACATGACGTTTCAAGCAGCTCTCATGACATTACAATAAGCTCATTTATTTCACATGGGATTCACATGTGTTGTTTTTTAAAGCACACGCAAGTAACATGTGATCCATGCAGAGGTCATATGATCCACATAAACCCATGTGTCCCAAACCTTTTGTTTTGTGTATTTTACTTTTACTACTTTGTTATTCTGTTGTATGGAATGAAGGGCTAGTCTTGTTTCCTGAAATAGGCACAACACTATAGAGTTTTTCAGCCCTGTTGCTTCTTTTTGCTTTAAACAGAATCCGATCCACATTTGTTCCCTTTAGGGCACTTTATAAACTATGGGGTTTCTCTAGCACTAATACATGCAGGCTGTGGTGAAGGCACTGAGGAAGCCATGTCATCACGTTCACATCCAGAGTACGGAATAAGGTTATTACTCTTCACTTACATGGTAACTTACAATCTTTTCATCCATTACAAGGTAAGATGCACACCATATTTTATATGGTGGGGCTTTTATGTTGCTAAGATCAGCCCCAGGATGTTTAATACACAACAGGAAGGTTAGTTGTGTAACTATCATACTGCACAAAAGAACAGAATTTGATTTTCTATTGTGTCTTTTGCACTCAAGGATCTCATGCAGCACTTTACAAAGCAGCTGGGCAGGTATTAGAGACTACAGCTGCTGCTTCAAGAAAATGGAGTACAGCTTTGATTGCTTCTTTCTGTGAAATTTGTTCATTAAAAATTCTCAAATTTCAAATCTTGAACATTTTTGACCAGTTTTATAGTTGGTCAAAAGAGAACAGATAGAGGGAGAGAATTAAAATGTTTCTAGTTTTCAGAATTTTAAAGTGTGTTGAAATTTCAGAATTCTAAAAATTGCCACAAGCTTGATGAGGTATGCAGCAATGTGGTGAGTCAAATACCCAACATGGCATCATCAACTGCTCAAACATAGGGTATTTTCAGACGATACGCGGGCCGTTGGCCCCGTACCGGCACCAACGGCTTCGTTCCCCGCCGGGGTCACCCCGTAACGGCACAACAGACGTGCCGGGGGGATCCCGGCGGGGAAAGTGGGAGGGGCCGGGGCCGCGCGGCGCAACGTGCGGCCGCACGGCCCCGCCCCCTCCACGCACCCCGCCGCCCGCCCTCCGAGGAGACGGGCGGGCGGCGGGGCCAATGCGGCCGCCGCGTCCGGCCGAT
>QEPC01011131.1:4613443-4656114 GCA_003113815.1 Sphenodon punctatus
ACAGAATACTGAAGAACCATGGAAATCTCATTTGTCAAGATGAAAATTTGTTATTTAAATTTTGGAGTGGGGGAGGGGAGTCTGGCTCGCCTATTCCTCTGGAGTGATTCTCACATCACAAAAAAACATATAAAAACCACACAATTTGCAATCATTTCTCTTTAAATAACAAAAAGAAAAAAAAAGAAAAAACATTTAATCAATTCAAGAACCTTCACATGTTCAAATCAACACATGATTGAGATAACACTTCAGACATTTCAGGACATATGAAAACAGAAGGACCAGATCCTCAGCTAGAATAAACTGCTGTAGTTTCATAGAAGTCACTTGGCCAGATCTTTACCTGGTGCAAATCAGCGTTCTGCTGCTGAAGTCAATGGGCCAGATTCCCAGCTAGAGTTCAGTGTCTGAAATCAAAGCCACTGTGCTGACTTACACCAGCTGGAAAACTGGCAGAATCATTTCCTGAGGGTCTGCAATGATCACCCTCTCTCTGGGGTGCTGGTACTCATACAGCAATGTTAGCCCATACCTTACAGCCTTGTCTCTTTAGCTGAGGACAGTCTGTGGTTCCAAAGGCTGATTTAGATATGAACACTAAACAACTACTAGATGGTTACTGCCCATTAGCTGTTTGGCAGAGCAGAGACATAGGTTCAGTCTGCGTAAAACCACACTGTGTCTGTTTGCTCAATCTTTACTGCTCTTGTGGTTCCCAAGCCTGTCAGGACTGATGATGTATTCAGCTAGCCCTCCCTCAGTAGGGAAATCAACACAAAGCATAGCTCATTCTGGTTTCTCTTAGACAGGGTGGATACTGTGCAAAAAGGGTTTTGCATGGCAAAGCAAACCTGTGCCAAACACAGAGACTGTTCCAAGATAGCTCCACTCACTTGGGGAGGGATGTGTGAATAAATACACCTGTGTGTCACTGCTTCCAATAAGTCAAGGCTAAGGGCCTCTTTTGCAGCTGAGTAAGGAAATCTTCCTAGAATCCCTAACCTGCACTTTTGGTGGTTATGAAGGGTGGTGTACACTCAGCAGACTTCTTGTAATGTTCTCAATATGCATCAGGCTTTATATAGGAAGATTTGGGGAGCACGCATATTAAAATACATACGACATCTATAACATATTGAGAACTCCAATGTCTTGCTCAAACATTTTCCCAATGATGGGAAAACCCTGTCATATATGTTAGTGCCCCATCCAGTGAGGAGGTATGTTCTTTTAGCTCACCTAGGCTAGAAAGCCTCGAGTAGCATGCAGTTCACATACTAGGGTTGTACATGGAACTGCCCTTGAAGATTGTTTGGAAGCTGCAGCTGATGTAGAATGTGATGTAGAATCCAATGAGGGTGAGTTGTCAGAAGCATATTACACTGTGACTTATCCTTCAGACATTGCACTTACTTCCAATAGCAAGCACAAAAAATCCAAAGTGCTGGTTTTGACCTACAAAGCCCTAAACAGCTTGGGCCCAACATATCTGAAAGACCGCCATCCTTCCTATGTTCCGTTGTAATCGCAAGTCAAAAGTCAGTCGAGAAAAGCCTCCTGTTAATTCCATCATGGCACCAAGCGTGTACAGCGAAGGACCACAGAGAGGCTTTCTCAGTGGCGGTCCCACAGGTCTGGAAGTCCCTTCCCTTGGAAATTCACCAAAACTCAAGCCTGAGAATCTCCTGGAGACAGTGTAACAGCTTCCTTTTTGACTTGGCATTTGGTGGCAGAAATAGGCAGGTGGCAGTGATTTGGTGGGGGAGTGGTTACATATGTACTGTATTTTGGTAATTTTTTGTAACCCGCCCTTGGGATAGGGTGATATAAATCCAAATTTAAAAAAAAAGTCTTCCCGCGATGCTTTAGCACAACCCTCACAAGTAAGCAACCGAGGACAAGATAGTTGCCAGGGGTTGAAAACATTTTGTTGATTAATAAAGTTTGCATTTGACCCAGGTTGCTAGATAAAAATCAAAGCAGAAGAAGGTAGACTGAGTTAGAGATTGTAAAGAATTTTGTAAGAGATGTTCTTTAAAGCTTTTAACATTGTTTGACTCTGTTTAAACAGGGGGGGTGGCATTTCAATTATCATCCAGGGATGCCATGTATCTAATACCAATGCCCAGAAGCCTCTGTTTTGCAAATGCAGAATGTTTAGTCACAGTGACCTATCAGAGCTCTTTGGAGTATGAAGTTAGGTCTTTCCCTCTAGCTGGCAGCATAAGTGGAGTTTATGCAAGTGGCACTGCTCACATCACATTGAAAAATTGAAAGAATGGAGATGAGTTAATTAAGGCTATTGCTTCAGACCCCAATTCTGCATAGTGACTTTCATAGTGCTCCATGAGCAACCAAAGTATTCTGTGAGCCAGGATCACCTTGCCACATTGGGATCTAAGTGAGCTCCTGGAATATCTCTGGGATTCTTTCAGAATAATTTAATTCAGACCAATCTAAAACACAAAAGAATTTTGTGAACCAATGAAATGAAAGGTGGTCCCATTAAATATTATCTTCTACTGTACCACAAGAAGACAAACTGAGAGTCCTTCTGGGGCAGTTTCGGCTAGCATCTCTCCATTTCCTTGCAACATTATAAGGATCACATTCTCAGTCCAGATGTTGTTCTGTGGCATCTATTAAGGCTAGTCCAAGAGCATCCAAGGGCATTAGGCACTAAACTACAGATTAAACGCATTGACCATTAGTATTATATCTGGTAGGCATTGTATAAAGGCAATAATCAACTAACACTAGCACATAATCTCTTGCCACTAGATGG
The DNA here is from genome assembly GCA_003113815.1 of Sphenodon punctatus. Taxonomy (NCBI): domain Eukaryota; kingdom Metazoa; phylum Chordata; class Lepidosauria; order Sphenodontia; family Sphenodontidae; genus Sphenodon; species Sphenodon punctatus. The sequence continues at coordinate 4,616,232 of QEPC01011131.1, forward strand.
CACTGTGTCTGTGCACCCTAGGCATTACAGTCTTTCTGGGTACTAGCTCAGTCCTTGGTTGATCCCAACCAGCACTGTTCTCCTTCAGCAGCCTTTAACAGACTACCTAGACTTCTGGGTTCTTTACTCTTCTAGTCTGAGAAGTAGGCAGGCCTGAGAGTGATGGCCAGGCTAGTTTTTAAGGGGCCATAGCCTGCTGTGTCACAAACATACACAATCGTTTCTGTCTTCTTATTAAGAACATAGATTAATTGGTGCAATCATTCTTGAGTTGCCTACACAAGATATAGTTCAAGTAATCTGAAAGAATATATAATTTCTAGGGATGGAAAAATTGGAATCGGTTCAATACGAGCGGCTAAATTTTTGGACCAATCGTACTGATCTGAAGAATCCGATCCTGTCAAGGGATACAATCCAAAAGGATCGGTTCCCCTGGTGGGGTCTCTCAAAGCTCCCTTGAGCTGGCCATTTTGCTCATGCACAGTTTTTGTTAGTATTTCTGTCCAGCACGGTACTGAGAAGACCGTGTCGGTCACTGCAGGGTGCTTATAGACTAACTCCAAACCCTAGGGAGAAGATAAGTTAATTAACTCCACCCCTCATTGCCCTTCCCACCCAGCCACCTCTGCATCCCAGCACCCTTGCCCAGTCTCTCCCGGACTGTTGCCTGGCTGCCCACCACAGCACTGCTGCAGCAGGTGCTGGGGCAGATGGGCAGGAATTCGGGGAAGGTGGGTGCTGGGCAGGGGTCCTGGAAGGCAACTCTACCCCATCTTCCTACCCCTGCTCAGCCCCTCTACTCCCAGCTCTGCCTTCCTATGACCCTGCCCAGAGCCCAGGCCTGGCAGGAGTCCGAAGGAGGCAGAACTTAGGGAAGACATTGGATTTAGGCCATATTGATTGGAATCTGATCTGATTCCGATTAATACAATCTAAAATTGGACTGAAAGTCAGGTTGATATGATTTTGAACCAATCCCAATTTTGAATACAATTTCCTATCCCTAATAATTTCTGTGTAGGCACATGCCTTTTACAAAATGTAGCCTACCTGTTCTAGTTCTCTTGTAAGTACAGATCACTCAGATCAATTTTTGTGTTGTGTATTATACATTTGATTATTTCCTAAAAGGCTTCATTTAGAGTAATTGGCTTTCCTTTCCAGTTCAAGTGAAGCATGCAAAGCTTCCAATAGCTGACAGAATCCTTGAGGGGAAAAAATTCAGCTAGCTGATACTTATTTTAATTGAAATGTGTCAGTTTGGTTGGTCCCTTTGACAAGGAACATTCTTACTTGTTTAAATGACTCGAAGAAGCTGACATGAGTTTATGGGATCTCAGGAGAGCTTTACTTAAAGGTTAGCTTGAGAAAGGAAGTTCTAGGATACAAGTTTCCCCCTTTCCTCTTTGCACCAAACATCTTTACTTTAATTTTTTATTTTTAAAAAAAAGGGAGTTACAGATTTGGTGTGAGTGAGATTTTTCACTTACTTTCATCACTTTGGGGTGGCTTTTGCTTTGCTTCTAAATGCAATTGGTTCTACCTATTTGGTGTTGACAGATGTCCAATACCAGATTAATCTGAGGAAAAAAATCCTCCTTTTCAGCATTCCTGAGCAGTGTACTGTATACAATTCCAAATGAGGGTTTGCAGGCGATGGTGGCAAGACATAAGTTCTCTCTCCATCTCAAAACATACTCCAATTGAATTCAAGGTCAAAGCTCCCACTAACTTCAGTAAGAGCAGGCGCCACTATACTGTCTTCACTGCCTACCCTAGCAAACTGAGGCCTTGCCCACACTAGGGTCTTCTTACCAAAATTTAATAAGGTAACGGGGTGTGAAATCACTGCTCTCTCTGCCCTGCATTCCACATATTCTAGGGCAAGACGCTTGTGTGGATGGCTGCTGCCCCATTGTGACTGCATGATAATGGGGAAAAAGGCACAGTGAACTACATTTGTTTAAAAAGGAATGTGTTTTATTCCACAGTCATGCACTCGCCTAAGGGGCAGTCACTTTCTTCACTAACAACTTGTGGAAGTCAAGCTAGTGAGAGATGAGACTCCATGGGTAAAGCCACATGAGACAGGATCAGCTGGATCCCCTGCCTGCTTGTCGGTGGGGGGGAGGCACCACATCTGCCACACTTTGGGTCATCAGGAAGGACAGTCCAAACAGCCCCCACAGGGGGAATCCAGGTGAGGGGTGTGTGTGATGTCACAAGTCTATCCGCACAATGGGTCGGCCAAGGAGCTGTCCACATGGGGCAGGACTACCATACTCCTGCTGCACAGCAGGATAGGGCCCATGGAAGAAGGTGCCATGAAGCAGCTGATCACCCCAGCTGCCAAACAGCTGATCAGGGGGGCCTTGAGGAGTGAAGAAGTCCCCTCCCTCAAATAGCTGTTTCATGGCCAGGGTGTGCACTTTCCTCCAGGACCCCTTCCTGAACAGCTGTTCTGTGACTGGGGTGAGCATGCACTTCTGAGCTCAAATCTTGCCTCATTTGGGGGGGGGGGCTGCATGAGATGACAAGATGGGAGGTGGCCCTGTGGCCCTACATTAGCTCAGGTGAGGCAACAGTAGCCCACTCTCTGTTACTGGTCTTCTACGACCGACGCATTGCATAGCAGCCAGGCAGCTGCCCCGAAAGCAGAAGTGGGAAAGCATCTGCTGGGCAGAAAGTCAAGCTGCATTGTAGGCTAATGTGGCCTAATGTGGGATAAAATGTCGTGTGGCCTTACCCCATGCCTCCCACCTTGCTAAATGTACATTGAATTCCTAGTGCAGATGAGTCTTTAGAGCCTCAAACACTGAAAAAAAGTTTTTTTTTTCTGGCTCTCTAATGACTTTTGTGTTGAAGTATGGAAGAAAATTATGAACCCACTAAAATGTGCCCATCTAGTCTCCCAAATGCACAAAACCCAAGGATAAACCTAGAAAGTAAGACATGAGGGCTACGGGGCCAATAGTTAAATCTGAGAGGAAGCCAGAGGTGAAATTTGGCCTCTTTGCAGTCAATGGAAAAATTCCCACTTATTTCAACATGTTAATATTTCCTCTCTCAAAAAAGCCCATTCTTGTAGTGACTAAAGAAATTTAGATGTTATCAAACATACCGACGCATCAGTTTGTAAACTGAAGAGAAACTGACAGCTATTCAAACCCACTGCCACGTACAAATAAATTAGGTCGTCTTAAATTTAAACTCTAAATGCTCTCAAGTTCTCTTTCCTCCTCAAGAATATTTTAATGCCTGAGTCTCAATACATATCCAGGATTGTGGAGTGTTGGGCAATGATTTGGATACAATCCTCACCTACTAAAGTCAATTGGACTTTTGCCATTGACTTCAATGAGTCCAGGAGTGCAGTTTTGGGCTTTTATATGAGTTGAAACTTGTAGTTAAATTCAGTAACAACCTTGTTACCTTACCTGAACTCCTAAGGAACTCCTCAGTTTTTGGCTGGGGTGTTTTTAAATGCATAATTTCCCTCCCCCTAGACTTCAAAGGCTGAGTTCGGCCAACTCGCATGTAAGGGATTTAGGTATTCACAGCCCACCAGAAGTCACCTGGGCGCCATTTTAAACAGCAGCGCTGGGCGACTCCTGCATGTTTTGAGACCCAGACTTGTAAAAACCTCTGCTGTTGGGGATTTACAAGTCCTGGTCTCAAAGTATGCAAGCGTCACATGGTGCTGCTGTTTACAATGGTATCTGGGCACTTCCAGTAGGGTGGGTGATTGCCTAAATCCCCCCATCACCACACGAGTTTGCCGAATTCGGACTTTGAAGTCCAGGGAAAAAACTGGTGCATCTAATAACGTCCTGGGTTACAGAGGTATTCACATAAGGAATGGTATGAGGTCTGTTATTATAGGAACACAGTGTGAGCAAGGATTGCAGGGGACAGAAAACGCGTTGGGAATAAGGAGGGATCCAGACTAGAGAGGTCCAGATGAGGGAATGGCAGTTAAAATTCTCAGATCTTTGCTGTGCACTGCAGTTTCTTTCTGTGTGAAACATTACACTTATGATACCTTTCCTTTCATTTGATAAAGAAGCACACAAAATCTAGATTTAGGAACTAGTTTATATTAAAACAAGGCACAACAGCTGTCATTCACAACTCTCCAGTTGATGTCAATAGAAACATGGATCTCACTCTGTGACTGTGATCTTCAAACCACTTACTCAGGAATAGTCCCATTACCTTTTGGGGCCTAGTCTAAAGGAAGTGGTTTGTGAATTTGGCCATATGTGTCTGTGATTTCTGTGGAAATAAAAAACAAATTTCTTCCTTATGAAACCAGTACTGGTCCCACTCAAGTTGATGGCCAAGCTCCTATTGACATCAATGGAAACATGTTCTCAGCTAGGAAACAGGACATGTTCCCCAGGTAGCTGAATTTCCCTTTTCTCAGTGTTGTGTGTTGGGCTCTGGAGTGTAGACAGACACCACATGATGATTGTAGAGTAAAACAATAAAAGTTTAACAACTGAAAGAACAACAAAAACAGAACAAACATCATGGGACAGAGAACTATTAGCATCTGCTCCAAAGAAACACTAACGGGGCAAATGGAAAATCAAGCATTCCTCCTTAGAGAAATCGGAAAGTTCATTTTAGGCCAGGTTAGGAATTCCAGACCCTTGTGGACTCTCAAAGGGATGTCTGTATTAGAAAGATCAAGTTGACTTTGGCATTTTTCTGGCTTTTGCTTAAGGTAGAAGCATCGTAAAATAGTTAAAAACACGCAAGGACAGCATGTCTTTTTCAAAGCATCAGTCTAGTATTTTGCATGCACTGGACAAAAAGATGAATAAACGGGACAGTGGATGTTAAAGCTATGACAATGCATCCGCATTAGCTCAGAGGGGTCCCAAAGCATTTCACAGCATGAATAGAAAGATTACCTTATGGGCCACCTGTTCTTCACTGCAAAATTTCTAAGGGCTGCTCAGAGGCCTGGAAAAATTATCTCAAGAAGATACTGATGGGTTTTTTCCTACCTGATTCACACGTAATATATTAGCTGGAAACTCGAGATCTGATTCAGTGCCCATGTGAGCATGCAGGACTTCACAATCAAAAGCTCTGAAAGTCAGTAAGAGCCTGTTGACTGAGGTCCCAAAGTCTCTGCATTAATTTAGATTCAGTGCTCAAGCACATCTGCATATTTGCCTGCTTTAACTAGGAGGGCAAGATTTTGTGCTAAAGAAGGTAGAAGCTATTATCACCTGGAAAGGGCCAGTTTTTTTTTTTTTTTTTTAAATAGTGGCACCTCAATAAGCAAGGTCACTAAAAGAACCAAGCAGCTGCTGAGAATGCATCCAAGTAGGTGAAATCCTGACATTTATGCAGACAGAGGGAGCTGGCTAGAGAATCCCAGGCTTGTTGGAATATTCCTTACCATCTAATTGTTCTGCATTATATTTGGATAAAGGGTGGTGTGATCTGCCAACAATAGTCTACTCACCCAATTTAGTTTACTTTCCAGTAAGCAAAATCTTGAGCTTCTCCTTCAGTTTTTCCTCAGGAAAAATTCTTATTAAGGTCAGTGGGACCACGGATTTGGCCCATGTGTGTAATGGTCCACAGAGACTCAAGAGCAATGCTACCGTATCCTTTAGTATTTTGCAAACGTTGCTTCTTAGCTCGCCCATTCCCCTCCTCCAAAAGCTTTTGCTAGTGTTTTTTAAATCTTAGAAATGGCAGAAATCTCATGTCCATAAGAAGTGCCATACTGAGTTGGACCAGTAGTCCAACTTACCCAGCATCCTGTCTCCGACAGTGGCCAGCTCCGGTAGCTCAAGAGAAGTATATATACAGGTCATGGAAGTGTGACCCATCTCTTGCTGACCACTCTCAACTACCAGTAGCCAGGGATTTAAGTCCCAACTAGTAGGCATTTTATGGCTCTATCCTCTAAGAATTTATCTAATTTTCTTTTGAAGCTAGTTAAGCTGCTGGCTTCCTCTGTCAATAGGTTCCACAACTGTATTGTCCACTGAGAGAAAAAGTACTTCCTTTTGTTTGCTTTAAATCATTCAGAGAGTGTCCCCTTGTTCTCTTATTGTGAGAAAGGGCCAACAACAGTTCCCTATGTACTTTCTGCATGTCACTCATGATTTTATATACTTCTATCATGGCTCCCTTAATTGCCTCTTCTCCAACTTGTTGAGCCTCTTTCTCATGTGGAATTTGATCCATCCCTTCTATTATCTTTGTTGCCCTTCTCTGAACCTTTTCCAGTTCTATTATATCTTTCTTGAGATGGGGTGACCAGAACTGCACACAATATTCAAGGTGGGGTCGTACCAAAGATTTATACAGCAGCATTATAATACTCTCCCTTTTTAATTCCTTTTGCAATAACGCCTTGCATTTTATTTGCCTTTTTGACTGCTGCTGCACACTGAGCTGATGTCTTCAAGGAATAATCCATGGTGGGACTGATCCCATGCCCTGCATGCACCATGCACAACCGGCACGCGCACACGTGCATGCAACCTGTACACACATCCACTGGGAATGCATTGTGCTGCGCTGATCCTGCATGGAGGGGGTTTGGAATTGTGGCCAATGACTCCGAGATCCTTCTCCTGAGTGGTTACAGCCACATTTGAATCTAGCATTGTGTTTGTATAGTGAGGTATTTCCCTGTGTGCATCACCTTGCACTTATCAACACTGAATTTTATTTGCCATTTTGTTGCCCATTCATCTAGTGCAAGATCCCTCTGTATTTCCTCACAGTCTGCCTGGGTCTTAACTATCTTGAATAATTTGATATCCTCTACAAATATGACTACCTCACTCTTTACCCCCTTTCCCAGATCATTAATGAATATACTAAACAGTACTGGTCCCAGTACTGACCCCTAAGTCACCCCACTGTCTACCTCTCTCCAACTTGAAAAATGGACATTTATTCCTACCCTTTGTTCCCCATCTTTTAAGTAGCTACCAATCCATGACAAGACTCTTCCTTTTATCCCATGACTACTTAGAGTCTCTGCTGAGGGATCTTGTCAAATGTTTTTTTAAAATCTAAATATACTATATCAACTGTATCACCCCTATCTACATGCTTGTTGACATTCTCATACAATTTAAATAGATTAGTGAGGTATATTCCCCCCTCAAATCATGTTTGTCAATATGCCTAGTAATTTTGTTTTTAACAATGGTTGCCACCAATTTCCCTGGTACTGATGTCAGACTTACTGGTCTGTAGTTTTCAGGGTCTCTTCTGCAGACCTTCTTAAAATTTGTGTTACATTAGCTAACCTCCAATCTTCTGGCACAGAGGAGGATTTTAGTAATAAGTTAGATACTACTGATAGTAGTTCAGCAATTTCAAATCTGAGTTCTTTCAGTACCCAATAGGGTGCCTGAAAATGCACACATTACCCACAAGTACTAATTTTAGTATCCATTGCAGCTCTAGGGATGGCACTAATTTTAGATAATTCCTCAGATACTTCACCAACAAAAATGGTTCTGGTGTAGGTATCTCCTCAGCATCCTCAGCAGTAAAAACTGACACAAATTGATTTAGTTTCTCAGCAATGACCTTGTCATCTCTGAGTACTCCCTTTGCTCCCTGGTGATCTAGCAGACCAACTGCCTCTCTAGCAGGTTTCCTGGATCTGAGGTACTGGAAAAATATTTTCTATTTGATTTTGTATTCTTAGTAAGTTGTTCCTCAAATTCCCTCTTGACCTGTCTTATAATGGTTTTACACTTTCTCTACCATTGTCTCTGCTCATTCTTCTTTACCTCATTTGGAATACTTTTCCATTTTTTGAAAGTTTTTTTTTGGCTCTGATACCCTCCTTAATTTTACCATTCAACCATGCAGGCATTTGTTTGTCTGATTTTTCTTGGAAGACTCTTTGGGTGACTCAAACACCTGGGAAGAAATCTTAGCTCCATTGAAGGCAATGGGACTTTTGCCATTCATAAAGCCATGATTTCACCCACTTGACTCTCTCAGGGCATTTATAGACGAGACCAAAAAGGCGGCTGATCCTTTGATCAGCCGCCTTTCTTGGTGCTCGTCTAATTGCTGGGGCCGCTTTTTAATCCGCGTCAGAGGAGGCAGGCTCGCCTGCCCCCTCCGACGCGGATTCCCAAAGTGCCGGCTTTACGCCGCACTTCCTGGTTCCGCGGGTGAGTGCGCATGCGCAGAAGGGCGCGCATGCACACTCGCACTCTGTGCCGTGTCTGAACTGCAGACATGGCTCGCAGAGACTGCGCGGGGGGGAAAGCCGGCATTTGGCGATCCCGCTTGTAAGCGGGATCGTCTATAAACGCCCTCAGTCCCTAATGAAGGGAGATATAATTGAATATATATTTGCATCGTTGTTCATTTGGATATTTTGTGTTGGAAACTTCATTTTTTCATTTTGTTTCAGTATTTTGTTTTTTAGTACTTCATTCATTTAGCGCTATTACACACCATAGTGTTGTGCAAGAGTGCTACTTCACAACAGCGTGGTGTGCAATAACATTAATACTACCACCAAAGTGGCCAAAGGACTGAAAACAAAAGTAACTGAAACACTGAAATGAAGTAAACAAAGGCCCTTTTAAAATGGGCTGTGTCGGGGTGGGGTGTCTGTGGGTGCGCCGCTGCGGGGACAGGGTGTGTGTGGGTGCACATGGGTGCACACTCATCCCCCATGGATCCCCATGCATGTTCTCACATGGAGCAACTGGTGTTTTTGCTGGTTGCTCCATGTGAGGGTGATGAGTGAAGGTGGGTGGAGGTGCGTGTTATGCGGGAGCACGCACACATGCTGACTCACTCACCACCGCTTTCATATGGGATGCACCCACCCACATCCACTGCATGACCATGAGTGGGTGCGTCTTGTTTAAAAAGGGCCATAGAACCCAAGTTAGTGAAATACCGAAGATGTAATATCCAGAACAATTGTCCCAAACCAGAAATGAAGTGGGAAGTGGTTTGTGCTTCATATCCACTTCATTAAAATGTGTTCAAAGCAGCTGCATTTGTCAAATTCCATATTCACTTTGGATATTTGCTTCAGCTCTAGAACAAAATCAAAGAGTTTTAAGAAGTCTGAATTTTTAAAAAGACAATAATTTCTCCATTCATTTATTTCCTTGGTATCTGAGATGCCTTCACCTTACTAGCTTTGCACTTGGCAATAGACCTCGGTCTACACTTTGATTTTGGTGACTAACATTAGGCACCCCTGAATGACTAGTCCCATAATGCTCTTATCACCATGTGAAAATATTAAATAGCTGAGTTTTGTGATTTTAAGGGTGGGGTTTTTTTGTATTAAAAAAAATAAAAGAAAAAAAAGGATTTGAAAACCTTTGCAAATATTTCCTATTTCAACTGAGATGTCAGGGTTTTGGCACATGTGCTATTTTGGGTTCAGGAATAGGGGTTTGCTCATGATGAGCACTAGGCTCTTTCTGGAAGGTAAGGAGTTCTATTTACTCAGCTCCTCGCTAGAGCAAGCTGCTGTTAAGAAATTACTTCATTTTTCATTTGTTCCCCTCGTGTTTCTTTTCAGACACACATACATTCATCAAAATATTTTTACCAGAAGAAGTCCCTTTAAGCATAGATCCAATCGAGGGCATTACCATATATTGCAAAGATTTGTCACACGCCACTAAGTTGAGTGTGTTTCTTCAAAGTAAGGCTTTGTTGATCGATAGTTACAATGCCACATCATCCCTGCTGCCTTACACAGTTGCAGGCAGTCACATTCAGTCAGGGAGTGAAAGAGAATGGTGGTGGAGCAATTTTCAAATGCAGGGATTGAAGGGATTAGTCACCCCTGTTACTGTTAAAACAGGAGTCATGTGTTTTATTTTCCTGAACACCATGGATTTAGAGTCCCCAGCCCCCATTAATATAATAGCAATAGAGCATGAATTATATGGATATACTGATTGCTTGAGCTGGATGGCAAGGAAGGACAATTTCAAGCTACTTACCTCAGCGGTGACCCCTTTGGAGTTGCAATGCCATAGCCTTTGGAATCCAAGTTACCTCCCACCTTCATGGTGTCACATGGCTTTCGCTGCTCTATGTACTCATTCATGGTGGACTCTAGTAGGTAGGCATACTTCTCTTTGGACTTCCTCACCCGAATCATCCCTTCTTCTGTGGTCCTCACAAAAACGGAGGGCTCAGCTGATTTCATGTACGTCCACATCTTCTCAAATACTGCTATTTTAGATCTCTGCACAGAACAACATAAATCCAGTGCTCTTAGCAAGTGTTACCTTGAGGGCAGAGACTTACAGTCCAGTGGATACTCCATTCCAGCTTGACCATATGCCTACGGAAGGTAAGCTGTGAAAGACTGATGAGTCTAATGAGTAAATTTTAGGCTCAAATATCTTGCAAATGCACTTTTATCCTTGCATCACATAGTTTTAGGATAAGTACAGTGCAGCAAGGCAGTATCCATTCCAGAGGTGTCCTTAGAATTGAAGCGTTCTGCATGGGTTGATGCACTCACAGACTCTGGTGAAGGCCCTTCTAGCATTATGGACAATGCACTTTGAGACCCTAGTGGGGCTCTTACTAGTCGGAGGTTGTGCGTAATGGTACCCATGCCTAAGGTCACCTCTGTGTTTTTCCAAGATTGGTTGTGTCTCTAAGGCACAGCCAAGACTGAGGTGCAGTGTACACATCTATTTTCCCCAGGAAAATGTCAACAGAATTCAGGGTAGACTCTTCAAGGACTCCTAAGGGAATGAGGTGCGCCTGACTTCTCTACCACCTTTAAAATGCCTAATTTTTTTCTCAGCAATGCAGAACTCTGTGGGGTAAAGGGACAGGCTGCCCACTTCTGGAAAGGCAAAGCCACGGTGGGAGGTGGGGTGATAATAAGAATCTCTAGATAATGTACTTTGAAGATAACAATATACACTAGGAATGGGAAATGCATACAGGAGATGGTAGGACGAAGGGCAATAGCTTGGAGCAAAGGTTGGAAATGTTCAAACTAGTGGTTTCCGAACTGTGGTCCCGGAGACCCATGAAGTCATGGTGAGTGGTTTGCAGCTGGTTCATGGAACTGGCCATAGCTACAGTTACATGGTTTTTGGCCTCCACTGGTGCTGGACCAATGACAATCTCTGAAAGGAGGTTGGCTGGGGATGACCATAGTGTTGTCTGTGACTTCCTGGAGCTGTCCACCTTTTACAGTCATGTCAACCCACAGTGAGAATGTGCTGGGCTAAGGCCGTCTCTGACAGGGGTATTATTGTCTGTGAAAAATATTGAGGATTGACATTGGTTCATTGATCTGAAAAGTTTTGGAACCACTGAGCCATGGGAAAGCACACAGGAGGTGGGTATGTAAAGCACCAGGTACATTGGTGGCACTAGAGGAATAAATAATTAATAATAAATAAATAAATAAATAAATGCTCCATCACTTGAGACACTTGAGAACAGGCTGGAGAAGGCATCAGTGAAATTATGGGGAGAGAAGTCTGATAAAAAGAGGCATATTAGACCAAATACATAACAAGGTCTCTTCTGGCTCTGTTCTGTATGCTCCTCTTATACAACACATCAGCATATTTATATATGGTAAGTGGTGCCATTTAATTACAGGGCAAACTAACTTCTTATTTTTCTGTAAACCTGTGTTGCAAGTCACACAGGGTAATTACTTTTGATGCTGCTAAATGTAATTACTCAGTAATCTGCAGACGCATATAATGAATGTATGTTTCTAGGGATTTACAGTACCCAACAAACCCTGTGTGCCCTGGTAGCTCCGTGGAACAAAACAAGGACTGATTCGAGGCTTCTGCATGGTATATTATAGCCAAAATTGATTTCTCTTACCCTAAAAAATTCTTTAGTTGATCCAGCTTCCAGGGTCCCGTAGGCAATCTCTGTTTGCTTGGCCAGGTCCTCTGCACTCTCTATGGGAGATACCATTCTCTCGACTGTTAGAAAGGCAGCTAGATTGGCCGTGTAAGAAGAGATGATGATCAAAGTGAAAAACCACCAGACGCCACCAACTATGCGACCAGAGAGGGATCTTTAGGAAACAGCAAAGAGTGAGGGTGAATTACAGTAGAGAAACAGAAGAGTAGTGCTGAAATGAATATTTTTTGTTTTCATAAAGATCATTTGCATATTTGTGTTCTCATGAACAAATATTCAGATTCATCTTCAGAACCATTGCAAAATTCATATTTTTGTTTATTTTGCTTTAATATTTGGGTCACTTTGGTATTTCATGTATTTCATGGTATGTCAGTATTCACCTTGTTCATGTTGGCAGTAATATTTGGTGGGGAATTTTAAAAATTTGTTTGAATGTGATTGGTCCAAATATAGCAATCACATTCACATTCAAATATAAAAGAAAAATTGCCAATTAGTACTACTCAAGTGAAGAAGTACCAAATACTGAACAAGAGATCAAAACAAAGACCCCAAACTGCAAAAGATTATGGAAGTGAATACTGTTTTAAATCTGCTTCACTAAAATTGATTTGCACATGATGAATTTATCAAATTCAGTATTCACTTCAGCTACTGTAGCTGTTCAGCTCTCCAAAAGATGTATTTTGGCGATAGGAACTACAAGGATGCTACATGACTACGGGTGTTTATAAACAAGACCAATAGCCCGCTAGAGTCTGTGTTTGGTCTGGGTAGCCCCCCTCACATGTTTTAAGTCTAGATAACAGACATCCTCCTGCCCGCATTTCATGTGCTGATGGTAACCACTGCAGGTGGTGACACTCAGCACTTTCTCTCCCCCCAACCCTGGCTCTGATGGAAAGGGGGGGGGGGTGTTACAGCCAGAAAAGGCTACTTCCCTGGCCGTGACCCCCCTTCCCATCATTCTCTCCTCTTGCAGCGGTGCTCAGGTGGCTGCAAGAGGAGAAGGCCCTTACTGTACCTCTGCTCTCTACTCTCTCTTCTTACAGCCACTTCACAGCTGATTGCTCTCTTGCAGCTGCGCTAGGCATGATTCTATGGTGCTGGTGGACCTGGCTGCAGGCGAGGCTAATAGACGGAGGTGGATGCGTGGGCATGCATTAGCACACACTGCCTCACTTGGTGGGTCTGTGATGTCCTTGGATGCTGCCATGAGTGGGGGCTGCATGGGGGGCATGCGGGCAAACATCGGGTGAACACTTAATAGATGGGCAGGTGAACACCCACCTAGTGGGTGCTAATGCGGGCTACTGTCTTGTTTATTTTCACTCTTAAATGTTGGTAGGTTTCCAAGCAATAGTTTTATCATTGGTTGGCCAATAATAGCTTTTCCAACTGTTTCCTGGGAAGCTTTGTGTCAAAAATGGAGAGTAGTTCTCTTATTTGATTCTTTCTGTACTGCTTGAGACAAAGGCATGAGTTAGGTGGAATGGAAGAGTCTCCACAACTTGGGGGGGGGAAATAACATTTGAATGAAACATTTAATCTTACTTTCTTTTCTTTTCATTTTCTGTTATATTCCTTTTTAAAAACATAAACTAAAATAAATAGATGTAAATAAATAGCAAAATGTAGCAACAAATTACAGGGAAAATTAGATTCCAGCATGGGGGTCCTACATATATTGTAATTCCTAATTGCTCATGGTCACAGAAAGTAGGAAAAAAGAGAATCCACCTAAACTGAAATATGAAAACTTTAGGTTAAATATCAGGAAGAATGCTCTAAACACAAGAATAGTTGGGCCAAGGGAGGTTGTGGAGTCCCTGTCATTGGAATCTGTTAAAAATAGATTAAAGAAATGTCTGTTGGGATTGGTTAATAATTAGTCCTCCTTCAGGGGAGAGGAATTAAGGTACATTTCAACCCTTACACTCTATGGTTTTATGCCCCAGGCTGATTGGAGCAATTCAGACACACACATATATATATATATCTATATATATATATAGATATATATATATATAGCCAAGCAGAAATTAATTTGATGTGACCACACATCATCACATAATTTAAAGGGGAAGATTATTATTATTAAAGTTTTAAAAATCATGGTCCATTCTTCAATTGTCTGCACTTTCCCCCTTCCCCAGCCATAGGGCGTTAATATACGTGTAGCCGACATGCTGGCTACATGTCCTGGTGAGGCCCCTGCCTGGTTCAGGGAACTGAACAAACATTCCTGCAGATCAACCTGCCCAGCGAGGGCGGGGGCAGAAATGACATGATAGTGGCCCCACCCCTGTCCTGCATCTGACGCCACACCCCCTGCCATGATGGGCAGCCATGGCTGCCAAAAACTGTCAGAGATGGCGGCTAGCCATAGTGGCCCCCATGCCAGGGCCGGGATGGCAGTGCGAACAAACACGCTCATAGCTACGGCCCACCTGGGCGACCCTTGGGGGAAACAAGCCCACGATTCCAGGGCATTACCTACCTGGTCAGGGGGGCTGTAGTGGGCCCACATCTGGCAGCCCGCTAACTGATGCATAGTTAAGGCTCTTGTCCAGGTGGGCCATAGTGGGCAGAGTCATGTTTATTTACACCCATACTCAAAAGGGAAACAATTCAGACATTTTATGTATCTGGGGAAGGAAAAGGTTACACAGAAGAAACTCTGATTTGCCACTAGGGAGTAGTGCAACACTCATACATCCTTTGTACCTCCCCTGCTCTGTGACCAGGAGGGTGCGCGATAGAAATATAATGTGAAAAAAAAGTCTAGCTTGCATGTTGGTAATGGAGACATTTCCTTTGAAGACGTGACACAGCAGTAACACATCAACTTCCATACCATCATATGGTTGGGTTCTCATGAGTTAATACATTCAGATGCCATGGCTTCCAAAAGTTACTATGGACTAATATGACTTGTCAAACAAAATCTCACACTCTATTGCCCCAGCTGGGAGGAAAGTCCAAGTCACTTATAATAGAAATTAGCCATGAAGACCGAGGTAACCTAACCTGGCAGTGGCTCTCTAGATCAGCCCTTACCGTGCTGTGTAGCCTATTTTTAAATGTGTCTGATACGAAGGTAGCAGCTCTTTCTGATGTCATTCAATCCACCCATTTATATCAACCTGACCTCAAACCCATTTAATCACAATTGCCATTCTCTTGAGGCCAATTTCCAAGAGACAGCCCCTCAAAGAAACCACTCCAGTATATGCTCAGTAGCAAATCTCTCCTGAATAAATTGCAACTTTTAGGACAGTAGGGAAACAACACTTAAAAAATAAAAATAAAAAAAATAATTGGTGGAAATATAAAGCTAGCTCATCATACACATACTGTCAGCTTTATGCTCCCAGAGAATGATCATAATGGTTGTTACAAGATTCAGAGATGGCGATCAGCAAGAAATGTGCCCACAGTAAATAAGAGACACAAAATTGGCATGAAGGTTGCTGTTTGCAGGTTTGCCAGGGAAATGACTGCTAACGAAAGTAGCAGTCCCTGTGCAACCAGACTCTGTGCAAACTTCTCTTAGACAACTCTAGCAGTGCCCCTCAATCCTGACCCATAAATCCCCTGCCACTACAGTCCTCAGCCTTTCTTAACCAGCTGTGAAAGTTGTGTGGTGGTTTTGTGATTACAAAAACCTCACTGTCGCTTATACCCCGTGCCTAGGTCTCTGAATGTGAAAGATTTCTGAGCATTATCTTCTGCAGTTTCCAAGTCTCCGATCTAGTTAATATAACTTATTTCTGAAGTGAAAGGCAGAAAGCTGATACAGCTTCTTTTCTTAAAAATGTATGTGTTAAAAAACAACCTCACATGTTTAAATGCCAGTAGAAATATTTCAAAAGATGTGTCCAAGGATAAAAAGGACAACTGAAAGCCTAAAGGATTTGTTGTAACCATCTGTGGTATAGTTTTCCCTTCTTGTGTACGAAAGGCCACTGAAGTATTGTCACCATCTTACGGCTGTTCAGAACTGAATGTGGAAGGGCTTAGATACCTTAGCCAATCTTCCCATTACAAATGCCACCTGCACCCACCTCCTTTACCAGCATCCTCAGCAAAGCCGCTAAGGATTGAATGGAGATTGTGACTGAATTACCCACTTGTAAGTAGTTCTTCTTCTGGTGGATTTGGTGTTGTGTCAAGTGTTTAATCAAGACTGGATATCTTTGTAAAAGATCTACTGCTTAACCTCCCAAAGTGATGCACTTGATACTGGAGTTCAATCTGCAAAGGGGCCAAAATGAAGGCCTTCCCCCAACCTCAGTAATCTAAGGTAACTCAGGGTGAAAACAGATGGGATGTTACTCATCCCATCCCCAAGGTTTTCTGTACTCATATGCAACCCCCCCCCCCCAAAGGTGGGCAGTGCAATAGGCTGTTTTTAAACTAGATGCTACCATGCATGGCCACCCAGTAACCACTCATCTGACCGCCTGTCTGAAAATGGTGCAGGGGATGCACGCTCCCGTGAGCCACGTAGCACCCACTAATGGGGCACTGCTGAAAAACATGGAGTGTGCCATGTGGGGCAAGCCAAAAAAGTGTGTGACAATGGGCACTCATGCATCCGATATCAGTATGAACTCGGGTGGCCGCCCAACGCCAGCAGACGGGTCCCCTGCTCAGAGACACTTTTGCATGGGCAGGGCCTTTGCAAGTCACAGGAACTGGTTGCGAGTGCTGGGGAGCCCAGTTGCCAAGCACTTGAGGCTGGAACATGTCACAATTTCAAAGTCCAGCCCAGCGCGCTTCTCCCTCCCCCATGATTCATGGCAGGGGGAGGGCAAGGCAGTTGCCAAAGTAGCCACACTGGGAGACACCCGTGAGAATCCCTCCCCACTCACTCCACCCAAGTGACTGCTCCACAGCTGTGCCACTCAGCAGCCATGCCCCCCCCCCCAATTTGTACTCGTTTTAAAACATCCATAGATGGTCCCATTTGGTGGGTGGTCAGTGGTTACCCAACAAGATGGGAGAGGGTGAGTTGGAAGCTGGGGTCTGGAGTGAACCATTCCACACCATCAGTCTCTGCCCTGAAGTGCCCCTTCTCTCCCAGCCACTTGGGGAGCTCCTGGGTGGCTTGGAGAGCAGAGGGTATCCCCTTCCTTATTCCTCTTGCACCCTCTCCCCCCAACAGTTTATGATATAGTTCAGGCCAGTGCCAGGATTCCACTCAGTGTCACTGAGTGACTGGGAAAGATCTCTCCCTCCCGAATGGTCCCTCAAAGGTATCTGGTGCCTGACTCTTCCAATTTTGAGTGTGTCCACCTTGTGTTGGAATTGGTTGATGATAGGTTGGGGTTTCTGCTGGTGTACTGACCACCCTGCTCCACAGCAGACTCCCTGACCAAGCTGACTGAGTTGGTCTCAGAGGTAGTCTTGAGGTCACCCAGACTTATAGCATTAGGGACTTCAACATACATGCTAGGACCAACCTTTTGGGGCCATAGCGGGACTTCATGGCCTCCATGACAACTATGGGTCTATCCCAGATCATATCTGACCTGATGCATGAGGTGGGACACATGTTGGGTTTGATGCTTTGCACCAGCCTAGAGACAGGGGTTCCAATTATTGGGGCCGTGGTTATAACACTGTTGTCATAGTCAGACAAGGTTGCAGTGGTCCAGCTCCTGTTTAAGAAACCATCTTTGAATGCTGACACCCTAGCCAGCTATCACCCTGTCCCTAACCTTCCATTTTGGATTCTAGACCCGTTTCAGTTGTGTTTTTGTCTGGGATATAACATGGAGACTGTAATTTGTGGTCTTGTTCTATGATCTATGCATGGAGACTGACAGAGGGAATTATGCCCGGTGCTGTTTAATGTATTCATTAATGCACTGGAAAAGAGCATTAAGAGTGAGGTGATCAAATTTGCAAATGACACCAAGTTATTCAACATAGTTAAAACATGAGCAGACTGTGAGGAATTGCAACAGTATCTTACGAGACTAGGTGCCCACTGCCTGGGCATCTAAATGGCAGATAAGATTTAATGTGCACAAGTGCAAAGTGATGTGCATAGGGAAAAATAACCAAAACTTTGAGTACACAATGCTGGGTACTAAGCTAGGAGTTACCATTCAGGAAAAGGATCTGGGAGTGATTGTGGACAATATACTGAAATCCTCAGCCCAGTGTGCAGCAGCAGTCAAAAGGAATAGAGAATAAAACTGAGGATGTCATAATGCCTCTATACAAATCAATGGTTCTACCGCACCTGGAATATTGTGTGCAGTTCTGGTCGTCCCATCTCAAAAAAGACATAGCTGAACTAGAAACAGTACAGAGAGGGGCAACGAGAATGATTAAGGGTATGGAATGGCTTCCATACAAAGAGAGGCTTGACAAGCTCTTCAGCTTGGAGAAGAGAAGATTGAAGCCGTTTTTGGACGAGCACGTGAACTGCTCGTGCATGGTTTCAAAAATACTGCAAGGCAGGATTACACGAGACGCCGCTGGGGATCACGCTCATGGGAGGGGGACACACATTTTTTTCCAGCCACAAATTAACCGGGTTGGTGATCGAGGTAGGTAATTCGCATCTGGAAAAGAACGCGCGTCCCCCTCCTGTGTGCGTGATCCCTGGCAGCGTCTCATGTAATCCCGTCTCGCGGTATTTTTGAAACCATGCACGAGCGGGTCGCACGCTCGTTTAAAAACGGTTTGAGAGGGGACATGATAGAGGTTTATAAAATCTTGAGTGGTGTGGAACGAGTAGATAGGGAACGGTTATTTACCCTCTCAAATAGTACTAGAACTAGGGGACACTCCATGAAACTAGCTGCCAGATTTAAAACAAATAAAAGAAAGTATTTTTTCACTCAACGCATAATTAACGTATGGAATTTGTTACCAGAGGACGTTGTCAAGCTCAGTAGTATAACTGGGTTTAAAAAAGGAGTGGATAAGTTCTTGGAGTGTAGGTCCATTAATGGTTAATAACCAAGTACCTTACGGGATGAACTTCTTACTGTCGGGAGCTGAGAGTGAACAATGGGGAATGGATTGCCCATTGTGACTGTTGGTTCTTCTCCCATGTGATTGAGATTGGCCGCTGTCGGAAGACAGGATGCTGGGCTTGAAGACCATTTTTCTTCTGACTCAGTATCGTACTTCTTATGATCATGTTAGATCGTTCAGTGGCTTTTGATACAGTTGAAAATGAGGTGTTGTTGACATGTCTGCAAGACCTGGCAGCAGTGTTCAGTAGAGGTGGGACCCCAGGGCAATTACCGGATTTACCGGATTCCGGTTTCCAAAAAAACCAACAGATTTCTGGATTAAATCCGGTATACCGGTACCGGATTTATTCCATTGATTTCAATGGGGCACTGTCCCCATTGAAATTAATGGAATAAAAAAAATCCTCCCCCCTCCCCCTCCCAGGCTGCGCGGATGGAAGGGGGGACACCCCCCACCCACCCTGCCCAGCCTGGATTTAAACAAAAAAATTCCCCTGAGTGTCCCTACTGCGGCTCCGGGCCGCCGCCGGCAACCCAGAGCGAGCCCACCAGCACCAGCGGCCATCCCAGCAGCAGCCGGTAAGTATTAAGTAGTGTACTGTATGATCCCTGGGGTGGGGTGGGGGTTAACACCCCCCCACCCCAGGGATCACCCTACTTCCAAGTTCCCACCCAGGGATCCTACCTTCATGGAGCTCCGGCGGTCCTGTGGCTTCAGCGCCGACTGTGGCTGCCGGCTTCAGACGCTAGTAGGCCTTCCGGTTTTCCCCGGAAGGCCTACTAGCATCTGAAGCTGTAGCTGGTACAGAATACGGTGGCCTGGCTTCTCTCTGTGGAGGTTTGCTGTGAGCACATTACACCTGTGCTCCATAATCTGCACTGGGTTCCTATAGCTTTTGAAGCACAATTCAAGGTGCTGGTTTTGACCTTTCAGCCCTAAATGTCTTGAGCCCCAGATATCTGAAAGACCCTCTTTCCTTCCATGCTCTATTGCAGCCCTTGCTGTCAGTTGGGAGCGCCAACCACCGGCTAATTTTGTCTGCGCAACAAGGGCCTGCAGAGAGGTATTCTCAGTTACCCTCCTTGTACTTTGGAACTCCCTTCCCCTGGAGGTCTGCCGGGGCCCGAGCCCTGAGTAAAACATTTTTTTCTTTGGCAGAGCTTTTGGCAGGTGGGGATAGAGAAGGGGGGATGAGGGTAAGAATTTTAAGGTTTTTAAAAATTATATTTTTACTATTTTGTGTTCTGCTTTTGTAAACCGCCCTGAGCCTTTGGGGGAAGGGTGGGATATACATTTTAATAAATAAATAATTCCTCTTGTGATGCATCTGGGGCAACGCTACGATCTTGGTGCCAGCATGAGCCACATTGCAAGTGACTAAAGGGAAGGGCTGTGAGAGGAATTAGGGCATGAGTGCCCTCTCCTCTCCCATCTACCCCTCTAAGGTCTGGGAGAGGAGAAAGAACCCCCTCTCCCTAGTACCTGCTTCTGATGCAGTTCCCTGACACCCCCGCCACCACTTGTGCTACTGCCACAAGGATCCTCTGTATCCCAGCAACAATAGCACAAGCAAGCGGTGGGAGGTTTGAGGAATCCCTTTCCTCTATCAGCTGCTTTCTGCAGTCCCAGGCAGGTGATGATAGAGGAAAGGGGTCTGTTAAACCCCCACCTCGCTTGCGTTATTGCTGCTGGCATCCCAGGAATCCTGGTTGGGGGGGTGAAGGGGTTGGGGCTCCTTCAGTCTGTGTTTCAGTTAAGAGCACAGCAGGGAGGATTCTTGGCAGCACAGGGGGCAAACCTCCGCACCGCCAGCAATCCTCCTCTCGCACTCTCATTGCAGCACAGACTGCAGGCAGGAAGATTTGTTGCTGCCAAGAGTTGACCTTCCCTTCACCACCATCACCCGCAGCAGCAGCAGAAACCATGGCAGGGAGAGGAACCCCTCTGCAGGTTCTCTCCCTACCAGTTTCCAATCCCCCAGGATCCACACTTCCAAGTAGCTGTAGACAGCGCAACAGTGGCTATGTGGAAAGGGTTAAGAGCTTCCCCTGGAGGTCCATCAGAGACTAAAGGCGCTTTTACGCATGCGGATTACCATGGCGCGACCTGCTCGTGCGATATTTCAAAATCCCACAAGGCGGGCTTAGACGAGACAGAAGTCTGGGATCACACGCGTTGAAGGTGCCGCGCATTGTTTGCAGAACGCAAATTAAATACCTTGATTAAATACCTCGATTGTGAGGCTGAGCGTATTCTGGAAGAGATTTCTTTTTTTGCAAAGCATTTGGCAGGCAGAGATAGGGGTTAGGTGAGGGTTTTTTATGGCTGGGGTGATTTTTATATGCTTTTATAATGTAAGCCTCCCTGAGCCTTAGAGGAAAGGCAGGGTATCAAATCTGAATGAATGAATAAATAAAATAATGCATAGCTGCCTGCACAATGGGCTCTGCATTGCTGGTAGGGATGGGCGAACAGATTGCGGTTCGGGTTCGTCCGTTCGGTTCGGCTGCCTTCGGTTCGTCCGTTCGGTTCGGCTGCGTTCGGTTTGTCCGTTCGGTTTGGCAGTTCGGTTAGTTCACCGGGTTCGTCAGTTCGGTTCGTCCATTCTGTTTGGCCATTCGCCCATTCGGTTCGGCCGTTTGGCCATTCGGTTTGGCTGTGTTCCGGAAATGTAATGGGTGGTTTTTTTGTTTTTTATATGTTTTTTTGTTTTTTTTATTGGGTTTTATATGGTTTTCTTTTGTTTTTTATTTGGTTTTTTTGTTTTTATATGGGTTTTTTTAATTTATTTTTTTAATCTAATATTATATATATCTATCTACACTAAATCTAACTGCTATTAACTATTCTAAATGCTATGAACTAAATGGATTATCTAATAACACAGGCCTACTCCTACAAACACAAAAACTAAATCACTAACGCTATCTCTATCACTAAGCTAGCTCCTACAACTACTATCCCTAACCTATCTCTCTCTATATATATATCTATATCTCTCTATCTCTCTCTCTATATGGGATGGGGGGGGGAAATCACAAACACAAGGTTTCAGTTTAAGGTTTAAGTTTCATTTCAGTACAAAACTGAAATGAAACTTAAAGCAATCTAATAATCTTACTCAACGCCTGCTGTTCAGGAACAGTGACTAGCTCAGAAGGTGTTGGGAAGGGGGGAGGCAGATAGTTTCATTTCTTGCAAGCCTCTCCACCCCTGGTGCCTGGAAGTTTGCTCCTCAGTGACTAGTACTACCCCTCCCTGTCACTTTACAGTGAACCTTTTTTTGTTTTTTGCCACCTGAACTCACCCAAACGTGATCCGAACTGACCGAACTGTTCGGTCATTTTGCCTTTCGGTGTTCGGTATGGTCGCGTTTGGGTTCGTGTTCACGTTCGGTTATCCGAACAGGGCGAGTTCGGGACGAACGCCAAACCTCCGAATTGCATTCGCCCATCCCTAATTGCTGGTGCCTCTCCTGTGGATGATAGGTGCAGAGTGACCATGGAGTGGCTCTGCACCAACTAAAGCCTTGACACACAACCCACTTACTTTTGAGTGGGTCGTCTGTTAACACTCTGTATTTCAACCAGGAGTCCTTGGCAGGCTGGGAGAAAATTACTTGCAAGAGGTCACCCAGTATGGTCAAGAGTTGAACTCAGGACTCCCAGTTCAGAGTTTAGTTTGCTACCAGCTCTGTGTAGGAAGGTTATACAAGAGGTCAGACTATGTGGTCAGAACAGTCCGTTTCTGGCCTTAAGCGCCATGATCCTGTCCTATGTCCAGGCACAGGGTGTGGGGACATGTGCAGAGGCTGGTTATGTTGTACTTGTGCCCCAGAGGACTTGCCACCAGCACCTTTCCTGAGAACTCCATTCACTTTGAGTTATTTATAATAAATGGAAAAGGCTGTACAGGGAGGTTGCTATAGATTCACACATCTAGAATTTCAGGAAGAGCAGAAAGAAATCTGTCTCCCTAATTAGTGTGTGTGTGTGCGTGCGCGCGTGCATGTGTTTGAGAAAGGAAGCACTTGTAACTGCCACAGAGGCACCAAACATGAATAACTAGATACTGTCAAATGCTGCATGACAATCTCGGTTGATGAGGCCACTTCAACCTGGTAAGCTGCATTTGCATGGGAAATAATCACATTAATCTACAGCTGCAAATTCCACAGCTCTTTTTCCTTGCTGAAGCCAGCAATCCCCCTCAGCTGCAGTTAACCAGATCCCAGCCTTTAGACCTTAGACATCATTACCTTATTCTTTAGTGCTGAATCCCAGCGGGGCCACCCACTGTCAGCTAGGGATGTGCAAACGCGGTTCGGACGTTCAGAGTTCGGCCCGAAATCAGCCAGTTTGGATGCCTGAACCGGACGGCCAAACTGAATGCCAAAACCCCATAACAGTTTGCCCGCGTTCTGATAAGTTCGGCGCGTTGGGGGGGAGGGAGAAACCTTGCTGGCAGGCCCAGGGAGGGGGTGGTGGTGGTGTCAGCTGAGGAGTAGTGGAGAGGCTTGGACTAGAATCCAGGCTGCCCAATCACCATCCCTCTTTTCCTCAGACCACTGGCTTGGCAGTCTGCGATTGGCCACAGGCTAGGCTGCACAGAGCCAATGGGGCTTGTGGTAATGCGGGCGCAGCAAGTAACAAGTAATTGCCCTCCCCACCTTCCATTTCGTTCTGAGCTAGTCACTGATCCTGTCGGCAGGCATTTTCAGAACTCTCCCACTCCCAGCAGTTTGTGTTCCTCCCAATCCATTGTTATCCTCCTCGTATTTCACCCATTTCCACACATTTACCTCCATAGTTTCATTTATTTAAATTAGATTAGATAGATTTATGTGTTATACCTGGTATCAAGAAGCAGCAGCCACTCCAGCAGCAGGACCCACTGTCAGGGTTCTGGGGCCTACATTACAGGCAGAGAGGGCTGTCCATGCACGTCATCCAGAAGCTGCCACGCTACTCCCAGGACCCACCGTAAGGGTTCTGGAGCCTACGTTATAGGCAGAGAGGGCTGTCCATGCACATCATCCAGAAGCTGCCACTCTAGTCCCAGGACCCACCATCAATGTTCTGGGGCCTACATTCCAGGCAGGCAGGGCTGTCGATCCACGTCATCCAGAAGCTGCCACTCTAGTCCCAGGACCCACCGTCAGGGTTCTGGGGCCATCATTCCGCTCACAGGGAGCCGTCATTCCACCACATCAAGAAACAACCAGCCACTCCAGCTCCAGGAGTCACCATCAGGGTTCTGGGTCCTATGTTCCAGGCAGGGAGGGCTGTTGTTCCACTTCACTGTTTTCCAGTGCTCCACTGATGCCAGCCAACCTACATTCCAGGCAGGGAGGACTGTCATTCCACTTCATCCAAAAGCTGCCACACCAGTCCCAAGACCTACCGTTAGGGTTCTGGGGCCTACTTTCCAGGCAGGGAGGGCTGTCCATCCACATCGTCCAGAAGCTGCCACTCTAGTCCCAGGACCCACCATCAGGGTTTTGGGGCCGTCATTCCACTCAAAGGGAGCCATCATTCCACCGCATCAAGAAACAGCCAACCACTCCAGCTCCAGGACCCACTGTCAGGTTTCTGGGGCCTACATTCTAGGCAGGGAGGGCTTTCGTTCCACTTCACTGTTTGCCAATGCTCCACCGATGCCAGCCAGCCTACGTTCCAAGCAGGGAGGGCTGTCGTTCCACTTCATCCAGAAGCTGCCTCTCCAGTCCCAGGACCCACCATCAGGGTTATGGGGTCTACATTCCAGGAAGGAAGGGCTGTCCATCCATGTCATCCAGAAGCTTCAACTCTAGTCCCAGGACCCACCATCAGGGTTCTGGGGCTGTCATTCTGCTCACAGGGAGCTGTCATTCCACCGCATCAAGAAACAGCCATCCACTCCAGCTCCAGGACCCACCGACAGGGTTCTGGGGCCTACGATCCAGGCAGGGAGGGCTGTCGTTTCACTTCACTGTCTCCCAATGCTCCACTGATGCCAACCAGTCTGCAACACCCGGCCAAGTAGGGGTGTCAGCCACTGAACCCTGGCCGGGCCTCTGCTGCTGCTGCTCCACCAATGCCAGCCAGCCTGCAACACCTGGCCAAATAGGGGTGCCAGCCACCAAGTCCTGACTGGGCCTCTGCCGCTGCTCCACCGATGCCTGGCAGCCTGCAACACCTGGCCTCTGCTGCTGCTGCCGCTGGGTCTCAGATGGTCAGCCATACCCCCAGGGGCACCCCCCAGGGCCAAGCACCAAGCCTGTCTGCCCGGGCAACCTGGGGTGCAAAGCCCCAAGCCTTCCCAGTCTCTGCTGCTGCTGCTGTGTCTCCTATGGCCTGCTATGCCCCCATGAGCACCCCTGGAGTGCCCCAAGCCTCTGCTGCATCTGAACTTTCCGAACGTTCGGGGGGTCTGAACTCTGTGGAACCGAACCCACGAACCCGAACTAAGTTTTTAGTCTGAACGTCCAAACATCCGAACTCTGGTCTGTTCGCACATCCCTACTGTCAGCTGCAGATGGCTCGTACTCCCTGATTATGCACCTGTCATTAGCACTGCCCACCACACAAATAGAAGCCTCATATCCATGCAGCGCCAAAATATTCATAGGGTGAAAACAGACATAACACTAACTCCACTTTAACATTTCTTATGCATGTGCAGGGCTGTATTGGTGCCCTAAGCAGCCCTGCAACAATCAACATGCATAAGAAATATTAAAGTGAAGTTAGTGTTGTGTCTTTTTTCACCCATAGATGCACAGATTTGGAAAGAACCCCCCCCCCCCAACCCAGGGTTATCTAGTCCAACCTCTGCCACTAGGAAGGACCCAAACTACCAACACCATCCCTGAGAGATCTCTGTGAAACCTGTCTTTAGATGCCCCATCATTCCAAGTCTTTGCACATCATAACAATATACTTTCAAACAGGACAATGCAAAAAAGTTTAGGTGACCTCTGACTGCCATGACTGGTACTGTTGTTAGGTGAGGTTTCATCAGGGACAGTGCAGATGGGTGATATTTTAAGCTTATTGCAAAGTAAATGCATAACTTACAGCACAATCCTATACCATAATACCATTGACGTCGAGGGGATCTTTGACTGTTTTCAGATGCATGGGTGGGTGGGGGTGGAGGTGGGAGAAGGTCCATGTATGCTCCACTGAGTGCACACGCATGTCTGGTGGGTGGGGCAGGGTTTAAATGGCGGTGTGCTTGGTGTGTGTCCCCATCTAACCCTCCGGTGACCCATGCTCCCGCATGGAGCAACCTGTTTCCCCCCCGGTCGCTCTGTGCAGAGGTGGGTGGAGGTATGTGGGTTGCAGGAACACATGCCTACCCACTGCCACTTTTAAAAGGGTAGTACCACGTGTCCACTGGGTGGACTTGCGTGGTACCGTTTAGTCTAAAAATGCCTTTGGCATTGACTTCAATGGATGGAGCACTGCCCCCTCAGTTAGAAACCTGAAATACAGACCTTCATAAAAACATAACAGTGAAGGGGAAAGTTTCCTGATAAAACACCACACAGAGGTAAAGCAGATGTTTCTGTGACTGGATGTTGCCAAAGTAAAGAGGAGTTTATCTTGGAATTCTCTGGATTTTGAGACACATAAGTCAGACTGTGAATGGCCAGTAATCTCTGCAATCTTTAGTGGCCTTTCCCTGGAGAGTCAGAAGGCCTGAACAGATGCATAATTGCCATCAATGTCGATTGTTAGCAAAGACTTTCTTCCTCTTTGAGTGATGGGTACTGTTTTAGAAATCAGCTGTTCCATTGTCCAAGCTAGGGCTGCCACCTCCCCTGAAACTTTAACCCAGGGGTGGGGAACCTCAGGCCTGGGGGTCAAATGCAGCCCATGGCTAATTTTTAGTTAGTCCCTTTCCATTTTACAGATCCAGCCCCTGGATCCAGTTCCTATGAAGGACTGAAAGACTGAGCTTGGAAGAAGGGAGCAGAGATGAACACATGCACACAAGGATAGGGACAGATCTGTAATATGGACCTTACTCTTCCTGAACACACCTCTTAAGCACCCCTGCCCCCAACTTCCCTTTGGAGCTTGTACTCATTTTCAAAATGGCCCTTGGGAGGGAAAGGGTTTCCTATTCCTGTTTTAACCCAAAGGGGGTGGGCCAAAGGGACTCTCCCACCCCTTTCCGACCTGGTGATGCTTGTTTGGGAGTGTTGTGATGCCGAAGACGTGGAACCACATCCGAAAAGAGACAGAAGAACCTCTTTGTCCACCCCTTTCCAAGGTGGCCTCATTCTCTACCTCGGGCTATTGTGAAACAGTTCGTAAAATAAGGTGGAGATTTTTGTCGTCTCTCCCATTTGCTCATGCAGGGATCTGCCCTGGGTCTTGACATTTGGATTTGTGGTTTGACCTTTGCATTCATACTTATTCATTATTGTATTAATACTTAGAAATAGCAGGATCTTGTTGGGGGGATGGGGGGAGGTAGAATAAAATCTATGCAAGTAATAAGCAGGGAGAATAATAGTGCAGCAAGATGCTTTAATTAATGTTTGGCTAACTAAGGGATGTGGGATATAACAAAAGTACCTCTTTCAGATGAAACAGCTAGTTTAGCCAGATGGGTTCTTTCTCTCTTTGCTCCCTCTGCACTCGGAGCACTTGTCACCCCCACACCCAGCAGTAAATTGCAACTCCTAGGGCCTTTTCTACAACTCTGCATGGCTGGCCATAATCATGCCTTGCCCCACCTCTCATACTCCTTTATCCTTACAGCCTGTTCGGCATTCAGCTGATGACAATGAGGAGATGGAAATTCCCCTTAATTCACATGGCACGAGGGTCTCTTGTTCTAGTGTTAGCCTTGATGGATTCTTCATGTGGAAAAGAAAAGCACCCAGCTAATCTCTCATTTTCTTAAAACAAAATGCAATCCCAGATCAGACAATTTGCTCTTTGATCCTATCCCTCCTGGAACATAACAAGACTTAGCGTGTGATTTGCCAGCTGATTACAGACTGCATCAATTCTCTATCAGGATACATTTTATATAAAAAAAAGATTAGCATGGACGTCATGAAATATACAAAATAAATCTCTTTGAAAATTGTTTGAGTAGCTTCTCAGTTCTCTTCCGCTTCCCCACCCCCCTTCGCCTTAGAACTCATTTCTTGTGGAGAATTACACTTAAACTGACAGCATTTTAATTTGAAATGCAAATCCGGCATTCTAAAGCTGTGAATGCTTTGGGAGGATTTCCCGGATTTGCTTTTAAACTCATTTCTAATAAAGGCTTATTTAGTCGACTGACATATTTGTCACTGAAAGAACAATTTATGCAAATTTGGGGAACGAAAATGTTGTCCCTGGAGGTTTTCAAGAAAAGACTGGGCAGGCATCTGCCAAGGGTGCTTTGAGTACAGGATATTCTGCCTCCGGGCAGGGGTTGGAGGACTAGATGATTCCTGAGCTATCTTCCAGCTCTCCTGTTCTATGGTTCTATGAGGCCGAGAGTTCGGAGGAGGAAACTTGCATAAGCAGCTGACGTTGGAGCTCGCTTGTACAGAACTAGGACTGGGAGTGTCCCGCAGAGTGGGGAAAGAGGCCACCAGACCTTTGAGAGCAAGGGTAACATTATACACTGGAAACACCATAACTAAAAGGCACTGGTAGAGAGGCCTGCAGTACAAACACTGTACTTTGTGGAATGGTCAGAAGAGATGAGTATGCAAATAAGTACAGACAGTGTAGGCTGCCTTCTTACACTTTGCTGCACATGTACTCACATCGTACTCTGTATTCTATGCTGCTAGTCTGTTAATAATATGGTGGGGTCTGTTGTTGTGTGCTCATCATTAATTCAGCTTATTTATTATTTTATTTATTTATTTTAGAAATTTGTATTCCACATCCATCCTGCCTCAGGCAGCTTGGGGTGGCTTAGAAAATGAGATGCAAATATTTCCTCCTGTTTTGATCTACAGGGGCTTCGTCCTTAATTTTTGCATCCAGTCTCAGGTAAGACTGAAACAAATATTCAAAGCAAATCTAATATTCAACACATTTTATGAATTTGCAAGTGCAAATTCAAAGTTCACACCAGATTTTGGATTTTGCATTGAAGATTGCAATATGGTTCAGTATGTGCACATTTTCAGTTCCCAATTATTTAGCTTGTAGTTCTCTGTCAGTTATGATCAAAGTGAATGCTACTAACACGAAGACTGACAAAAGGAAGCTAAAATCCCTTTTTGAAAGGTACAGCAGTGAAAATAAAGTGCTTTGACTTTGGGTGTTTTTAAATGTGACAATACCACAGGTGACCACGTTTTAACCCTCGTGGCCACCTGAGGTGCCATCATGTCTTATTCCACCTGCCAGATGTGTCCGCAGGTGGGATCAGTGCTCTCCCCGGACCATGGCTGGGTTTAGCCTGCACTGTGACTTGGGTTCCCTGCCAAGCCACAGCACAGACTAAACACTGCTGCGGTCCGGGGAAGCCATCCCCAGACCAGGGTAGAGTGGGCCATCATGCGCGATGGCCCACTCTACCTGTCTCCTGTCTGGGGCTGGAGCTTTTCCGGGTGGGTGTGGTGGCCTCAGAGGCCGCCATGCCTGCTGATCAGGGATGAGGATGGGCCATGCTCAGCAGCGCAAGGGATGGGGCTGTGCAGACCATTTCCACATGTTGCCCCGCCCTCTCCCCAACCCTTCTCCTTCCCGGGCTGCTGGTATGTCTGTTCACTGGCTAGGCTGGATCCTACCCAGACTAAAGGGCCCTCACCCTGGGCAGGATCAAAGCATGGCGGCGCATGGCACCGTCATGTGTAAAAACACCCTTTATATAATTCATGTAATTGCCTTGTTTAACAAAGCCAAACAACTGCATCAGTTAGTTTTCTCTTTTAACAAATGCGATCCATAAACCATTTACTCCAGAGTAGTCCCTATGGGATTCCATCAGATCACTGCAAAGTGAGTGGTTTGTGAATCAGGACCTAAATCTACAACTGCTAAAGAAGCATATTTCAGATACAGTTATAATATTTTGATTTTTTTTCTTTTTGTATTGAATTCAGGAAAAAAAATTAAAATAATGGAATGTCAAAAATTTGCATGAAACAATCAAAGAGAGTGAGAAAACTCTACTCTCCCTCCTACTTTCTGTATTATTGATTTGACTTTTTAGGAAACAGTTCTGCATTCTTCATGATTCACTCTGCTACAGATTCTCCACTGGTGAAAAGTTGGGGAAAGCGTCAGAAAATGATGAACGGTAATTTTCCTGCCTATATGCTGCTTATTATTTTAGTTGATTTTTGCTAGTTGAAGGAAAAAAGTAAAAGAGAATCCAAGAAACACTGCACTAACATCAGTTAGTTTGACTTTCAATTAATGTAATCTATAAATGCATTTTCTAGTTTTCCCAACTAGAAAATTCGGGAAACTATAACAAAATGCCCCCAAGTTAAATTTCAGTACAAAGTATTCTCCTTTGGGAAATTTCATCAACAAAGCAACACAGATTTTCAAGAGTCTGGAATACAAGCCCTATGAAAAGTCTGATGACACTGGGCATGTTTAACCTATGAAAATTAAGGGGGGAAATGTTGACAGTTCTCAAATATTTCAAAGCATGCATTAAAAAATTTAGAGAACATTTGTTCTCCATTGCCACTGAAAACCGGACAAGAGGAAATGGTTTTAAATAACAGGAAGGTAGGTATAAGTTAAACATTAGGAAAAACTTCCTAAGTGTTAAAACAGTTCAGCAATGGAGCACAATGCCTGGAAAGTTGTAGAATCACCTTCCTTGGAAGTTTTCAAGAAAAGACTGGACAGATATCTGTCAATGATGCTTCAAGTATAAGGTATCCTACCTCAGGGCAGAGGGCTGAACTAGCAGACTGCTGAAATCCCTTCCAAATCTGCAGTTCTATGAATCTATGGGTAAAGCCACATGAGACAGCGTTGGCTGGATCTCCTTCCCTCCCTGGGGAAGGTGAACACAGTTGCCACACTTCGGACCATTGGGGAGAGCAGTACAAACGACCTTCCCCCACCCCCTGGGAAACCGGGTAGGCGGGCCACTTTCACAAGTCCTGCCACACCCCAGGGCAGGCTGAGGAGCCGCCCACATGGGCAGACACCCAATCCTACCCCACCCACCACCCCTGGCCCACCCACTATACCTCCCGCTCTCATGACATAGAAGCACAGGAATGGCAAACTATGCCTGCAGCTCTATAGTGCCAGCAGACCTTGCCATGGGGCAGGGCCGCACAGGACTGGTCTTACGGGAGACGGCCCGTTACTCTACATTGGCTCGGGTGGGGCAACAGTAATCTGTGATGCATCACTGACCTTCTTTGGTGAATGCATCGCATAGCAGTTGGCTGCCTGCCCTCTGATGGAAGTGGGAAAACATCTGGTGGCCACTGGCCTGATGGTCAGCTGCATCACGGACTAGTGTGGGGTGAGGTCACCCCATGTGGGTTAATATCTTGTCTGGCCTTATCCTTGGATTCTGCCTTTGCTGAAATATTTTCACATAGAAAATCCCAAACTACCTCTACCCTAATATCAGTGCTAAATGACGGAGCGTGGGGGGGAAAGCCAAGTTCTTTTTCTCATCTCTTTGTATCAAAAATGCATACAGAACTGCTCATAAGTCACAATTTTATCCCCCAATATATATACCAGGCCAAGTTTACTTAAAGGTTTGCAAATGGTAAAGAATGTTTTAACCAATCTGGTATAAGAGTTTGAAGTCTGAAACATACCAAAAGAATTCAATTTCAGGATTCATTAGCATTTCACACAACTGCTTGTGTAATCTTCTTACAGTCATTTGTTTCATGTAGAGTTTTGAGTGAGCTACTGTGGTCTGCAGTTACAATCCCCAATTCTCCATCTGCATTATATTATTAATTCTTTTTGCCTTTCTCTGAGGTGCTCATTTTGCAGATTGCTGTTTTGTCAGTGCTGCTTGCTTCCCCAATGAAACACAGCCTTTGAATCTTGATGGCAAATGTTGATCTTTAAATCACACATCAAGGGAATTTCTTGTACATTGCACTACTATTGAGATGTTTGACAGGAACACACATTTGGTATCTTTTTATTACATAGTGGTGCTCTCTCTATTCTCTCCCAAGTCTTCCAAAAACCACAAGCCTTATTTCAAAATACTTGTATGCAAGGACATCACTCAATCAGAATGTTCTGTCCAAGCAAAGTGCATATAGTAGTAAATTATTCTGGAAGCGAATACCATGCCTATTATAATCTGCATTCTCATTTGGAGTCAGCAAATGATTGGAACAATCAGAAGAGCTCCAAGCTTTTATCTGTCTGTTTACCATCTGGGGATGTATCCCTCAGAACTCCGTAAGATGTAATAATCATGCCCAGTCTGACTCTCAGTCCCATCACAATGGAAGAGAGCAATACAGAAGGCAAGCAGGAGCCAATATAATAATGGAGCTCTGTGTCCATTCCCTCTTTGCAATGGCCATCCATGAAGTTTGTAAATAAGCAGCATCCCCCTGATTAATTAAAGTCTGAGTTCCAATCAGAATGGATTTAATCATATTGACAGTGTACACAGAAGGCCTTTGGTCCATGCGGTGTTCCAGTTGGACTTCTGTCTGTGCGGGTTTAATTAAATTTCACAGTTTATTTACTGACCCTCTCTATATGTACTTTTATATGAATGACCCTGGACACCTGAGAATTTTCTTCTCCCTTCTTCTACAGAACAAATTATTATTTTCTTCAATTTCTGTTCAATTTAGCAAAATCTCTCTGCAAAATGAGTTTTCATGGTTAGACAGGAGTGTGTCACACAGCACCACTTACAGTTAGTCAGTCTTTCTTCTGCTCTTTGGAATGCATGGCAGCTGCACTGAGGAGCAGAAAGAGGACTTGCACATATGGCAATAGCTCTTTTCATGACATCCCAATTAGCATTTTTGATAAGAGAGAGTTAATCCAAGCAAAGGGCTGGAAGCCAGAATCCCCAGATTTCTAATCCCAGGGTTACATTACAATTTATGGAGACCCAAGACACATCACTTAAATAGAGCTGGTGGAATTTTCAGTGGAAAACAGCATTTCAGAGACCTAATCGGGTACGCAATAAAGTTTAAAGTTTATTATTGTTATTATTATTACCATTTTTTTTAGCTTTACCAGAATTTTTCAAATCTACAAAAATCTCTTTCTTTCTTTCTTTCTTTCTTTCTTTCTTTCTTTCTTTCAACATTTACAGAAAACGGAAATTTCCTAAACCCCCAAAGGTATGGTTTTGGAAACTGAAATTTGTTAAAACTCTCCAAATTTAGGGAAAAGCTCAGCCATAATTTCCACATGTCAAGTAAGACAAAATGGTTTCTTACAAACTTGCCATTTGGGGCCAGGAAAGCAGGAGAGTGTGTAAAGTATGAACTGTTACATACTAATTACTCATACTAATGATTGACCAGTAGCTGCTGAATGCAGCTAGGTCTTATACATTTACAGGAGAGCACACTGCTATAATTGCTAGGAAACGTCAGTGCTCCATTTATGTGATGATTTATCTGTTAACCTAGACTGTTACACGATCCCCTAATACAGTTTTGAAACTGAATATACTTACTGTCTGCCCTCCTCTGCAGACTGCTGCAACCAACCTGATTGTAACCAAGCCAAGCACACGCACCCGAGACTTCGCATCCGCCTGAATGTTTGTTTGTCTTCTCCCCTGCCCCTCTCATTGTCCCCTCTCCCTGTCTCCCACTCCTTGTCTTTTAGATTGTAAGCCACAGGCAGGGACCGCGTCTATTTCTACGTTCTGTACAGCGCCAGGTACATAGCCGGCGCTCTATAAATGTTTATAATAATAATACCCAGGCCATGCAGATGGTGGGACGGCTCTCCAGCTGCGGGCACGTTATTTCTGTGCCCCACCCAAGCCCAGGCTGAGTAGGCAGCGGTTTCCCACCCCCCGCTGGCCAGGCTAGAGAGCTGCTGCGCTACCCGTACATTTGTCTTTACCCATCGTGTTTGAGGAGAAAAGTTCCCGTCGACTAGAGATTCCACAACAGTTTCCGCACTGAGCCCATGAGGTCACTAGAGCTTCTCTGAAGTCTTTATTTTTCTCCCTCTGACTCCTGGCAGTGATCCGCTGGGTAGCTCTGCGGNACAGGCAGGGACCGCGTCTATTTCTATGTTCTGTACAGCGCCAGGCACATGGCTGGCGCTATATAAATGTTTATAATAATAATAATTAATAATGCTCCATTCCACACTGCAAATAAAATATAGTGTTAGAACTTGCAAGTCATGTCAGGCACCCAGCAGGTTTAAACTTTAAACATGTCAGCTACTCAGGCGCTTAAAAACACAGGGGGCCATCTTCTGTCTTTCCATACATGTGCTTAGCACGTGTGCGTACACACACACATCCTGTGATTAGGAATGTCATTAGAAAGGAATCTGAAATAAGAAAACGGCAAAACTAGGGAGCTAAAGGCCCTTTTTGCATTAGCGCCCCCTCTTGCCTACGTGTATGGGTGGGTGGGTGGTGAGTCAGTTGAATTGCTGTAGTGGGTGAGTGGGGGTGCGTGTATGCTCCCGTGCTCCACCCACCTCCACCCATCACCCACGCATGGAGAAACAGGCACCAATGGCAGATGCTCCATACGTGGAGATGGGTGGAAGTGGGTGGGCATTTGTGACCCACCCACCACCGCCTCCACCCATCCCCCACAGATCGCGGAGGTGCCGCAAACCATGTGAAAATGGCCAAAGACTGAAGCGCAGAATCCTTTGCTTCCAAAAGACTGCTAACAACAGGTAGAAAAGGAATAGCAGGAGAGGCAAATGTGAGAATCCCTGAGGAAATAAATAATAAAAAAAATAATACAATAAGGTCGTAAGATTATAAAGAAGTATGCAATTGTGTTCAAGTAAGGTGTCAGTGAAAACTATGAGAATCTCGTTTATTTCAGTGGGGCTTCTCTGGAGCAAGTAGTTTGAGGACTGCAGCCACAGGCAGCACACACTAAAGGGTTGCATATTTAGAAGGATCATTGTAAACTGAAACAAGTTGGTTTGGGCTATTTTCTCATTTCAGTGAAAGTTACAATCGTTCTCAATCTGCTGGTGCAGTTTCACAAGTTTTTACGGTAACCCAAATGCTGTTTTCCTTTTCTAATTTGAGCAAACATTTCACTGTAAAAAAAAAAAAAAAAAAAAAGGAGGGGGCTGTTATCTCAATGACTTTTCTTAGCTCTGCTGTGAAAATTTCACAAAGTGACAAGCAGAAAATCGAGTCAGAAGCGCTAGCTGAAAGATCCCAGGAGACCCATTACTTAGGAACCTCCTCAGCTTCAGGTGGCACAGATCTGACTAGTTTCTTTCTTTTTTCTTTTTTAAAAAAACGGTTGCCTATCATAGTAATGTTCCTTGTTATGCTGTTGGGTCCAGCTGTCTATGTCTTAGTCTCTTTTTCTCTGGTCAAATGGTTAGATGTAAATATTTAATATAATTTGGATTCTCAGATGCCAATTGCTTGTTTCCCCAAAGCCACCCTTTTCACATCAAATGCATCCACTTTCTTTCTATCTTTGAGACTTCTAATGAATGTCAGAACAATCACTCTTGGTTAATTCTTTCCCTGCCTTCCTGGCATTCTTTCCCCTTCCCCACCCCCAAGTGTTGATATCCCAGTTTTGGAGATTTCCTCAGGGAGCAGCAGAGTCAATAGGAGTTACCTGCCTCTTCATCTCACCTCTTTCAAGCTGTGCATGCACTTGTAATGAAAAGGAAAGGCAAGCAATTTATGCTTTATACATCCAAATTGTATTACATGTTTTACACTAAGTGACCTCAACACAAAGTAGGGGCTTGTTCACAAGTTATGCTAGAGGGTACAGTACTGTATCCACAAACTTACAGCACAATACAGCATCACTGAATACGTGGTTAGCTTGGAGTGTGTGGTTAGCTACCAGCTGACTACCTCTTACCTTGCTATTGACCTCTCACCTACCCCTCAACTAAGACTTGTCTAAGATGACATTATCAACTTATGGCAGAGCAATGAACTGTATCCAAGACCTAGAAGAGGGGTAGTTTGTGGTTATTTTTTCCACTCACAGGCCATTAATGTAACATATGAACATTCATTCATTAAGGGATTACAGTTCTGCATACTCCTCTTGCAGTAGAAGAACCAGAGGTAATGGTAGCCCCACCTTATCCTGTTTTATGGGATCAGTTTCAGTGAGTGTCGCCAGCTGATGCGGGGGATGTCCTTGGGACTGTTAGAGTCACCTGTTGTGAACTAGATTAGTGCCCGTTGTGGCTGGTTAAGGCCAGCCGAATGATGTTGGGGCCACTGATGAGTGGGGCATTCAATGCCTCCCTTAGTGAGGGCAGAGTGCCGGCACGCTGCCTCAAGGAGGTGGTGGTGCAGTCTCTGCTCAAGAAACCATCACTTGACATTGATTCCCTGGCCAGATATTGACTGGTCTCTAACCTTCCATTTTTTAGGGAAGGTTATTGAACGGGTGGCTCAGCAGCTTCAGGGGCATCTAGACCGTGTCAGTTTTCTGGATCCCCCACAGTCCAGCTTTTGTCCAGGTTTTGGCACTGAGATTGCACTTGTGGCCTTGGTCAATGACCTCTGCTGTGAGTTGGACCAGGGTTGGTCGATCCTGTTGATCCTATTAGAAATCTCGGCTGCATTTGATACCGTTGACCATGAGATGTTGGTGATCCACTTGCAGGACCAAGCCGGAGT
Organism: Sphenodon punctatus; assembly: GCA_003113815.1. Taxonomy (NCBI): domain Eukaryota; kingdom Metazoa; phylum Chordata; class Lepidosauria; order Sphenodontia; family Sphenodontidae; genus Sphenodon; species Sphenodon punctatus. Next base: position 4,652,922 of record QEPC01011131.1, read on the forward strand.
AGGCGGACCTGTTCTTGAATGGTTCCATTATTTCCTGGCTGGGAGAAATCAACTTGTGGCACTGGGTGATTGTTCATCATCTCCCTGGGACTGCATGTGTGGAGTCCCATAAGGTTTTATTGTGTCCCCTCTCCTGTTCAATGTGTCCATACAGCTTTTGGATGAGGTCGTCAGAGGCTTTGGTGTGCTGTGTCTTCAGTATGCTGATGACACCCAAATTTATCTCTCTTTTTCAGCTGACTCAGGCCTGGCAGTCTCAGTGCTTACATGGTGTCTGGTGGTTGTGGGAGACTGGATGAGGGTGAGCCATCTGAAGTTGAATCCCGACAAGACAGAGGTGATGCTGGTGGGAGGGGCTGACAGAGTGGTGGCACCCATCATTGATGGGGTGCACCCTCTGTTGATCCCTCAGGTTTGTAGTCTGGGGGTGCTCCTCAATTCACAGCTCCGCCAGATGTTCAGGTGGATGATGTGGCGAGGGCTGCATTCTGCCAATTCCATCTGGTGCAGCGGCTTTGGCAGTATGGCTCAGACTCCGACCTAACCACCATCATCCATACTTTCATCACCTCAAGACTGGACTACTGCAATGCACTGTACGTGTGGCTACCCTTGGTGACGATCTGGCAGCTGGTGCAGAATGCAGTGGCCCATCTCCTTATGGGGTTGGCAAGAGCACATTACCCTAGTGCTCCAATCTCTGCACTGGCTGCCTATAGTCTCCTGGGTCCAATTCAAGGTGTTGGTTTTGACCTATAAAGCCCTATACGGACTGGGCCCCACTTATCTGCAGGATTGCCTTACCCCCTTGGTCCTGGATCAGTCCCTGCAGTCAAATAAGGGCACCCTTGTTGGGGTCCCCTGAGTTTCTTGGGTGGTGACGATGAGGAGGGCATTCTTGGTGGCTGCACCAAGGCTGTGGAACTCCCTCCCAACGGAGGTCGGCTTGACCCTGGACCTTCCCTCTTTCTGAAGACAGTGTAAGTTTTGGCTGTTCTGCCAGACTTCTGGTGAGGGAGATGGATGATGGGTGGGGAATTAAGGAGGGGGGTAGGTTTTTTTTAGCTCCGTCTTGAGGTACTTTTATTGGTTTTTTTAGATGATTGTATTTTGATTATTTATTATTTGTCTTATTTATGTGTATATATATTTGTATGATTTAACATGTTGTAAGGCACCCTGATGTGCTGCTGACAGGAGGGGGCAGTCAAGAAATTGATAAATTGATAAAATAAATAAATAATAAATAAAATATAGGGAATGTGTGATACCTAGAGGTAAAGCAGGCACTTGAAGCCTATTGAATCTGCACTACCTGAACCAAAATGGCAGTCTAGGTAATAATTGGTTCCTGTTTGTGCTCCATCAGCAGGTTTAGTTATTTTTGTATTTCAGTTTTAAATTATTTTAGCAACATTTGTACTATTGTCAAATGTTTTGGCACAACTACCAAAAATGACATAAGCAAAATACCAAAATAATCAAACCAAACCATCCCACCCCCAATGGAATAACCCACCAAAATCGGATATGCGTATATGTGAGTACCTATTTTTGGTCATGGATGTTGTCCGGGAAGATGACTGGCTACCCAAGAATGCCACATGTTCAGAGCAGTCGCATGTTCAACAATTCCATGAGGTACAATATCCTGTAGTTTCCTTTCCACAGAATATCATATTTCTGGGTATTTTCAGATGTTACAAGATCACAGTCAACCACAGTGAACCACGCTCAATCCTGCGGGCGGGGGGGGCAAGGCACCCTGAATGTCTGACCGGCGGCCGCCAAATGTTCACCACGGTCAATACCCACATGGGGTCAAAATCAACCACGCTTCCGGAGCTCCCCCCTGGACCATCTCCAAAAGCGTGGTCAAAGAGATTCCCGACAGGAACCAACAAAAAGTAACGTCTGGATGGCAACCACCGGCCGGAATCAAAGAAAATGATTCCCAGCCGGGGACAAAGCATGCAGCATTGCTGCCAGGCAACCAGCAACAACACAGGCCGGGGAGGGAGATTTAAAGGGCACACGGCAGCAGCCGGGATGAGCTGCCCCGGCACCTTCCGGGTGCTTTGACCACGGCCCAGCCCGGGATTGGCATAATGTCTGTTGCACTGCCCTGGGTTGTGATCTGGCAGCCCGATTCCCTGCCGTGGTCCTGGTCCCATCACGTCTGTTCAGGGCTTTTTTTGACCACGGCGGGTGGTTGTTCGGTTTACCCCTGCCGGGAATCCACTGTGGTGAATCGGGACTGTGTAACGTCTGAAATCACCCTCTGTAACATGTGAGCAAGTCCTAACAAACTAAGGGACAAATTTCTAGATCCATGAACATCGGGAAGGACATTAGCACAATAAGAACAGTTAAGGGAAACAGCAAACAGTTAAAATCTGGGTTTCAGTAGGAGCATGGCACAAAACTCACTAGGCCCCCTCTTTGATTGTACATGCCAACTATCCATTTCAATTTATTTGATTAATTTTACACATCTCTTATATCTCCCCCTCCTAATTCATTCTCCCTTCATCTCTCTCCACTCCCCCCTTTCCTTTCTCCTGTTTGGGTTCCTTTGTCCTCAGTATCCATGTGTCTTTTACCTGTATCATTTCCTCCATTTCCTTTTTATGAACCTTCCTCCTCTTCCTCTCCATCGTGATTCACTTATTTAACTCCTGCTCCTTATTATCTACTTCATAGGGGTATTGTGAGAATTAATTAGTGTTTGTAAAGTGTTTTGAAGTCCCTCAATGAAAGATGCTATAGCACTTTGCACTTCTATGGGGCCTTTTATCTAAGGATCAAAGTATTAAGTATCATTGCAGCTACTGAACGACGGCTGCAGCTCAGCCTTTGGATCTGAGGGAGAGTAGCAACTCTCCTGGGGTAGGAAATAGTCAGAATTACCTTCTGGGTTTCTTAATCAGATTAACCTCTTTAAAGCAGTTTTATTTGCATATGGAAAAACACCCTTCCCCATGCTTTTATATGAAATAGAGATAGGCTGAGAGCAGTTCAGCTGTTTGCTATCCAGGATACTGATGGGGAAAAGTAGGACTTGAGAGTGCATATCAGGGGACTTGTAATCCTTCAGTCATGCACATGCCCATCACAGAAACTGACATGTGAGCTTACATTTGAGCTTATTTCTTACCAGGCACCATAGCCGCCCCCCCCCCCCCCCCCCCCC
>QEPC01011131.1:4657045-4680953 GCA_003113815.1 Sphenodon punctatus
ACCATCCTTTTGCAGAAAACTCTGCCCCCCCCCCCCCTTTCCATTCACCGCTCAAGCTCACTGGAGTGGTACCAGGCCAATGCCATCCCTGTGACACCACTCCAATGAGTTTTATGGAGATCCAGAAATATGAATCCGTAATTTGGAAATCTGTAAAATTTGAGATATGGATCCGTAATTAATACAAATCTGTAAATCAATGCAAATTCCTATGCCTACTAGGGTAGGGACCTGTCTCTAATTAACAATTGTACAGTGCCAGGTATATTGCTTGTGCTAAATAAATAAATAAAATAATGGTGGGCTATCCAGTTATGCAAATACAGTAATATTCGTGAATATGGAATTGCACGTTTCAGCACTAACTCCGCTCCAGACCATGATCACACACCTGAGCGATTTCATGTATCACTTGGGAAATGCAAGCAAGTACCTTCTCCCAATAATGATGACTGTAGCTACACACATGGACACAAGAGCCTCCTGGCATGCAACTTGATATGATTTTTGCTCTACAGCAAAGCAAGCTCAGTATGCCTTATGAGGAATTTGCCTGGCTGGAGCTTCTATCTTAAATACAGCAAATGCTGAAATGAAAGAAGGGAGGCGGGGGAGTAAGCAGAACCCTTTATGCAAACTTCATTTCCTACAGCACACAGCACACAGAGACTGCTGTGGCTGTATGGAGGCTTTGAAAATAAAATAAAATAAAATATGCTCTGATAGAAGCGAAAGCAGCTGCTTTTGATAAAATAATATATTTGCAGTGTTTGAAGCTTGCGATGTTTCCAAAGAGTTTAGGAAAACCTGAGGCAATGTTACCCATGGGAGCCCTGTTTGCATGTGGGTAATTTTTCATAACGTGCTGTTTTGATTTGTGCCCTCCTCATAACAAACATCTGACAATTCACCTCAGCCCTAGCCTTAACAGCACAGTTCTGGAGCTCAACAAGTTTTCCTAATGCTCCCCAGTAGAATGTGCTGTCCTTTACTGGGCTTCTCTGTCTTCCTGCTAATGCAAAAAACTCTGACCTTTTTGGGTGGCAGGTAGGGTGGCCATACCTTCCATTAAAAAGAGGACACTTATGAAAAATACATGTTGCAGGGCTGCATTGGAACTAGTAATGCAGTCCTGAAACTTCTATTTTTCATAAGCGTCCTCTTTTTAAAGGGGAGGTATGGCCACGCTAGTGGCAGGAGTGGATAAAGGTGGTTGGTTGATTGGGATGATGTTGGAGTTTTAAGGGATTTTCATGTATTTTATAATTTTGATGTTGTAAGCCGCTCTGATTCTCTGGAGAAGGGTGGGGCAAAATGTAATAAATAAATAATTGCAAAGAATGCGGTGGTTGGCTACCAACACTTTGCACTTCCACAGGGCCTTTAAGCTAAAGACCAAAATATTAGAGAATGAAATGGAGACCACCAGACATTTACCCACCCCTGTCTGTGTCCTCAGCTATTATACAGCTCAACTTACTCATCAGCACTTGGACATCAAACACACCTATCTAGGGCCCTTTTCACAGAGACACTCTAACACTGATAAAGTGGGTGTTACATTTTATTATACATGTTGCAGGGCTGCAGGTGTGCTCTATGGGTCCCCTGCAATGTGTATAATAAAATGTAACACCCATTTTATCAGTGTTAGAGTGTCTCTGTGAAAAGGGCCTATGATAAGTATTTTTCCAGCACCCACCCAGGTCACAGTTTCTGAGAACATAACGTATTTATTAGCATGACACCTTTACAAGGTATGGAAGTACTCGTGTTCCCATTTCATAGGTGTGAAACTGAGGCACAAAAATCCTAAGTCACTTGCCCAAGCTTTTATTAGAAGCCTGTGGCAAATTAGGAATATGAACTCAGGTCTCTCAAGGCCTAACAACCATGGTCCTTTTTAAATGGACCACAGTGGGTGGGGGGATGGGTGTGCAGCCACGGTGGGTGGAGGTGGGTGTGTGCCCATGGGAAATTACTTGCTTTTTACAGGCACACACCCACATCCTCCCATCTCCACCCATGGAGCATCAGGCATTGGAGCCCATTGCTCTGTGGGTGGGAGTTGGGTGGAGGTGAATGTAACGCGGGAATGTGCACTCACCCCCACCCATCCCTCGTGGTATTCACACGAGTGCCTCCACCCATCTTCACACAACAAAACTGCATGGAGATGGGTGAAAAGGGCCTATGCCACTTTTCCTCTCATGTGGCCATTCTGTGTTTCCACATCAGATACCCACATGAAATCTCAGCTCAATGCTTGGAAATCTTTGCTTAAGTTACAGAAAAATGAAACAAGCTGGATAATATTAGGGCTGCAGAATAGTAAAAAAACATAACATTTGTGAGTATTTCCGAGTTTCCAAGGATTGGCTCTGAGTATTCTGCTGGTCCTCAGTAACTTGGCCGAATACTTGGTACGTGCTAAAATAAACTCAAGTACTGAGTATTTTCTGAGTACCGTGTTCGCTTATACAGGACCAGGAAGAACTCCATAAGTTTCCCATTTGAGAATTTACCCGAGTACTGAGTACCGGGCCAATTCCTTGATTCCTCGGTAAAACCGAGTCAAGTACCAAGATACTCGGTAAAAAGCGAGTAATTTCAAATACTGAGTTTCAGCATTAGATAATATGTGTCTGAGCTGATTTTCTCACATTATGAAATAGGAACTGAGCCAATATGGAGTGAGGTCATAAGGGGATTGTGCATCGCTACCCAGTAATAGAAACCTAGAATAGGATGTATTATCAATGCTCACCATCACCAACTATACACACCAAGGAAGGGGTCTCACAGAGGTGATACAACTTTGAACATGAGTGCATGAGACATTTCATGAAAAGGCCATACAGCTCAATGTGTCTGTCTGTTTTAAATGCTTCTAGAAACTGTGTTCCTGTTATTCTTTTCAGGGGTATAGCTAGGGTGAAATGGGCCCTTGGCCAAGAAGACAAGATGGGCCCCACTCTTTGTGTCCCACCGGCTGGCCTAGGGGTGCTGCTATCAAACACACAAGACACCCAAAATACAGCCAGCCTATTAAGCGCATTGTGCCATGAAAAGAGCCGACATATATATTCCAGTTCAGTTGTGTCCCCATAATCAATTCACGCTGCCCCCGCCCCATAACCAGTTCATTTGTACCCCCAACCCCCATATAATCAATTCACGCTCCCTCCCCCCCCAATAACCAGTTCATTTGCTCCCCTGGGGCAATGTGAATTGATTATATGGGGCCCGCAAATGAACGGATTATGGGGTAGGGGTTTAAAGACAGTATTCCTGTTAGCAATAACTTCATTAAGAAGAGTTAGTGAAATATCAGCCATAATAATCTCAGAACCATAGTTGCAAATTTTCAAAGTTAGAATAGTTATTGCTTTACATCCTAAATTCCTACCTAAGATAGTATAAGTAAGAGAGTTGTGAGTATGTGGTCCTTTTTACACGGGCCTCTCCCACTCATGAACATGCAGATTTCTGCATGTTCATGGGTGGGGGAGCCCTGTGTGAACGACACGGTGCCCACACCCGTGGTGAGTAGGGGTACATGCACATGCCCACCTAACATGCATCCCCACTCACCCCCACACATTGAACAACCGGGGAAAACGGCGGTTGCTCCATGGGTGCTGATGAATGGGGGGTGAGTGGGGATGCGTGTGCGGCCATGTGCATGCCCCGCCCACACACCGGTGAGGCCACGGACACCCCACCCGGTGGAGCTGTGTAAAGAACAGCTGTGAGGAGCCACTTGAAGAACAGAATGTTGCTGCCTTGTAAACAAGGTTCTTCGAGATGGTCCCAAACATTCTCACAACACCCACCCTTTCATGGAATTATTTCCTTATATTTCTAGAAAGGGTTGGAAGGAACTGTCATTCTGAGGGGGAGAGTGCTTTTTATACTAGAGGAGCTCATCGAGACCATCACCGGAACTATTATTTGAATATGGTGAGCATGCACAACCCAGTTGTGAGAATGTCAGGAACCATCTCGAATGACTTTCTTTTCACATGGGGAGGAGTTGTTTGTTTACAAACAGCTTTATCTCCCAGTCCCATTGGTGTCCCCCTGCTGCTGCTGCAGCAGCACTACTAGCAGGCAGAGGCAGGGGAGGAATGAGGAACCCTCCTTAATGTGGGGGTGCCCTGCACCCAGGCCTCCTCCAGATGAGGTGCAGGGATGTCCCTGCAGGGCTGGGCAGTGGCCCCCTGGTGCCTAGAGGCCCCCGGCCTTATGGCGGGATCGCTCAATGGATCCTACGCCCCTTCTTCTTTTCTCAAGACCCCCTAAGTCTTATCTCCTCCAACCAACCTGGCTCTCTCAGCAACACATTTGAACCCTCTTTGCTTAAATTGCCTTCTCCAGTCCATTCAAAGCCAACACAAAGTACAGAGACCCTACCACAGACATGGGGGAACCTCAGGCTCTGGGGCCAAATGCAACCTGTGGCTAATTATTTGGCCCCTTTCCAGTTCCTGGATCTAGCCCCTGGATCCAGTTTCTACCCTCAAGCCCTGAAAAACTGAACTCAGGGTAAGGGAGCAGAGACGAGGGCATGTACGCAAGGAGAGAGGAAAGATCCATGATTTGGACTCTGCTTTTCCTGAGCACACCCCTTAAGCACCCTCACCCTCAACTTCTCTGTGGCCCTCAGAGCTTCCCAGAGAGGGAATAAGGCCGTTTATAGACGAGACAAAAAAGGCGGCTGATCCTTTGATCAGCCGCCTTTATTTGCGCTCGTCTATGCGTTCGGGCCGCATGTTATCCCGCGTCGGAGGGGGCAGGCGATCCTGCCCCCTCCTACGTGGATCCCTGAAGTGCCGGCTTAATGCCGCACTTCCGGGTTCCCTGGGATTGTGCGCATGCGCGGAAGGGCGCGCATGCGCACAAAGACTCTCTGCCGTGTCTGAACAGCAGACACGGCAGAGAGAGGAAGCTGGGGGATGGATGCCAGCGCTGGATGATCCCGCTTCTCAGCGGGATCGTCTATCAACGCCCTAAGTTCCCTACGCCTGTCCTAACTCATTAAAACCAAATAGTTTGCTAGCTTTGTAGCTTCATTTGAGATGTCTTTGGCTTCCTTTGCCCTAACGTTGTACCACTGCTTTAGAGCATGATCATAATGCACTGAGTATGCAACCAGTGGTCACATGGACATATTCTTTTGCATATAATGGAAAGGCAGAGTAATGTTTGCAGTGTTAGAAACTAATTAAAGAAATGGAAACAAAGTAGTTCAGATGATATCTTTTATTGGACCAATGTCTGTTTGAGAGAGCATGCAAGCTTTCAAACCACACGGGGCCCTTCCTCAGGCATGTAAAAAAGTAATAACTTGTAAGGAACAGGGGATGTGAGCATCCAGGATGTAGGTGGATGGCTAAAAGGGAGATCAGAGACAAAGTGGAGGTCACAAGGAATCAAGGCACAAGGAAACAGGAGCTAGGATAGGCCAGATAATCCACCCAGCTTCCTGATACCATCAACAGGCCTTATACACTGGCTAGCAGCCAATCAACCAGGAAGCTGAGAGGCATGGCAAGGCCTGGGACAGACAGGAGGAGGGGTGTGGCTAATTTGGGGCAGGGAGGCCTCTTACAGGGAATGGTTGGGCTCATGGAAGGTGGAGACAGTGGGTGTTTTAAGAGGAACAAACTGCCCTGGTGGCCCTGGGTGCCCTGTCTGTCTAAAGGTGCCATGCCAGATGCTGAAGCGCCCTGCTAGCGGTGCTCTGGAACATTCTGGAGTGCTGCTGGTCGAGTACGCCGGACAAACCTGGGGCACCACCTCAAAGCAAAGCTGCTGTCCATCTGATACGTGGACCCATGCTGCAGCCCCACGTCCAGCCACCCGTTGCCCCGGGGCAACATCAGAGTTGTGGGCGCCAGCCTAGAGCATCGGGCACTTGCCCACAACTCTACGGTGTGTGTGTGCGCCATGCGGGTGGACCGCAGGCCAGGGAACCCACCAGGCCCAACTGAATCCAACCCAGGCGGGGCTGGATGTGGGGGTGCTCCCCCGGAGCAGCTCTGGGGCAAGCTGCCTCTACATTCATCTGAAAACACCCAGTAAGGTAGGCAGGCTGGCCATTGCTGCAGACCCCCTTGCAGAAGTGGGTTCAAGGCTGGGTCCTGATGGGACTAAAGGTTTAACAAATGTAAGACTGATATATAGATATAGGAAAACTATTGCTTGGGAGAGTACTATTAGGAAAAAAGTCATTGGTATTTCAAGCATTTAAATACCATGAGGAGAAATCAAGAATCAAATGATAGATATATATGCGGGGTAAGATCTCTGCATAATGCCAACTGGTTGGAATGTTTGAAATACCAATGACTTTGTTCCTAACAACACCCTACCAAGCAATTGCTTCCATAAGTATATGTCTGTTTTGCATCTGTTCAGTCTAGAGTTCTGACTTTTGACAATGCCTGAGGAAAGGCCTGAAAGCTTGCATGCTTTTCCCAATAGTAGTTGGTCCAATAAAGGGTATCCACTTAACTCTTTATCTCTATCTCTTACATTTAGGACCAACACAGCAACCATACTCTCGCAGAAGTAATTAAGGTCAAAGTACATCCCCAAGACCTGTGGCTCATCAAGGAGCATAGTTCAGGCACACCTGGTTCTATGGGCCATGACACACAAGGAAGTGAGGTTGCCAGAACCATGTTTGATCACCTTTGACTTTCCACAACCCAATTGGTCAGATTCTCATTAGCAGTTGAATGGAACAAAGGCAGCCATTCAGTGTGAGCAAGTGGGTTTTGAACCCAAGAATTTAAGGAATGTAATTGAGTACCTAAACCTCTCAGACAACACATCTATATAATAATTGTGCTGAAATAAATAAAATAGAAACAAGAGTGAAGAAAACACCAGTAATAGGAAGCCCCAGCCGGAGACTTATGAGATCCAAGTTCAGTCCCTCTTCTACTAGCCTACTTGTTTGACTTTGGGTAAGTAATTATGGATGCAATCATCCACCATTAAAGTCAACGGGTGATTTCATTGGATGAAGGATTGTGCCCAAAATCTTTCTGTGCCTCTGTTCTCCATCTGTACATTGGGGATAAATGCACTTCCATAACTCACAGGAATCCCATGAAGATAAACGCAATAATGGTTGTGAGGAGACAGGTAATATAGGAATGGGAATCAGATTATAAACGCCATAGATCATCAGGAAAAACACCAATCATCAGCCAGGAGCTTCTGATCCCCTTTAGAAAAATAAATCAGGAAGCAGTAGCTATGGATGCTACCTCTCTATGTATAAAGCTGGCACTATTTGAATCAGGGAAGTTGATAGTCAGACAACTGTGTATCCAGACAGTGTGCAGATGATATCTTGCCACTGATAAACGTGATGTACAGCATACTGGGGACTTACTTAACAGTGATTCCCTGCACTGCAGCTTATGAAAACCAATTCGGAGCTTCTTAGCTAAAATATCATACTTTTTTGGAATGGCAAACATAAAGCGCTTTGTAGTAGCTGCTCTTGCAAGGGACACTACTTAGGGAGAGGTAGGTCATTTGGCTTAGTGCACCTCTTCTTTTTTAACAAATTCATTTAGGAAGTAAGCTTGGATATTAGAGACGTGGATTGTGTGCATTCCAGATCCCATCTTGGGCCACTCTTTGGGAATAATAAGCTACCAAAAAAGTAGTTCCATGTAGTAAACACCCAAAGTAGTGAGCCCTGGTTTTGTAAGAGAAAACAATTCTCTGTGTAAGTCACTGTGGTTTGGGAGCTACAAGAGGGGCCATCCTTCATCCTCCTCCAGGTGCATGCATTTTGAAACCCTACTTACAAACCCTCTTTATAACCCTACCCTCTTTTGGTAAAGAGGGCCTTCTCCCTCTTTTACAAAATAGGATCAAATTGGCCTATGGGATCCAAAGTTATTAAAGGCTTGGGAGGCAGGAGATATATACAGTTACACCCACATAGACAGGATGACTGCAGAAACTTTCTTTGTATAGGAATCAGGCTAAAATGTCTTCACTGTTGCCCATGAATAACTGTGAAATGACAAACGAGCATGAGAAGTATTGGTGCAAAATAAAGGCCTCAAACGAGAGGAGCTCCAGCCCATGGTGATTCAGGCAGGTGTCCTCAGAACATGGGTCTATGAATAAACTAGAATTAACAACATATGAATAATATGAACAGGCCTGCAATGCAGAGAGCCCTAGCCTCTGAAGGGGATGTGATTTTTTAAAAATATATAAAACAACAAAAATGAATTACAGAAACATTTTCGTCTTTCTAGCAGATGAGTCAGTATGTGTCTGTCAAACATCTTATGTCAGAAGGGGGCAAACATCAACATTTTGCATAGGGCTCCAATTTCCCTGCACTGAGATTCAGGATGAAAGGATCAAAGATGAAGGTATGCATGGGAGGGTAGAGCTGGATCCATCATCCAGACCTACGGTTGGCATATATGCCAATTCTTTCGGGGCACTTATGGAAAATACATGTTGCGTGGCCTGCGTTGGCATCTTAGGCAGGCCCTGTAACATGTATTTCATAAGTGCCCTGAAAAAAAATGGCCTATATGGCAACCCTAGCCAGACCCGTCTCTCCTTTTTTCTGCTCTGAATATGCCCTTTGAGTGTACCCCTCCCCAAGAAAGCTTTCTCAGTCCCTCTCCAGTTCATGGGTTCGCTAATAATTTCCCCAGTGCGCAGTGGGAGAAAAAGGTTAACTCCCCCTGAGTAGGGTTGCCATACCTCCCCTTTAATCCAGGATGCTCATGAAAAATACATGGTGTGGGGTTGCATTGGTTCCAGTGCAGCCCCACACTATGTCTTTTTCATAAGGGTCCTGGATTAAAGGGGAGGTATGGCAACCTACCCCATAGCTTATCTGTTAGAAAGACAGCATGTCTTAATCCAAGGGGTGGAAACAAAGTAGTTCAGATGATGTCGTTAATAATCCAAGGGATATTTCTTTTTCTCTCCAGTGTAAATTCACCAGTATTGTTCTGGGAGATCTCACTTAAACACCCTTTTCTGTGCACAGCTCCCCACCTAGGAAAGGCGATCACGAGGAAAGCCAAGATGCGAAGTTTCCCATTGTTCCCACACTGCAGCATCTCCATTGCCATGGAACATGGAGCAGGTAGCCCCAGAGTGTGATTGCTTAGTTTTGCTATTTGTTGAGCTGTTTCTATGGTGAGTCACTTAACTTCTTTTACTAAGTGCATTTCAGTAGTGAGCGAAGCATGGCCATCACCTTCCAGTGATTTTCATCAGCTCCCAGTGATTTGTCAGTACCTACCTCCTCCCCCAGGCCCAGATTCCATCTCACTGGGAGTAATTAATGTCTACCAGGTGGAGATAATTTCAATTCCACTAAGTGCATTTTTTTTATAAGAAGGAAGAATTTCCAGAGGTGGAAATACTGATTTATTTTAAGGAACACATTTAGCCTGTGTTGCAGCAAACTGCAAAAAGGAATGAGACTGATTCTAAACGCCTTCCGAAGGATCAAATCCTGAACACCCGCAGCTCTTCTTTGCAATCAAAAGCCCAAATTCATCCTGATGCTCAGGAAGAGACAGAAATGAGAAAGTTTGTACCTCCCTTATTCTGGGGACTGTATCCGCTCCCAGTGAAGGTTAAAGCAGCCTTAGGCTGAGCTTCAAGTTTTACCTTAACCATTGTAGCCCCAGACAACAATCCTTCCACCCAAGGCCTGAAAAGTTTCCTAGGCTGTTGTGGTTTCTTTGCGCTGGAGGAAATCCACAGGATGGGACAATGAGACCATTTAACACAAAGGAGAGTGAGAGGAGGTGGGTCCAAAGAAATTGACAGCTGCACAGTATCTCTCTAAGGTGGTTCTCCTTACAGAATATCTGAGTGCCTCATAGTGTTTGAGGCATCTATCCTCATAACACCCTTGTGAGGCACACAAAGGCCAATTTTACACAGACACTCTAACACTGATAAAATGGGTGTTACATTTTATTATACATGGTACAGGGTGACACTGCAGCCAATTAACAAGGGCCCTTTTCACACAAGATGCCTCCACCCAGTTTCTCTGGGTGGAGATGGGTGAAGGCGTCTGTGTAAACACCACATGCTGTGGGTGTAGGTGGGTGTGTGCTCCTGTGCAACACCCATCTCCACCCACCCCCCACCCACGGAGCAACCGGCAGTGGTGTCTGGACCCCCGCAAGAGTGCGACATAAAATATTTCTTAACAAGTTCCACAGACAAATCGTTACCAATCATGTAATTGTTCCTATCTTAATTAGACCAAATTAAAGTATCCCAATTAAAGTTAAACTATTTCAAAATTATTGTCCAATCAGCTATTACCCCAAATAGCCAAATTAAGTAAGCTACCAATTAGTCAACTATTTACCCTATTCCAATACTGTGGAGAAGGCAAAACCACAAAGGCCGCTCATAATGCTTAGGTGCCTTGCCAAATTCCTTCTCGGTCCTCTTATGTCAACCAGTTAGACCCACAGTATTAGAGGGATGGGCGAGTGGGTGCTGTCTCTTCTGTGATGCAGGTGCGAATGGAGCCTGCCGGGGGAAAACCGCATGCACGGGCAGTCACTCCCCCCCCTTTCTAACAAAGGGGAGGAACTACCCCCATGCCGTACAATTAGGCGCCCAGTTCACAGGCGCATGATGCCTGGGCCGCCAATTGCTGACACCCAGGCCGAATAAACGGGGTCTCCCAGCCCCTGCAGCCCTCTGCACTCCTCTCAGGTCGTTTCAGGGAAGGGGCGTGGCAACCTCCCCCCACCACTGATCTGGGGCGAAGGGCCCTTTTGACTACCAGATCAAACAATTATGAAATTTCAAAATCTGGCCATCTTTCAAAGACAGAAAAAACTTCATAGGGTCCCTGTGAAATAGACTGATTGTCTCAAGGGACTCCAGCTGCTGAAATCTCTGGTGATTTTTAGAATATATATATATTTTAATTAACAAAAAATAAGAGAAAAAACCTTCAATGTTCACTGTTCAGTACATATACTTAAAAAATTCATAACCAGTCCTTCCACAGGCATTGCTGCTACGAAGGGAAGTGGTATAATTGGCAGAGAGAGTAGCTATAATGAAATATAGACACAGCACAACCCTGTTATCGATCAGTCAGAATACACTATTTTTCATGTCACTGAACTACAAATAATAATAATAATAATAATAATAATAATGAATAATAAATTAATAATGTCTATAAGACACATATAAATAAAAGGTGGTATCTGTTCTCTGGATAGCATCCTGCATTTATATCTATCCTTCCTATGTTATCCTATATTCATCCATCATGTGTGCCAGCTGCCAGCATCACTTATTAGGTAGCACATTCACTTCTAACCTATCGGCTGAAAGATTCAGGTTCCCTGCACATATTAACACTTCACAGCACTCTTGTCTGACTGCATGGTAATACACCATTGGAACTATTTCCACCTACATGTACGTGGGAGCACTCCAGAATAATAAAACTGTGATGCACAGCAGCTGGCTTCCATTAACTGTATTAATTACAGCTTTCACGTTTGGGTTCTTTATCATCTAATGGCAGCATTTGTGACTAGCTTGAAGAGGACAACTTATTCTGGCACTTTTCTTACATGTTTCATTACTCATGAACATAGTGTGGATTACATTTTGTATAGCCATGCACTGGTAACTCCTCATTATAGTCCCAATCTATACACAAAAGATACACAACAGTACATACATACCCTCTTCTCCTTCATGCTCTAGCACTCATTTAAATATTTCTGCAAATATCAGACACTGTAGAGGGATGTGTGTTCATTGCATTTTCCTTATTGGAGTCAATAGGGAAAACACAGTGAACACAAGTCCCTGGAGACCATGGACCTTAACTCTGCCCCTTCAGTTTTCATCTCTCCATACACGGGGTGTTTTAAAACAAGACACGTCCATGCATGGCCCCCCACCAACCATGTATCCAACTGCTCGTGTACAGGAGGTGCATGGGGAAGCACGCTTCAGTGAGCCACGCACCAGCGACTCATGGCCATTCATGGAGCACTGCTGAAAGATCAGGAGTGTTCCGTGTGGAGCCAGCCCCATACGTGGTGGCAGCCTCCAAGGCCAGGGTAGCCACACTGGGAGCTGCCTGTGTGAACTCCTCCCCATGCACTCCACGTGTATGGGTGCCCTGGAGCCATGTCAGTCAATGGCCATGGACCCCCCCTGCTTTGCTTGTGTAAAATCACCCACACTTCTCCACTAACACAATTTGCTGGGGACATTTTGGGTGGTGAACTGTTGGGTAGAGAGAGGTTATTTTGAAACCAACAGCCAAATTTTGAATCTCATCTATAAAAAAATATGGAGAGAAACCAAACCAAAACTACTTAGAAATTAAAGGAGCTTCAATACTAAGCACACATTTCCACATCTTGAGTTGTCCAGTTTTACCAAGAGAAAGGAGTTTTAGGCCTGAGAGGTAGGGGATGGCTGGGGTGGGGGTGGGGGCAAGTTCTTAAAGCAGTGCAGGGATGGAGTGGCTGAGGGAGGAGCATGCTTTGAAGTAAGCAGGGTGGATGTGGAAGTGAGGGAGGAGGACTCATTACAGCAAGTGGGGATGGAGGTCTGGGTGGTCTGGATGCTTAGAGCTCAGGGATGGGGGTGGGGGCCCTGCAACAAGCAGTTTAGTATAGGTGGGGGAGTCTGGGACAGATAATTTGAAGATTGGGCGTGTTCAGGACAAGGAGAGTCCAGATCATGGATCTGTGACATGACTCCAGCCCATCCCCTATTCTTGTGTCATGTCCCCATTTTTTGCTTCCTTACCCTCAGAGGGAGCATTTTGGGAAGGGGGGACACCCTCAGGACTTCTAAGTAGGTGGGAGGAGCCCCTCAGAGTCAGCGGACGTTTGTCTGGGGGCGGAGGGGCAGTTCCTTAGAGCAGTTGATGAATCTGTCCTCACTGCTGGGAATGGGATCAGGGGTCATCTGTTGGGCATGTCAGGCACTGTTGTACATTCTCTCCTCTCTGTGTTTAGAGTGTGCTTTGCTTTGTGTCTCCTGATGACCCCCTTTAATTTCTGGTCACTGACTCAATACTTACTGAGTCTGCCTAAGGCCGTTTCTAGATGAGTGCTGCGCGCTTGTGCCTAAAACCCACATTTTTAAAAAAGGCGCCAATTAAAGACCTTGATGATCGAGGTCTTTAACTGGTGCCTTTTTAAAAATGCACAAGTGCTATAAAGTGTGTACGCACGTCTAAATCTCGCCCGCACTCTTTTTCACAGGTGAGTGATTTTTAGGTGCGAACTTGTGGTGCTCGTCTAAAACCGGCCTAAGTTTTGCTCATTTTACTAGTGCGTGGTAGTCTGCTGTCATGTTAAATTACATCCTGTGCTAACTAGCGGGGAGGTTAGTCCTAGTAGCAGTAACTACACGCATACAGTTGCTGATCTTGTTGTAATGTGCCCCCACATAATCCCAGCTCCTCTGTTCCTGCAATAGATTCCTCCTGCCCACAATTTGAATGGCTGTATTAATGAATTACAGCATCTGAGGGCAAGATAAGGGGATATGGATTCAGTAGCTGCTACTGAGCATGCTCAGCTCACCTATGCATGCATACCAGTATATCACACTACAATGCTACTGGGTTAGAGCAGGGGTAGGGCTGGATGCCAGGATTCCTAGGTTCTCTGGGAGGGGAGTTGGGTATTGTGGGTTTATAGCAGGGGGGCTGGGAGCCAAGATTTTTGGAGGAGAGTGGGACTGGAGGGTAAGAGCAGGCGGGGCTGGGAACCAGGACATCCAGATTTTCTGAGAGGGGAATGGGGTTAAAGTGTTAGAGCAGGGTGTCTAGGAGACATGACTCCTAGGTTCTCTTGGAGGGGAGGGGAGCTACTGTGTTAGAACAGTAGGGGCTGGAAGCCAGGATTCCAGGTGTAGGGGGAGTGTTCATAGGAAACACGGTTGATGTATATGCACAGATGAGGCTGGGGGTCAGGCAGGGTTCATAGGAAACAATGGTTGATGTGTATGCACAGATGAGGTTGGGGGTCAGGCAGGGGTGGGGGGGAGTTTATGTATTGGTAAACAATACAGAGGAGTGTATATGGGGGACAAGCCTGAGAGATGGATGATGTGTATCCATGGATAAGGATGGAGGTGTTTTCAGATGTGATGATAGCACAGATTTCCACATTTTGCTAAGTGTGGAAATCCATGCTGTTGTCAGGGTTGAATACAGTCGCCACATGTTCACCTGGGGTGGAAGTTGAACTCAGGTTTTCATGGGTCGTGATGGTGCACTTAGCCCGGGCTGTTCTTTGGGACTGGGAACAGCCCAAGCTGAGTGCTGCGGGATGCTGGCCTGGGATAAAGAAGGCCATCACATTTGATGGTCCGCTTACTCTTACCCCGGTCCAGGTCCATGCTATTTCCAGGCAGTCATGGTGGCCTCATGAAGGGGGGCAAGCCATTCCAAGAAACGTGGGTGCGTGGTCATGTTGACACACAGTTGTGTGTTTCCCCGCTCTCTCCCTGCCCCAGGCTACCATGACTCTTGTTTGACCCCCCTGGGTGAATCCTGCCTGGAGTGAGGGCCTCACTCTGGGAAGGATTAAAGCTGACGGTGCTCAGTGCCATCACGTCTGAAAACACCCTGGGGGGCAGCCAGGGCTGGGGAGGGGTGTTTTCTATGGGGAAGTGGTATTCATCAGGTGTTGGGGGCACAGCTTAGTAGCTTTTATGAGCTTCAGGTAGTTTGATCTCCTTATAGTTATAGTTTAGTTTATTGTTTATAGCACTAGGCTATCACAATTACGATATAAACATAAAATAAATAGGTGATCCGCATAATAAACAACACAACTAAAATAAAAATATATTTACAACATCTTAAAATAATACCAGGAGGTACATGGACAAAAGTTCTACTCATCCTGAGATCAGGGTCATAATGGGACTGAGTTAATTAACATACTTGGAGAATGAGGATAACAACATCCAATCTATTTCCCATATCTTATAATCATAATTTAGACCATCAGAAATATCTGATTAAAAAACCAGAACAACATCTAAAAAAAAAAAAGTGGGGGGAAAGGAGGAGGGATGGAGGCCAGACCCACCCTCCAGCCTCCACCAGCCCTCCAGCCCTGGGACCCTAAGGATCTTAGGTAATAAAAGGAACACCAATATCCCCTAACTTCAGGGCAGATAAATCTAATCGAACATGATAATATCCAATGATCTATTTAAGTAGAGACTAAGGCTAGGGAACCATCAAACAACTCAGAGGAGAACAATTTCCTCCTATGCTCCACCTATTTGCAGTAAGCCGCAATCATTTTAATAGAGTTCACATCAACAGGGGTCAAAAGTTTGATCATAATTTCAGCCTCAGTTTTACAAATATATGACTCTAACACAGATGTTAACCAGATATCTCTCAAATCAGAATAGAGAGGACAAAACAGCATAATATGTTCCAAGGTCTCAATACAATTGGACTGACATAGGTAAATCCTACTGCTATAAGGAATTTCGGTTCTTCATCCAATGGTCAGTCATGTGGATTCCATCGGATGAAATCTCATTCTAGTTATAGTTCTCCTCAAACTACTGTCTGTTATAGACCCTAGGTACCATTCAGATCTAACAGAAATTTTTACAAGCTTGTACCAAGGTGCCACTGTATTCAAAAATACAGATGCCATTTCTTGCTGATTTGCTATATTTATCAGCCTCCTTTTTATTAAGAAGAAAGAGGGAGATTTAACTAGAATATCATATGATGGAGTATCTTGCAAAATACCAGAATTTAAAAGAATCTTCTGGATCCCCTTCCACCATCTGAAGCTAACACAACTGCAATGTGCCATTTGCTCACAACAGCACCTAAATGGGAGCCTGTCACACGCCAAATTAGAGATCTTTTTCCAGTATGTGATTGCCCTTATGGAGGCCTGCATTTCAACAGATGTTAAGCCGGTCTCTGCACGTAAGGCAAAGAGGCGTCAAACAGGTACTTTAAGTAAAGCCCTCAAAAATTTATTTTGGACCTTTTCGTCCTTATCTGAAAATTGGGGGAATATAACTTCTGCAGCATAAAGAACTTGAGTCAGCGATTTTGCCCTGAATATTTTGATAACCTGCAGGGCATTGCTGCTCCTAGAACAATGGTAAATTCCCATAATACCCGTCAATGAGCTCAAGGCCTTAGTACCAATCTGCCTTTTGTGCAAACTCCAGAATCCATTAGATTGGAAGGTAAGCCCCAAATAATTGTAATTATTAATTTGCTCCAGAAGATGCTCTCCAGCAGCCCATTTAGTTACAGGGTGATTTTTGCCAAAGACAATCACCTGGGATTTCTTGATGTTAACGTCCAGGCCGTTCTTCCTACAATACATATCTAACCTATTTAAGCAATTGTGTAGGTCCCTAATGGTCTGTGAAATTATAGCAATATCATCCACATAGAGAAGAAACAGATCTATCTTCTACCTTAGGTGGTGTTTGTGAGATGGACTCCAACTCCTGTACTAAATCGTTAATGTACAGATTGAAAAGAAGTGGTGCCAATAAGCAACCCTGATGAACTTCCTGTTCAATTGGAAAGGGTTGCGATATAAGACCACCTGTTCTAATCACTGCTTTGGAGTCCTTATGAATTGCTATAATAAGACTGAGGAGATGGTCATCAATTCCTAACTTCCTTAGTTTGATCCATAGGTTCTTCCTTGGGATGGAATCAAAGGCCTTAGATAAATCTATAAAAGCTACATATAGGTTCCCTTTCCTAATTCCAACATACTTATTGATTAAATGTGAAAGGACAAAGCAATTTTCTATAGTAGATGTGCTTTGTCTAAATTCTGATTGCTCCTCTCTAATAATACAGTTCCCATCTACCCTTTCCTTAAGGCTATCAAGCAAGACTCTAGCATATAATTTACCAACAATAGGAAGGAAGGAAGCTAATAGGCCTATAGCAGGCTGGATCCAATGGATTCCCTTTCTTAAATATTGGTACAATTACTGCTAGATTCCAATTGGATGGAGATTGTTTTGTAGAGTTAATCAGGGTAAAATAATTAGCCAAAGTTGGAAAACAACTCAGGCGGTACATTATCTATGCCTCAAAATGTATTCATTTATTTGAAATTCAGAGACATAAATGTTAAGCTTATAAGATGTTTCCAGGGCTTCCTCCACAGATTCCTCAATCGGCCTTATATCCAATTCAGGTAGACCCTCGGCCCCCTTAAATAGGTTTTTAAAATATTCCACCCAAATTTCTTCATGAATCACTCCAGAATTATTAGGAGGATTATTCCTTGCAAAAGATTTAACTATATTCCAAAACTTAACCGTGTCCTGGGTTTGGGCTGCCACTAGTAATTCAGCCCACATTTGGTCGTATCTAATTTTTTTCTTTTCTTTAAAAAGGGATTTATAGACTCTCCTGGCATTCACAAAAGCCAGCCAGTCATCAGAAAGATGGAAATTTAACCATCTTTTCCTTAACTTAAGTAATTTGGACTTAGCTTCCTTACACTCCCGATCAAACCATCCCTTAGGCTGAGACCCATAGTGGGCATACTGAGACGTAATTAGGGCAGGTTCAAGAGAAGAGAAAATGTTTGTCAGAAGCCTTTGAACCATCCCAATAGACATGGTTTCAAGGCCAAGAGACCACCAGGACAACATGTTAGAAGAATTGAGGGCTTGAAATATATCCATCCAGACAGTGGTTGGCCTAGTTGTAACAGCAGACCCTACTTTTAGTTTACGTTTATTCATTGACCTAGATGGAGTTTGTAATTCCAAAAGTAAGGGAGAGTGGGCGCTTTCTGAACATATCAACACCTTAAAATTCATAATATATTCAAAATCCAATATGGATATAATTGCATAATCAACAATACTGGCTCCAGCTATTGAATCAAAGGTAAATTCACCAAATTTATCATTAGCTGTTTCACACCAATATAGCAGGTGTGTCTTTGCAGTCTTTGCTGGATTCTCTTAACTTAATTATTGTGCATGGATCTCCTTACCTGATTGGAAAACAGATGGCTACCAATCCTCAGTCAAGAGCCACAGCCCACAGACAGTCAAATCCGTTTCCAATACAGTATATTACTCCAGTGCATGATATACTAGGACAACTATATCCGGGTGTTCCATTAGTGGGTATTCCATTAGTGGAGGAGATATCAGCTGTGCCCTTGTCATGGATGGACCATTACCTCCTGCAAACCTCGCTCCTAGCACACATCTGCCCCCGAAAGGGTGTTGAGCCAATTTGGATGGTTCACTCCCAGAGGATGATGGAACTGGGATGGTTCCGGAATGCTCTGGGGGAAATACCCTCTGACCTTGATGACTGTCTCATCGATGACCTCGTTGTGCTGTGGAACACCTTGCTAACAGAGGCCATTGATCAGACGGCTCCTAGGCATCTGCTGCACAGGCGGCAGCTCTGCAGACCTCCTTGGATTTCCGAGAAGCTGCGGTTGCTGAAGTGGGATGGGTGGTGGTTGGAGCGATGGTGGCATCATTTGCATGCTGAAGCTGATAGATTGTGGCATAGAGCCAGTTTACAAGCCTATGCCGTGGCTATGCGGGCAGCAAAGAGCGAGTTCTTTGCTGCCCTCATAGTATCCAAAAAATCCCGTCCAGCGGAACTGTTCCGGGTAGTGCAGGGGCTGGTCAGTCTGGCCTCCTTCAATCTTGGAGTGGAGTCATCTACTGCCCGCTGTGACATGTTTGTGGATTATTTTGTGCACAAAATTGCTCCTATTCACCACGATTTCGACGCAGCATTTATTACAGTAGGGGAACCAGATGTTATGGAAGTCCCATCATGTCCAGTTTTCTGGGATCAGTTTCAGTCGGTGATGTCCGACAATGCGGTGGATGTTCTTGGGGTGGTCAGGGCCACTTCTTGTGAATTAGACTCTTGCCCATCCTGGCTGGTTAAGATCTGCCAGAAGACAATGGGGCCGTTGCTGGCTGGGGTGGTCAACACCTCCCTGCAAGAGGGCAGAGTGCCGGGCTGTCTCAAGGAGGCAGTGGTGTGACTTCTGCTCAAGAAACTATTGCTTGACACTGACTCCCCTGCCAGCTATTGGCCTGTCTCTAACCTTCCCTTTTTAGGGAAGGCTATTGAATGGGTAGTGGCTCGGCAGCTGCAGGGGCATCTTGATCACATTGGTTTTCTTTCTCCCTCTCAGTCCGGCTTTCATCCGGGTTATGGCACTGAGACTGCGCTTGTGGCTTTGGTAGATGACTTGCGTCGAGATGTGGATCAGGGTCATTTGACCCTGCTGATCCTGTTAGATCTGTCGGCTCTATTTGATACAGTTGATCATGAGATGTTGGTGACGCGCCTGCGGGACTATGCAGGAGTGGGTGGGACTGTTCTTTCTTTCTTTCTTTAATTTATTTATTTATTTAATTTATTTATTTATTTAATTTATTTATTATTTATTTATTTAAACAAACATTTTATCCCCTCCCTCCCCCTCCTGCCGACAGGGCAGCCCAGGGCGGCAAACAGCAAATATAAGAACAAAACAATAAAACAATTAAAACAGTTAAAATTCACAAATATGCAGGGAAGAAAACTGAAATGTCACTGCAAGTCATGCAATTTCAATTGTGTTCAAAATGTTGGAAATGGGATATGTGTGGTAATATTGAGGTTTGGAAATCTTGAGATGTCACTGCAAGTCATGCAATTTCAGTTGTGTTCAAAATGCTGGAAATGTGATGTTTGTGATAAAATTGAGGTTTTGAAATTGTGAGCTGTAACTGTTAGTCTGGTGAGTTGCCTGCTTTTAAACCTGGCAGAGGAGGTGAATATAACCTGCTTAACTGAAATTGCTCGATTAAGTAATGTAATGTCCATCCAATGTTAACCCTGGGAACTCTTTGCTGCTGACTGGGTTATGCCCTGGTTCTGCCTACCATATCCCTGGCTCTGCCTACCATATCCCTGGCTCCGCCCCTAGGCTAAGCTCCACCCCTAGGCTAGGCTCCGCCCCTAGGCCCACCGGCCCGGCCTTACTGCCCCAGTGCCCCTCCAACATCAAAACCCACCAGCCGCCCCTGCCTGCAGATAAGTAGGGTCCAGGCCGTGAAGGGCTTTAAAGGTTAAAACCAGCACCTTGAACCTGGCCTGGTGCTTTGTAGGCAGCCAGCCCAGAGCACAGGTGTCATGTTCTCCCTGTGGCCCACCCCCATAAGGAGACAGGCTGCGGCATTCTGCACCAGCTGCAGCCTCTGGACCAGCTTCTCGGGCAGCCCCACGTAGAATGCATTGCAGTAATCCATCCTCGAGGTGATGAAGGCATGGATGACAGTGGCGAGGTCGGAGTCTGAGAGATACAGCCGAAACTGCCGGACAAGATGTAACCGCCAAAATGGACTCCCCACCACAACCTGAGATTCCAGGCTGAGCCGTGAATCAAGGATCACACCCAGACTCCGCTCCTGAGAGACCATGGGAGGGCGAACCCCCCCCCCCAATGAGAGGAGATTCAACCACCCCCAGGCCCCTCAAACCCTCGCCCACCAACATCACCTCCGTCTTGTCAGGATTCAATTGCAGATGGCTCAACCTCATCCAAGCCCCCACAGCCGACAGGCACTGGGAAAATAAGGAGACTGTGTGACCTGAGTCGGTAGAAAAAGAGAGGTAGAGCTGAGTGTCATCAGCATACTGATGACACTGCATGCCCTGAAACCCTCTCATGATCTCCCCTAACGGCTACATATAGATGTTAAACAAGAGGGGGGACAGAATGGCACCCTGCGGGACTCCACACATGAGGTCCCGGGGGGAAGACGTACACTCCCCCAAGACCACCCAGTGAGTTCTCCCAGCCAGGAATGAACAAAACCAGTCCAAGACCGTTCCGCCAATCCCGGCACAGTCCCGCAGGTGAGTCACCAACACCTCATGATCAATTGTGTTGAATGCAGCCGAAAGGTCTCGCCGTTCTTGAATGCTTCCGCTCATTCCTTACTGGAAGAACCCAGCGGGTGGTTCTCGGGGACTGTTTTTTATCATACCGAGACCTCTCGTGTGGAGTTCCGCAGGGTTCTGTTCTGTCCCCTCTCCTGTACATGCAGCTGCTTGGTGATGTGATATGGGGGTTCAGTGTATGGTTTCATCAATATGCTGATGACACCCAACTGTACCTCTCTTTTTCAACAGACCCAGGCCCGGCAGTCTCGGTGCTTACTTGGTGCCTGGCAGCTGTGAGGGATTGGATGAGGGCTAATTGACTGCAGCTGAATCCTGACAAGACAGAGGTGATGTTAGTGGGTACGGGGTAAGGAAATGGAATTGGAGGCCCCCGTCATTGATGGGATCTCCAGGTGGAGGCTGTGGTGAGGAGTGCTTTCTGCCAGTTGCATCTGGTGCGATGGCTTCAGCCATTTGTTTCAGACTGTGACCTGGCCACAGTTATCCATGCTTTCATCACCTCTCGACTAGACTATTGTAATGCACCTTGTACGTGGGGCTATCCATGGTCACACCTCAGAAATTGCAGATGGTGTAGAATGCGGTGACCCGTCTCCTAGTGGGACTGGGCTGCTGGGAGCATATTACACCAGTGCTCCACTCTCTGCACTGGCTTCAGGTGGTTTTCCGGGCCCCATTCAAGGTGTTGGTTTTAACCTATGAAGCCCTAAATGGTCTGGGCCCTGCCTATCTGGGAGAACACCTCACTCACCGTGTCCTGAATTGGCCCCTGCAGTCGTCTGGGGATGCCCTGATCGAGGTCCCCTGAGTTTCTTGGGTGACCAAGCAGGAAAGGACCTTCTCGGTGGCTGTGCTGCGCCTATGGAACTCCCTTCTGGTTGGTGCCTGGCTGGCCCCGGACCTCCCTTATTTTCAGAAAAGTTATAAGACCTGGCTGTTCTGCCAGGCATTTGGCGGGGGAGAGGGGTGATGGGTGGTGGTGGTGGTGGAGTTATGGTGTTTTTCCTTTCCTGTTTCCTCCTTTTATGTGTTTTAATTGTTTGTTTTTACTGTTGTAAGCCACCCCGAGCTGCCTGTGGCAGGAGGGGCAGGGTAATAAGTTTTTAAAATAATAAATAATAAATATTTGCCTGCCCTTAATCATCTGTGTAGTAAGCCGATTCTCTTGAGCTGCTGCCTGAGAGGGGAGCTATAAATGAGAAATTCTGGCTACATTAGAGACATGAATCAAGTCCATATAATATTGGGGCAGGGAGGAGTTTGCTGTCCCCAGCTTCAGTGTTGCCCCCAACCTGAAGCGGAAGAGGATTGGAGCTGAAACACCAAGACAAAGTGAGGATGCATGGAGCCTAAACCATAAGTGAGCACAATATGTGAGACTCTCTAACGTCTTCACTGCTTATGTGGTGCGCAAATTAAGGCAGGAGCCTTCACTTACAATTTCCATGCTTTTGGGAGCATGGTTGAATTTGTAAGACCTTTAACTCCTCTCTTAAACTGTAGTTTTTTTTAACCTATAATAGAATATCAATTGTATTGTGATATGCTAGAGAAAGAAATCCCCGCACTGATAGGATGACTGTATAGACTCTTCTTTCTCCATACACAATGAGACTTCACAGGAGCCCACAGTAGGGAGCTAATAGTTAAAGAAGGGGGATCTGGGAGGTGTAATCTTCGAGGAGAGGGAATTTATTGTATTCCCCTTTCAAAAATGGGAAATTATAGGATTTTTTTAAAAAAAATAAATGCTGTAAGAGCAGATTTAGGGTTGTTACAAATTCAACCATGATCCAAAACACGTGGAGAGCTTAAAGCTCCCGCCTTAACTTGCATGCCATGTAAACAGTAAAGACATTGGATGGTCTCCCCACAGGTGCACACAGTGACACATACAGATATTGTCACTCTCTTTTACAATGATATCCCCCCCCCGAAAAGCTCCTTTCCCCCACTGTCACATCCTTCAGAATATTCATCCCAAATCCCCTTACATAGCCACTACCTTTCCCCTCCCCCATTAGCCACTTTCCAGAGAAACATTCCCTCATAACAACATATTGTGGAAATCTTTCCCACCCGAGTGACACTTCGGGAAACACAGTCACATACACACAAGGCTGGCAAATGAGACTCCTGACAAGCTCTCACATCTGAAAAGCAGCCTTCCACAACACATCCGCTTTTGCCGTGAAAATTCTGGCTCCTTCACCAAGGGAAGTTGCAATGCTTTAGAGAACCTACTACATGCACTACATAACTGCTTTCTATTACTTCTGTGTGTTCCTCATTAGCAGCTGAAAAATCATCTGGCAAATAGAAACTACAGTTGAGGTCTGGCCTAGTATAGCAACAGAAGAAGGCTGGGTTCATGAGATGCCCATTTACATGGCTGTTGGCCAGGGGAGTAGCTATAATAAGCGCAGGTGGTGCAACTGCAAATTTGTGGCCCATACACCTGAAAGCTCAGTGTGTGTCCCTGCTGCATCCCATCCTGCTTGCTCCTTGTGGCTGCTGCTGCCTCTGCTGCTGAATCTGAGGCCAAGGCAGGATAGGTCTCCTATCCGGTCTCACCTTTCTCCCCTTATCTCCATCCAAAACTCTGCTGCCAGGGTCATCCACCTTGCCCGTCGCTTTGACCATGTGCAGCCCCTCCTCTCTTCGCTTCACTGGCTTCCCCTTCCTGAATGAATCCTGCACAAGCTCCTAGTCTTCAACCAATAAAGCTCTTCATAACCTCACTCCCCCCTACCTCTCTGCACTTATCTCCCTCCATACTCCAGCCTGTGCACTTCGCTCCTCCTCTGTCCCTTCTCTCACCCTTCCACGCCTTCCCTGCTCCCCTAAGTGCCTTCGTCCCTTCTCACTTGCTGCCCCCCATGCCTGGAACTCCCT
>QEPC01011131.1:4683383-4696076 GCA_003113815.1 Sphenodon punctatus
GTGTGTGTGTGTGTGTGTGTGTGTGTGTGAGAGAGAGAGAGAGA
This sequence comes from Sphenodon punctatus, assembly GCA_003113815.1. Classification (NCBI taxonomy): domain Eukaryota; kingdom Metazoa; phylum Chordata; class Lepidosauria; order Sphenodontia; family Sphenodontidae; genus Sphenodon; species Sphenodon punctatus. Next base: position 4,683,428 of record QEPC01011131.1, read on the forward strand.
GAGAGAGAAGGGTTAGGGAGGGGGAATAAATAATTTGCAACAAGTCCCATTCCAACCTAGCTATGTCCCTGTGTTGGCAAGCTGAGCTGACCCTTCTTGAACTCATAAGTTTAACTCCCCTGCTTCAGAACAATTAGCACCCCAAATGAGGAGAATTACTAGCAGTGTGTTTGTCCCCGATGCCTTCCCTCCCCACCACTCCACCTCAGTGGGTAGAGCCAGAGTACAGGGGAGACAGACTGGGCTCAGATGGAGGAGGTCATAATTAAAGCCCAGGGCTAATTTGGACAGGGAAGAGTAGGAAGCTTTATAAAACAGGGAGGGTCTCATTCAGTACAGAGACTAGGGGGAGGAGGTTTGGTGCTAAGTCCACATACGAAAGACACAGAGGTTTGGTGCTAAGTCCACATATGATACTCATTGGGGGGGAAAAAAACCACCAAACCCAGAAAGGGAAAACTGAACTGGCTAGCTGAGTTCCATGCCTGCATGTGAAAGTGAACTGAGGCCTGCAAGGGCAAGAATCCATTCTGGGGAGGGCGATCACTGCCACAGTCCCTGAAGCGGCAGGAAGGGACTGCACTGTTTATACAGCTTATCCTGCTCCAAGGCAGCAGGGGCATGTGCTGTTTTCTCGCTGTGGCTGTCTCTACTGAGGAAAACACTAATGTCATCCTACTGTCAAAGATGTGGAGGACAGAAATTCCCTCTACAAGGACCTGGACATGATGTACTTCTGGAAACAAAGCACATTTTGTAACAGTAATTATAATTATAATAATAATAATAATAATAATCTAATAACACATGCAGCCAAGATAAGAGGCGGAGATAAAGCTGAAACACCTCTCTGCTGGTGTTCATCAGGAAAGCCTTAATGAACTCCTCCACTAGACACCTAGACAATGACCTTCTAAATCATATTAGTGCCAGGAAGGCTACAGTTGCCTGAATGCCTCCGAGGCCTTTGTTTCTCTGCAGTCTGGCATTGTGTGAATATTTTGCCAAACAGATAAGAGCCCAGACATATGGACAATTTAAATTTCATCCTACAAGAGCTTTACCGCTGTTGGCTCCCATTATCGGTATTTGTTGATGCAATCATTTCTTGTTCTAGTCTCCAGAGTTAGAGCATTCTCTCTACATGAACAAAATTAACTTCCACCCACAAGAGTCACACAAGATGAATGTAACTCAGGCTGAAATTTCCTTTGACAAAATAAAATAAAATAAAATAAAACTTAACAGGAAAAATAAACCTTGTTAACAAAGTAGATTTGATGTGAAGGTCAACAGGCAGCATCAGTATTGACACACCTCTAGAGTCACCTTCCAATCTCATATGAACATATGAAGAATCTTACTGGATCATACCAATGGTCCATTGAGCCTAGTATTCTGTCTCCAAGAGTGGCAATTTTTAGTTGCTTTGGAGAACTACCCAAAAGGTCATAATGGAGTAATCCATTCCCCCCTGTTCACTCCCATTTCCCAACAGTCATAAGTTATGTCTCCCAACCTACGTGGCTAATAGCCAATAACTTCATGCAGCTCTGCTTTAAGATGCTGGGTCACCCTTTCAACCAGGATGGGAAGTCATCACTAAAATAACTCTGGATCTGCACTGAACCAGCCCCAAATAGAAGCCCCAAGTTTGGTGCCCAGAGGAGAAAAGGCATTCCTTTTGCCACCCAAATTTGGAGGCATTCAAGCAGCATCCAGGCCAGAGCCAGGGGAGCCCAGGGAGAGTTTGCCACTCTTCCAAGATTTTGGGTCCCTCCACTTCTGTTAAGCAATTTATAAAATGTCTAAATCAAAAGGCTTTATACAGACATGTAAATGAGGCTGCCTTGAAAAGGCACTGGATGCAGTGCTTAATCTGTACAAAAAGTGGATCTGAGGTGTCGCAAGCCTGTCTCTTACCCCTGGAAGCATGAAGGCTATTCAGAGGGGCTAGTGGAGCTACCTTGCAAGGTCCTATGAATTCACCAGTCCCTGTTCCTGCCCCTGCATTTCCAGTTTCTGCTTAGGGCCAGATTAAGCTCCCTGCCCAGCTACAGCAGCCTCATTCCTCTCAGTGGAGAGAGTGGGACTGAGTCTCGGGCTTCTGTAAGTGGATGGGGAGGGAGTTGATCCTTCCATCAGCTGTTTAGTGGCAAGATTGTTTTGCAGCCAAACAGCTGATGGGTGGCAATATCAGCCCCACAATCAAATCGAACTCTATTCAGCTATGGATGAGATCTGGCAGAGTAACAGCAGTGCCAGTGTTTAGAAGAAGTGTCTGGGCAAACCCTGGCAAAATTAAGCCCTGATCCAGCCTGCTTTAACGGGCAACCAACCAACTGCAAGCTTTATTGGCAGCCTGTATCTAAACCCAATAAGACTATGAAGGTTCCAGTTAGTTGCCTATGCCTTTGCTACTGAGGCAGAACAAGCCAGCGGAATGCACTCAAAGCTCCCCCACATCAAACTTCCACTATCTTCACATTTGTGATACACAGTAATATTTTTAATGAGACAGTGAAATACCTGTTTCATCATTGCAATGTGATACACATAGAACCCTCCCACACATCCACTTTGCAAGGCTGTTGCCTTGTCTTCTGACAAAGTCTAGCTACAGGACCAAGCCATTGATTTGTCAAAGTTCAAGGTGGGCCCCAGATTGCCTGTACCTCAGACCAGCCCTGACCTGAACATCTCTGGACTTTTATGAAACTTAGTTCCAATTCCAAAAGCCGTATCTGTCTCCTAGCTTAATACGGGCTGCCCCAAACCCCTTAATCCAAAGCTGCTCAAACACTAAAGGTGCCAAAATTGTTATCTATAACTTGGTAGCTTGAGTTCATCCCCATGCTCCTTTTCTTCTTGGTGGATATTACACCTTTGGAATGGAGGTTCTTTGCCTGACAAACAGTGTTTTCCTGATAGGGAATGTGTGAACGCAGTTCGGAAGTTCGGAGTTTGGCCCGAACTTGGCCTGTTAGGACGACCGAACTCGAACCCAAATCTGAACACGAACTGACCAAACTGAACTCGATTCTGAATGTCAAAATGACTGAACAGTTCGGCCAGTTTGGATTGCGTTCGGGTGAGTTTGGGTGGCAAAAACGTGTCACTGGAAGGCTAAATGTGTCAGGGAGGGGGAGTCAGCTGAGGAACAGACTTCCAGGCACCAGGGGTGGAGAGGCTTGGAGTAGCAGCCAGACTGCTCAATCTCCATCCCTTTTTGCCTCAGACCACTGACTTCGCAGTCTGCGATTGGCCACGGGCTAGGCTGTACGGAGCCAATGGGGTTTGCGGTGAGGTGGGCGCAGCAAGAAACAAAACTGATTGCCCCCTTCCCAACACCTTCTGAGCTAGTCACTGTTCTTGAACAGCAGGCGTTTCAGAAGGCTCCCTCTCCCAGCAGTTTTGTTCTCCTCAATCCATTGCCATCCTCCTCCTATTTCACCCATCCAACCCATTTACCTTCATATTATCATTTATTTACATTATATTAGATAGGTTTAGCTGTTATTTTTATTTTTTACCCATCCCTGTGTTCTCTCTGTCCCTGCCCTCCATTGAATCCATTCCTTTCCCTCTCCCTCTCTCTCCATATTCCATCCCTCATTCCCTTCCCCTGTTTTTTGATTTATTAGAGTAGGATTAGATTGATTTAGGTTTTATTTCAGTTTTTGTAACCCTCCCTGTGTTGTTGTGAGCTGTCTGTGTTCCCCCGCATCTCTGTGTAATATTGTATATTTATATAGAGAGAGATTATAGTAGTTAGGTAGGAGTTAGTTATTAGTTAGTTAAGTTAGCTTAGTTATAGTTTATAGAGATCAGTGATTCAGTTTTAGAGTGTGTTTGTAGGACTAGGTGTTAGATATTCCTTTATTTAGTTCCATTGGTTTTATTATAGTTAGATAGTTAATAACAGTTAGATTTAGTGTCATATAGATATATATAATATTAGATTAAATATTTTTTTAAAAATTAAAAAATTGTTTTTATAAAATATTTGTGCATTCTTTTGGTGGGAGAAATGGAGAAGGGAGGTAGGGGAGGGTGAGGCCAGTCTGCTGCCTGCAAGCCAGACAATGAGGCACGTGGCAGAGGTGACAGGGGCCGTGCCAGCAGAGTGCCAGCAGGCAGAAGCAGCAGCCCAGCACCACACCCCAAGCTGCGCAGGCCTGATTGTGTGTCTTCCTCTCCCAGCACTAGTGGCACTAGTGCTCCCAGTGGCACTAGGGGCCAGGGGGTTAGGCGTCGTCTCCTGGCAGCGTCCTCCACTGCCAGGCAGGGCACTGTAATGTCTGCATTGCAGATGGCCGAGACTGTCTCATCTGCAGCTGTAGGTGCAGGCAACTTAGTGCCTGAAGCTCCTCAGGGGTCACCATTGTCCCCCGACTCCCCCATAATTATAGAGGCAATTCCCCAAAGCAGCCCAGGACTGATGGATATCACCCTGGCTGCTAGAGGCAGGGCCCGATCCCTGGGCAATGGAAGAAGGGAGTGTAGCAGCAGCAACAGCAGCTATAGGGGACAGGGGGAGAGTGCTGCTCAGAATGGGAGCAGCATGGGGAGTCCAGCAGTGTCTTGTTTTGAATATATACATGTATTAACACCCGTATTTACACCCATTGTCTTTGCATTGTGTTTACTCTGACTGGTCATTCCTTTGGGGTTGCCAGATCAGCTTACCTCTATTCACTTTATAGTGCAGCCTTCTCCTCTCTCAGCGGTTTGGTCTGTCCCCTTGGGGACAGGAGAAGAGCGCTTGTGCCGCCTCTTTGCTTCCGCCCATCATTCCTCGCACAGAGGCAATGTCATTCCACCGCATTAAGAAACAGCCACTCCAGCCCCAGAACCTGCCGCCAGGGTTCTGGGACCAAATTACAGGCAGGAAGGGCTGTGGTCAATACCTAGAAACTGCCATTCTAGTCCCAGTACCCACCGTCATGGGTCTGGGGCCATCATTCCTTGCACAGAGGTGATGTCATTCCACCGCATCAAGAAACAGCCACTCCAGCTGCAGGACCCACTGTCAGGGTTCTGGGGCTGCATTAATGGCAGGGAGGGCTGTGGCCAATATCTAGAAGCTGCCACTCCAGCTCCAGGACCCAATGTCATGGGTCTGGGCCCGTCATTCCTCGCACAGAGAGCCAATTTTCAACTACATCAAGAAACAGCCACTCCACCCTCAGGACCCACTGTCAGGTTCTGGGGCCAAGTTACAGGCATGGAGGGCTATGGCCAATATGTATCTAGAAGCTGCCACTCTAGCCCCAAGACCCACCCTCACGGGTCTGAGGCCATCATTCCTCGCACGGAGGTGATGACATTCTACTGCATCAAGAAACAGCCACTCCAGCCCCAGGACACACCGTCAGGGTTCTGGGGCTATGTTACTGGCAGGGACGGCTGTGGCCAAAATCTAGAAGCTGCTACTCCAGCCCCAGGACCCACCCTCAGGGTTCTTGCCCTGTCATTCCGCTCACGGGGCACTGTCATTCCACCTTTTCTTTACGCAACCTGCTGTTCATGGAGAGAGAGAGAGAGAAATAAGAGAGAGAGAGAGAGAGAGAGAGAAAGTCTCCCCACAGCTAGAAGGAGAGACACAGGATCCCACCCATGCTGTCACCTGCACTATATGGCCAGAGAGAGAGAGAGAGAGGTTCACAGCTAAAACGAGAGAGATGGGGATTGGAGGGGGAGAGGTAGGTGTTTCCAAGCTACCCTGGCTGCCACCTGCCAGAACCAGGAAGAACTCTCATCTATGCTCATGCGCCCAATGCCCATTGTCCACATCCACCACGCAGCAAACCTACCATAATGAGATGGAATATAACACAACATATTATATGTGCCTGCCTGCCTGCCTGCCTGTGTGCGTTCCTGTACCTGCTGCTACCACCTATTGCATGATTGAATGAAGTGTGCCCAATAGGCTTTACGCTGTCATTCCACTATCCCTGAATCAGTCATGCCCAGGAACCATTAACTAGATTCTGGGACCATCATTCCAGTCACTGGGGACTGCATTCCATTCCACTGCATCCAGAAGCCCAGTGCCCACATGCCAGCCTGAACCCCCTGCCCTCAAAAGCCTACTCCTCCGCATCCACCCGTGGATGCCCGCTGAAGCTGCTGTAAATAAAAGCCCCTTCAACCACCAGTTCCCGCCGCCTGCTGCCCACTGCCAAAGAGCCTGTCTCTCTTTCTCTTTGTCACACCCACCCACACAAACACAAGCCCTGCACCTCCTGGGGGGCTGTCTGCAAGTTGAGACCCTGCTGCTGGCACAGCACATCTTTGGGTTAATAACTACGCTACATGGGGTGGCAGGTGCTGCTGGTAGAGATCAACAAGCTGTATGAGATTCTGCCACCTGCCAGCCAGAACTTCAGCACATAGGGATAAAAGATTGGACAGGTCAAACGAAGCTCGTAACAAGAAATACAACAACTTTTATTAAAACTATTTAAATAACAACAACAAGAACAAAACAACAACAACAACATTCTGAAACCAAAAGCAAACATACTTATAAATTAAACTATTAGTCTCTGTCCCCCGGGACTTGGGGGAAAGGCAACAGCTGTTGGGGCACAGCACAGGGCTGAGGGGCAGCCACCCGGGACTCTTGTTGGTCATAGCCATGGACCATGGCAAACTCCATGACCCCTTCCACGGCCCTATGCCACCTGGAGAGCACCTGGTGGTATAGTTCCAGGCATTCCATCTCAGTGGAGACATACTGGCCGTACCTTCTTCTCCTCCACCTGGAACTGCTTCACCAGGCGGTTCTCCTTGGTGGCTGCTGTCATCTTCAGGCCTGCTACGAAGTCCCAGGTGGGCCTCTCTAACTCGGCCTGAAAGGCCTTGACCACATCAGACTCCTGAGGCCCGGGGGTCCGCACATCGGGGCTGGAGGGGGGGGGGAAGGGCTTACATGCTGTCTTTTTTGGGTTGCCTTCCCCCCCTTCTTCTGGTGCTGAGGCTCCACGGTCACACAAGAGTCCTCCTCCTGCTGCCTCACTCTCCTGCCATGAGTTCACTCTGTGTGGGCAATGAGCCCCGATGTGGTCCCCTCTCTTTGCAGCCGGAATCTTTTCTGGCAGATCTAAAAAGAGCATAAAAAGATAGGAACATAAAAAGTGCCATAATGTGTCAGACCAATGGTCTGTCAAGCCCTGCCTGCATTCTGTCTCTACAAGTGGGTGGGGACTGGGAGGCCAATCTCTCTCTGCAGGGGACTTCCATTCCTAACAGGACATAGGGCAACTCATTCCCTGTTGTTCCAGTCTCCGTGCCTTACCTTGCATATGGCAATTCCGTCGCCCTTGTCATAAAACCTCCAGACATCCGACCTTGTCCGCCGAATGTCTGGGGGTGTCACTGGCAACCTCGGCCTAGGAGTCCTCCTTGGCCTGGCGGTGGCACCAGTGCTGGGGACGGCATCAGATTCCTCTCTGAAATGGGAACACATTAAGAACACCAAAGTAATATCATGCCTTTACGATGATGCCTCCAGTCCTCCCTCCTTGGGGTGCTTGGGATGGCAATGGAGAGACCCTGTCTGGCACATACAAATCCTGCCCTCCTTGGGGTGCTAGTAGCGATAGCAACGGGAGATGTGACCCTGGCTGGCACGTGCAAATCCTGTCCTCCTTGGGTGCTAGTATTTATGGCAACGGGAGATGTGACCCTGGCTGGCATGTGCAAATTTGGTCCTTCTTTGGGTGCTGTGGAGGGATGATCAGGAGACCCTTTCTGGCACGTGCAAACCCTGCCCTCCTTGGGGTCCTAGGGGATGCTAGGGATTGCAACTAGAACCCTGGCTGGAACATGCAAATCCTGCCCATCTTGGGGTGCTTGGGATGGCAATGGGGAGACCCTGGCTGGCTGGCACGTGCAAATTCTGCCTTTCTTTGGGTGCTAGTAGTGATGGCAACTGAAAGTACCCTTGCTGGCATGTGCAAATATTGCCCTCCTTGGGGTGGTATGGATGGCAGCTGGAAAGACCCTGGTGGCTGGCACGTGAAAATCCTGCCCTCCTTGGGGTGCTAGGGGATGCTAGGGATTGCAACTAGAAAGGCCCTGGCTGGCACGTGGAAATCCTGCCTTTCTTTGGGTGCTAGTAGCGATGGCAACTGGAAGTACCCTTGCTGGCACGTGCAAATCCTGCCCTTTTTGGGGTGCTATGGATGGCAACTGGAAAGACCATGGTGGCTGACACGTGCAAATCCTGCCCTTATTTGGGGGGTGCATAAGGAATGGGATGGCAACTGGAGAGTGGAGACCCTTGCTAGCCTGGCACATGTTTGGGTAGCAGTGCTGCTCGTGCTCGTGCCTGACTGCTGGAAGAGCCCCCACACACTACAGTACCCTCTCTCTCTGTGGCAGACATCCTCTGCTACCCTCTGATGCCCACTGTTTGTGCCTGACTGATGCCCACCACCCATGCACTCACCCACACGCCAGTGGGCTCACTCTAATGGATAGAGCCTTAAGTTTCTTGTCCTCAAAGTAACAAAAAAGTTTACAAACCTGGCAGCAGTGGCAACAACACCTCCTGTGCCCATCAGCTCTGGCTCCTCCGCCACCACCAAAGGTTCAGCAGCGGCCGGAGGAACCTCTTCCTCCACCACTGGCTCCTCCACCTTGGCCTTCTCCCAGGCCCAGTATTTAATGGTGGTGGAACTGGTCACCTTCTTCTCCATTTTTTTTTTAAACACACAACCAACACACAGGCAGTCACACACAGCACCCACCAACACTCACCAACCAGCCAAATCAAAACCAACACACACCACATAGTCAAAACACATGAATCACAACCGAACACGCAGCCAGTCACAACACATGCTCTCACCCACACAAGCTCCACACGCACTCGAATTTCCGGTTTCCGGCGCAATCACAGGCTCTCATGATACTTTTTCCGAATGCCTGAACCAAACCGAACACGACCGAACCAAATGGCCGAACCCAAATGCGGCGAGCGAACCGAACGAGCGAACCGAACCAGACTGAACTGAACAGCCAAACCCGAACTGCAATCTGTTTGCCCATCCCTATTTCCTGACATGCAAAATTGTAGGTGATAAAAACCTTATAGAACTACGGAGAAAAGATTTTCCTCCCCCCTCTTTCTGTTTTTGTGTGAGTGCAAGAAATGCCAGAATGGGGAGACATTATCACCCATATTTGCTGAAATAGCAAATAAATAATACAGTAGAAGCCTCCCTATCTGAATCCCTCTAATCTGGGTTCTTTATTTATTCCAGACATATCCCCTGCAACTCTTAAACACACTGTGGGTGTTAATACATGGGCTGGGAGCCCACCAGAGCCCATAGTGGCTCTGCACAGCTCCCATGCAGCTGCCTCTTGCAAGTCCCATGTGGGGAGTGCAACAAAGGAGCAGGCATTCCTCTTGGCCACAGTCTGCCTGTGCACCGCCCCTTGCTCAGCCACTGAGTCGTGGTCACTTAGCCCACAACTTCATGGTGCAGAACGTGTGTGGAGGTATCCCTGGGGACACCCGTTGCCCTGGATTTGCCCGCATGGCAGGCTCCACATTTCCTCAGTTGACACGGTCAACCAGGGTGGCCTTGGGGTGAACAAGGCTACATGATAGATGAGCATGGGGGTGAACATCTGATGGCCACATGATGGACGAGCAAAAGAAGCCAGGGCTAATGGGGGCTATCTGGGGCAACATCTGGTTTGTTAACACCCTATGGGTGCAGCGACATGAGCTGCAAAGGTCCCAATCCGATTCCTCATGTAGTCCCATGGTGGGCAAGTAGAGCCACTATATTTATTTATTTATTTATTTATAAATATTTGTTAGCCACCCCCTCATGCCTACGGCATCTCGGGGCGACTTATAGCATAACAACACACAATAAAATGTATTAAAACAATGTTTTAAAAATACAACCCCCCTCAACATAAAAACTCTTCAAAAATCCCCCCCTACCCCACCCTCCCACCCTCCCCTCCAAAGACCTGGGTGAACAACCAGGTCTTGCAGGCTCGCCAAAACGCCAACAGACCTGGGGCCAGACAGAGCCTCGGCCCGGCCACCAAGAACACCCTCTCCATTGTGGCCCCCTGCTTTACACGGGGGACCTCCAAAAAGGCACCCCCGGTGGACCGCAGGGATCTCTATGAGGCACGGAGCGCGAGGCGGTCCCCAAAGTATGAGGGGCCCAGACCGTGTAGGGTTTTATAGATCAACACTAGCACCTTGAATCGGGCTCAGTACGCTAAAGGCAGCCAGTGCAGAGTACGGAGCACAGGTGTTATTTGCTCCCGCCTTCCCATCCCCATAAGGAGATGGGATGCTGCATTCTGCACCAGCTGCAGCCTCTGAACCAGAAACAAGGGAAGCCCCACGTACAGCACATTGCAGTAGTCTAGCCTTGAGGTGATGCAGGCATGAATGAGGGTGGCCAGGTCGGGCCTGGAAATGTATGGACACAGCCTCCATACCAGATACAGCTGGCAGAAGGTGGCCTTAGTCACCATCTCTACCTGCCAATCCAGCTGAAGCCATGAGTCCAACACCACCCCCAGACTCTGAACCTGTGGGCTACAAGAAGGCGGACCCCCCCCACCACCACCAGGGGAGCCAGTACCTCCCTCGTCCTACCCACCACCATCACCTCCGTCTTATCACAATTGAGCTTCAGTCTGTTCTGCCGCATCCAATCCGCCACAGCCTCCAAACATTGGGAAAGTAATGAGACAGCAGGACCTGGGTCAGTTGAAAACGAGGGGTACAGCTGAGTATCATCAGCATATTGGTGACATCGCACCCCGAACCCTCTCACGATCTCCCCCAGGGGCTGCATATATACATTAAATAATAGCGGAGACAAGATCGAACCCTGCGGAATGCCACTGGTCAAGGCCCGGGGGCTTGATCTTTCAGCCCCCAGCACCACCCGCTGGCTTCTCCCCAAGAGGAATGAGCAGAACCACCCTAGGACAGTCCAGTCCAGAACCCCCAGGTCTCGCAGCTGTCTCACCAGCAGCCCATGGTCCATGGTGTCAAATGCGGCCAAGAGATCTAGCAGGATCAAGAATGCTGAACATCCTGCGTCCATCTCCCGGCGGAGATCATCCATCAAGGCCACCAATGCCATCTCCGTACCATAGCTGGTGCGGAACCCAGATTAAAAAGGGTCCAGGAAACCAACGCTGTCCAAATGTGCCTGGAGCTCCAGTGCCACTGCCCATTCAATAACCTTCCCTAAAAAGGGAAGATTAGAGATGGGTCAGTAGCTGGCGAGTGCGTCCACATCCAAAGATGGCTTCTTCAGCAGGGAGTGCACCACCGCCTCCTTGAGACTGGGTGACAATCTCCCCTGCTGAAGGGATGTGTTCACTACCCTCACCAGCACCGTCCCCAAGGTCTCCCTGGAGGCTTTCACCAACCAACTATACTGTGGGGCCAGCATGGAGAGCAGGACAGATGGTCCCCCCCCCCACACAGTGGGGAAGCCAGGCAGGCTGCTGTTGAACCTCCCACCATGGGGTTGGCGGACCAAGGTGCCGGCTGCAAAAGTGGGTGCCTGGCCCTGCCTCCCTCCCCTGTCCCAACCAATATCCCACCCCTGGCCATGACGTGGCCATGCAGGACTGGAGAGAGTGGCTGCTGGCTCAAGCCTTGCAGCAGACATTGCAGTGCGGTAAGCAGATGGAGCCTTGAGCACCCTTACCTCATTTTGGGTAAGGCTGCTACGTGCTATGTCCGTGGCCTTTTTTCATGGACACAGTGTGTAGAAGCTAGCTACCCACCTCATCACACAGTGGGGGGAACATCTGATGGTGACTGGACACAGGATGCACTGCATTGTGCGGAAAGGCTTCCCGGAGTAGCATAAGGCTGCTCAAGGCACAGTAGGTGTCGCGTGTGGCTGCACCCAACAATACTGTTAGAGCATAATCCTCCCCACCACCTAGACACAGCTGTAATATGGGCAAAAAGCATGTCATGCAAGTGTCCAGGTAAGGGAGTTTCTACTATAATAGAAGTCACTGATCACCAAATATAATTGCAAGAATATTTCTGGCATAAAAGAAAAGCAAGTTTTGTTGTTGTTGTTTTTAAGGGGAGACAGAAAGACAGAATAGAAAGAGAGATAATTTGTAGAAATGATGATTAATTTGTAGAAATGATGACTGAATGAGCAAAATGGAAGGATATTTTACTTACCCTTTTATCCATGAACATTAATTACACAGTTGTTCATGTCTTGCTTTCTTTAGTATGGCATTTCCCAAGCGTCTACAGCCAAGTCATATTATACCAGTATTCAGGGCTTGTGCTTTCCTCTGCTGCCTTCTAAGGAGAGTGATCGGGATGGAGTAAGGGTGTGTCTGTGGTGGGTGTGGCTTAGGGATGAGAGGTGCAGTGAAGGTGGGGCTACAGCATGTGTATTATGAATTATTATTATTATTATTATTAGCATTTATATAGCGCAAACGATGTACCTGGCACTTACAAAGAATAAGATAGACATGGACCCTGCTTGAGAGCTTACAATCTAAAGACAGGGGGAGGGGAGACAGGGAAGGGGAAAACAGAGGGAGAGACAAGGGATGCAACATTCATGAGGATGCGAGAGCTCAGGTACACGTTCTT
>QEPC01011131.1:4696387-4740149 GCA_003113815.1 Sphenodon punctatus
CCGCCGCATTCTGCACCAGCTGCAGCCTCTGAACCAGAAACAAGGGAAGCCCCACGTACAGCACATTGCAGTAGTCTAGCCTTGAGGTGATGCAGGCATGAATGAGGGTGGCCAGGTCGGGCCTGGAAATGTATGGACACAGCCTCCATACCAGATACAGCTGGCAGAAGGTGGCCTTAGTCACCATCTCTACCTGCCAATCCAGCTGAAGCCATGAGTCCAACACCACCCCCAGACTCTGAACCTGTGGGCTACAAGAAGGCGGACCCCCCCCACCACCACCAGGGGAGCCAGTACCTCCCTCGTCCTACCCACCACCATCACCTCCGTCTTATCACAATTGAGCTTCAGTCTGTTCTGCCGCATCCAATCCGCCACAGCCTCCAAACATTGGGAAAGTAATGAGACAGCAGGACCTGGGTCAGTTGAAAACGAGGGGTACAGCTGAGTATCATCAGCATATTGGTGACATCGCACCCCGAACCCTCTCACGATCTCCCCCAGGGGCTGCATATATACATTAAATAATAGCGGAGACAAGATCGAACCCTGCGGAATGCCACTGGTCAAGGCCCGGGGGCTTGATCTTTCAGCCCCCAGCACCACCCGCTGGCTTCTCCCCAAGAGGAATGAGCAGAACCACCCTAGGACAGTCCAGTCCAGAACCCCCAGGTCTCGCAGCTGTCTCACCAGCAGCCCATGGTCCATGGTGTCAAATGCGGCCAAGAGATCTAGCAGGATCAAGAATGCTGAACATCCTGCGTCCATCTCCCGGCGGAGATCATCCATCAAGGCCACCAATGCCATCTCCGTACCATAGCTGGTGCGGAACCCAGATTAAAAAGGGTCCAGGAAACCAACGCTGTCCAAATGTGCCTGGAGCTCCAGTGCCACTGCCCATTCAATAACCTTCCCTAAAAAGGGAAGATTAGAGATGGGTCAGTAGCTGGCGAGTGCGTCCACATCCAAAGATGGCTTCTTCAGCAGGGAGTGCACCACCGCCTCCTTGAGACTGGGTGACAATCTCCCCTGCTGAAGGGATGTGTTCACTACCCTCACCAGCACCGTCCCCAAGGTCTCCCTGGAGGCTTTCACCAACCAACTATACTGTGGGGCCAGCATGGAGAGCAGGACAGATGGTCCCCCCCCCCACACAGTGGGGAAGCCAGGCAGGCTGCTGTTGAACCTCCCACCATGGGGTTGGCGGACCAAGGTGCCGGCTGCAAAAGTGGGTGCCTGGCCCTGCCTCCCTCCCCTGTCCCAACCAATATCCCACCCCTGGCCATGACGTGGCCATGCAGGACTGGAGAGAGTGGCTGCTGGCTCAAGCCTTGCAGCAGACATTGCAGTGCGGTAAGCAGATGGAGCCTTGAGCACCCTTACCTCATTTTGGGTAAGGCTGCTACGTGCTATGTCCGTGGCCTTTTTTCATGGACACAGTGTGTAGAAGCTAGCTACCCACCTCATCACACAGTGGGGGGAACATCTGATGGTGACTGGACACAGGATGCACTGCATTGTGCGGAAAGGCTTCCCGGAGTAGCATAAGGCTGCTCAAGGCACAGTAGGTGTCGCGTGTGGCTGCACCCAACAATACTGTTAGAGCATAATCCTCCCCACCACCTAGACACAGCTGTAATATGGGCAAAAAGCATGTCATGCAAGTGTCCAGGTAAGGGAGTTTCTACTATAATAGAAGTCACTGATCACCAAATATAATTGCAAGAATATTTCTGGCATAAAAGAAAAGCAAGTTTTGTTGTTGTTGTTTTTAAGGGGAGACAGAAAGACAGAATAGAAAGAGAGATAATTTGTAGAAATGATGATTAATTTGTAGAAATGATGACTGAATGAGCAAAATGGAAGGATATTTTACTTACCCTTTTATCCATGAACATTAATTACAAAGTTGTTCATGTCTTGCTTTCTTTAGTATGGCATTTCCCAAGCGTCTACAGCCAAGTCATATTATACCAGTATTCAGGGCTTGTGCTTTCCTCTGCTGCCTTCTAAGGAGAGTGATCGGGATGGAGTAAGGGTGTGTCTGTGGTGGGTGTGGCTTAGGGATGAGAGGTGCAGTGAAGGTGGGGCTACAGCATGTGTATTATGAATTATTATTATTATTATTATTAGCATTTATATAGCGCAAACGATGTACCTGGCACTTACAAAGAATAAGATAGACATGGACCCTGCTTGAGAGCTTACAATCTAAAGACAGGGGGAGGGGAGACAGGGAAGGGGAAAACAGAGGGAGAGACAAGGGATGCAACATTCATGAGGATGCGAGAGCTCAGGTACACGTTCTTAGCTTGGTTACAGTAAATTGCAGTTGACAGGTGGGGGATAATCCTGGGTGGGGATGCTTAGCGGGAGTTTAGAAGTGCTGAACGGAAAAGGTGGGTTTTGAGGAAGAACTTGATAGCGTGGGTAGGGGCAAGGTGGACGTGGGCGTGGAGGGAGTTCCAGGCGTGCGGGGCAGCGAGGGAGAAGAGACGAAGGCAGTTGGGGGAGCAGGGGAGGCGTGGGAGGGTGAGGGAGGGGGTGGAGGGGGAATGGAGTGCTTGAACAGGGGTTTGGAGGGAGATCAGGGCAGAGAGGTAGGGGGGAGTGAGGTTGTGAAGGGCTTTGTAGGTGAAGACGAGGAGCTTGTGCAGAATATGCTCGGGAAGAGGGAGCCAGTGGAGAGAGGAGAGGAGAGGCTGCACGTGGTCGAAGCGACAGGCAAGGTGGATGATCCTGGTAGCAGAATTTTGAACAGAGATAAGGGAAGAAAGGTGGGAGCGGGGAAGGCCAGCGAGGAGGAGGTTACAATAGTCGAGGCATGAGATGACTAGGGTGTGGATGAGAGTTTTGGCAGAGGAGACAGACAGAAAAGAGCAGATCTTAGCAATGCTGTGGAGGGAGAAGCGGCAGGATTGGTGACGGAGTCAACGTAGGGTTTGAAGGTGAGGTGCGAGTCGAAGATGAAGCCCAAGCTACGGGCTTGGGGGACAGGGAGGATGGAGACCCCGTCAATGGCAATTGACAGGGAAGAGGCAGAGGAAGGGCTGGGAGGGAAGATCAGGAGTTCAGTTTTTGCCATGTTCTGTTTGAGTTGGCGTTGAGACATCCAGGTGGAGATATTGGAGAGACAGTTGGAGGACTTCATGAGTGAGAGATAGGGGTCAGCAGGGAATCTGGTGCTGGAAGGCCTGGTGGCAGCATGAGGAGGGAAGCAGCAGAGTTCTTATACCTCAGGTCTAACCCATTTTGCTCCCTCTCTGAAAAAAGAGGTTTTAAGCAAGTACTTAACATGCCACAGCCTATCACTGGCCCTGACAGTATTTAAGGAAAACGTTATTTAAAAGCAGTGAGAGCTTTGAATTTATGCAGTGCAAATTGCTTCAAGAGAAGAAGAATTTAATTATTCGGATCTGTGCAGCTCCTTATTTGTTTGCAGATACTTGAGCCGTTGACTGGAAGGTGGTAAAGCATGCAGCAAACAGCCAATAGTTTTTCAAGGGTCAATGACATTTTGGGCAGGCCGGAAAGTTATCAAATCTTTGGCATGGTCTAAACAAGCTTGCAATGGATATATATCAAATGAGCAAAAAAGTTATACTTTGCTTTGTTTTTTAACTGGAATTTCAAAGGAACACTAGATACCAGGAAGGAGTGGACTTCTTTTGTTCAAGAGAGAAGATGGCAGGAGCAAAATGAAAACTAAACAAATTGGGAGGGAGGGTGTTTGTGCAAAAAGTTGTTGGCTGGGATTCTGGTTTGGCAAAACCAAGCCTACAGTTTTCTCTAGACTCCATATGTCACTGAGCTTTGGTCTACTTATAAATATGATTCAGTAATTAAACTAAATGAAAATAATCTTAAAGAAAAGATATGTCCTATAGCAGAAGTGGGCAAATTGTGGCTCTAGAACCACATGCAGCTCTTTGGCCTCACTGTGGTAAATGGATGCTGCTCTTGGGATTAGGAAACTTTGTCCACTCCTGTCCACATTTGAAGGTATCAAACAATACTAAGCACAGATGAAAAGGGTGTTTGCTTAGAGAAGACAACCAACCTTGGTGAGATATCACATCCTTGTTGCATAAAGGCTCCCAGGGAAAACCAGAGACTGTTAAATATCCCAAATTCATTAGTCTGGTCATTGACTGGTTGGTCACGTCCTTCTTCAAACTCCTCATTGTGCCACTCATAAGGACTGAAGCGACTGACCAGGAAGAGGACAACACTTACTCCAATGTAGGCAAAAACAATGCACATCCATATCTCATAAGCCAAGGGATCAAGAAAGGAAAAGACCCCTGGCTTTGATTTTTGAGGTTTTTTTATCATGATGGATATGCCCAGGCTCATAAATGGCTTTGAAAAGTCTATAACTTCTTCTCGGACTAGGGTGATGGTCAATGGTGCCACAGCCACATCAGCTCTCTGGAAGGAAAAACAGAAACGAAAGGTATATGCTTTGAAGGTCAACATGCACCAGCACTTGAGCTGATTGACATTTTGCATATGACATATTTATAAATTTCAGTGAATGTTTACTGCATTTCCCCCATTCATAGAAATGAGGAAAACACACTGAACACGGGTCCCTGCATATAGGCCCATGATCCCAGGCAGCAGCAAAGTCATTCAAAGTATAACAATTATTTGAAGTCCTAACACTCACAATCTGGGAAACTCTGCCTCAGATTCTTTATCCCAGTTCCTACACCCATCTCCATCTGGTGCCTCCTCTCATTTCATAGGCGATGTAACTAATAGCAATGTTTTAAAATTCCTATCATGCTGGGAGATTCTGTTCTCATCATTGCTGATTATTATCTGTGTTTTAAAAACACAACATGCTGTCTCCAGCCAGCCAATCAGCTCCTCTTATATGATCAGTCCACTGATGGATCCATGGCTTGGGACATCTCAATTGCTTGCTGTGCTGTGCAATTTAGAAATGATATAACAAAACCAAATGAAATAGACAGAAGTGGAGGAGGATAGTGTGGGAAAGTCTCTTATGATGAAAACATCTGGATGTTTATGTCCATCATTTCTATTAACACATGACTGACATGGATGTCACCATTTCAGTAAATAGATAATAGGCAGCGAGCTAAGTGGCTATTTGCCCACAGTATGGTATCATTAATGACCCTGCTGCTCTGACTAGCTGAAATTTTAATTTTTTTCTTGCTGTTTTCAGTGAATAATAGATGGGCATCCTGCAATTGGACAGAACTGTAAAATGACACAATGCACTGATAGAGGCAGAACAACCAGAAGAGGATTCAAAGAAAGAAGCCATTTTGGTGTTTTGAGCGATTAGAAGGCTGAGCTTATCCAGTTAAGGTACAATAGAAGTCTCTACCTTACAGGGGTGGAGAGTGGGGGGTTGTGAGGACAAATGCATATTAAAATTGTGATGTGTTCAAGTACTAAAATGACAGGTGCCTGGTTTAATATGCATTTGTCCTCACAACCCCTACTCTCCACCCCCATAAAGTAGAGAATTCTATTGTCTCCATTTTAGAGGTGGCAAATGAGGCTAAGTGATTTACCAAAGGTCACAGAGGAAGTGTATGGAAGAGTGAACCCAGATTTTCCACCCCTAATACAGAGCTAGTGTGAATACTGATTTTTGTATTTGAAGATCTCATTGGAATATTGGTTTCCTTCAACTCATAATTGTATTCAGATTTGACTCATTTGAGAATTTTGGATTTTAGTTGCAGTTTAGACTCAAGTTCTTGAATCTAAACTTACTTTGTTTGTTTACTCTTTTGCTCTTCAATGATGATTTGTTTGATTTTGAGTAGTTCGACTTCGTCTACTTTGATTATTTTGGCCACAATTTTAAACACATTTAGGATAAATCCCATTAATTTAAGTCCCATTGATTTAAACTAAGATGACTCACGTGTAAGCGCAGTTAGCACTGCAACCCACATCTTGCATTTTTCAATTTTATTTTTTTATTGGCTTAGGTCAGAACCAAACCAAATTTAATCTTTTCTTGTTTTGCTGTGTTTTGAGCTAAGACAATCAAATAGCCAGACACATCAGAAACAACACTACTCAATTCTCTGAACTCCAAATTATTAACTAAAGAAATAGTGTGTGAATATTGCAAAATGCACACTGAAATTTGAATTCACAATTTCAAATATGAAACATTTCTTGAACCTTGATGTTTGACAGCAGAAATCTAACAGCCTCTTCACTAGGCCATTCATTCACTCCAGCACAGCCATTTCTTTGCAGCACTATGAGAAGATTGGCAAGATGGCTGTGTTTTGGATGGCAATTTTAGGATAACCTAGGATGAGTAAAAGTAAAGACTTTCAAACTGCAGCTCTACAGTGAGAGAATCTCTCTGCATGCCAGTAGATACTTCTCGTCAAAAGTGGGTGGATAAGATTATGCTCCAGATGACAGCACATTAAAATGTATGTTGTAGAAAGGGAAAGGTTATGTTGGGTTGCTGTGGGATAGACCTTAAGAATCATTCTTTGGTTCCATGGAAACAAACTGCACTAATAGATGTATATCAACACAGCAAGGCAGCAGGCGATGTGCTGAAAGGGTCACCTTGTTCCATTGCAATGAGCACTGAAAGAAGAGATGGGGATGGGACAGGAAGTGGGAGTGATTAATGAGCCAAACAATTCAGGGGAAGGTTATTGAACGGGTAGTGGCTCGACAGTTTCAGGAGCATCTGGACCACAGCAGTTTTTTAGTTCCCTTGCAGTCCGGCTTTCGTCTGGGTTATGGTACTGAGATTGCACTTGTGACTTTGGTCGATGGCCTCTGCCACGAATTAGATCAGGGTTGTTCGACCCTGTTGATTCTGTTAGACATGTCGGCTGCATTTGATACCACTGACCATGAGATGCTGGTGACTTGGCTGCAGGATCAGGCCAGGGTGGGTGGGATTGTTCTTGAATGGTTCCGCTCATTCCTGGTCCAAAGAACTTAGTGGGTAGTGCTCGGGGATTGTACATCATTTTCAGAGTCTGGGAGTGCTCCTCGACTCCCAACTCCACCTGGATGTTCAGGTGGGGACGGTGGCAAGGAGCTCATTCTGCCAATTACATCTGGTCNTCGGCTGCATTTGATACCACTGACCATGAGATGCTGGTGACTTGGCTGCAGGATCAGGCCAGGGTGGGTGGGATTGTTCTTGAATGGTTCTGCTCATTCCTGACTGAAAGAACTCGGCAGGTGGTGCTCGGTGATTTATGTCATCTCCCTGGGATCTCTCATGTGGAGTCCTGCAGGGTTCTATTCTGTCCCCTCTCCTATTCAACATGTATATGCAGCTGCTGCGTGAGGTCGTGAGAAGGTGTGATGTTTGGTGTCCTCAATATGCTGATGGCACCCAACTGTACCTCTCTTTTTCATCCGACCCAGACCCGGCAGTCTCAGTGCTTACTTGGTGTTTGGTGGCTGTGGGGAACTGGATGAGGGTAAGCCGACTGAGCCTGGATCCCGACAAGACAGAGGTGGTGCTGGGGGTAGGGAAGGCGATGGGAGTGGCATACCTGGTTTGCCCCCTACTGGTTCCTCAGGTTCAGAGTCTGGGAGTGCTCCTCGACTCCCAACTCCACCTGGATGTTCAGGTGGGGACGGTGGCAAGGAGCTCATTCTGCCAATTACATCTGGTCCGATGGTTTCGGATGTATGTCTCGGACTCCGATCTGGCCACCATAATCTATGCTTTCATTACTAAGAGACTAGACTATTGTAACACATTCTACGTGGGGCTACCCATGACGACTGCCTGGAAGCTGCAGCTGGAGCAGAATCCGGCGGCCTGTCTTCTTATGGGGATGGGCCACCGTGAGCAAATTACACCTGTGCTCTGTTCTCTGCACTGGCTGCCTATAGTTTCTGATCCTGATTCAAGGTGTTGGTGCTTACCTATATCTGAATGGCCTGGGCCCAAGGTCTGAAACTGCAAGATTGTTTGCCGTTTTGCTTTGTGCTGCTGCTTT
Source organism: Sphenodon punctatus (assembly GCA_003113815.1). Taxonomy (NCBI): domain Eukaryota; kingdom Metazoa; phylum Chordata; class Lepidosauria; order Sphenodontia; family Sphenodontidae; genus Sphenodon; species Sphenodon punctatus. The sequence continues at coordinate 4,704,379 of QEPC01011131.1, forward strand.
TTCAGCTCCACCGGTCCAACGACAACCAACAGCAATTTACAGAACAGAAGTTTACAGAAGTTGTGGCAGTTTATGGCAGTTTGAGGCATTGTTCATGGTCATTTATGACAGTTACAAAAGTTTTAGTGACATTTATGACAATTTGCAACAGTTACCCATAATCTTTATGACAGTTTACGGAAGTTTACGTCAGTTCACAGAACTTTACGACAGTTTCCAAATTTTTACGGCACTTCACGTAAGTTTTTGACAGTTCCTGGAAGTCCCCCGAGAGTCTCCAGCACTTTCAAAAAGGCTGAAAAGGGCAACATGATTGATCGGATACCGGCAGCAAATATCGATAAGTGCTGCTGCTTCAATGGGGGTCACCGTGTCATTAAGGTGGTGTTGAATTGGCCATTACCAACAAAAAAAGCTGTCACTGTTTTTTGTGGTTTCACCCCTACTGGGCCCTACCTACCTGCGGGACCACCTCACTCCCCAGGCCCTGGATCTGTCCCTGTAGTTGACCGGGGGCACTTTTCTTGAAGTCCACCGGGTTTCCAGGGGGGCCACTATGGAGAGGGCGTTCTCTGTGGCTACATCTAGGCTGTGGAACTCCCTCCCAGCAGAGGTCTGGTTGGCCCCAGAACTCCCTTCCTTTCGACGAGTATGTAAGACCTGGCTGTTCCACCAGGCCTTTGGCAAGGGAGATGGGTGATGACAGATGGAGTTAGGGGTTAGGGTGGGAGGGGTTTTATTTGTACTTTTAGATTTCTCCTTTTTGCTATGAGTTGTGTTTTAATGTATTTTAATGAAATTGTTAGCCATCCTGAGCTGCCTTTGGCAGAAGGGGTGGGGTAAAAATGCTTAAATAAATAAATAAATAAACGAACAAATAGAGTGCTAGAAACATGAGAATGGGAGAGAGCTATGGAGAGACTGACAAACAGAAAAGGGCAGAGAGTTCATTATTATGCAGCCATTGGCATATGAATAGTCTCTCCATACTCTGCCTTTGGATGCTCAAGTCATAAGGAATTCAGAGGAATATTTAGGTGTTGATGTGAATACCATCCAAATTAAAGATTTGGATGTCCTACTGCAGTGCTGAGATGGGAACAGGGATATGGTCACATAAGATGAATCAGGCTCATCAAAGTCTTTTCCCGCTCCAGGGCTAGTTAGCTGGATTTAGGGACCAGGCAGTAGTGCTGAAACTATTAGTGGATTCTTTGTATTTTTGTATACGGGCCTTAACTAATCATAGGCATGTGTGCGTCCTTTTGGTGGGGTTATTTAGGTTCTCTTAAGCATTATGTGTTTGTATATGCATCAGTGTATGGTGGGTTTTTTTGCGAAGTCTGATGGCTATGTAATTCTATCTATCTGTCTGTCTATCTATCTATCTATCATCGTGGATTCTGTATTCATGGATATTGTTTGCTTTTTTGGATAGCCACCCAAATATCCAAATAATACCTGCAACCAAAATGGATATTCACATATCTGTTCCTTGTTTCCCCCTTTTGGGTTTTGGCTGCTCCGTTGTTTGGATATTTGGTTATTTAGTTGTTTGGCTTCTTTGTTCCAGCTACTGCACATGCCCAAATAGATCAAATGAAGTAACTGGGATATCTGAATGACCAGAAAAATGAAAAACCAACCAAAAAAATGGAAACAAATACCCAATAAAGTTGGAACTGAATAGTAGTCATTGTTCATTTGGCAGATGCGATTAGAATTGGGGGAAACTGTTGGATATGATATTTGCCACGGATATGTATTTTAGCCCTGCCATGCAGTAATGTGTTGAATCCAAGAGGTCAAGGCAGCTGGTGATAATCAGACAAGCATGTCCAGCTACTTTATATGCCAGGCAAAAGGAGGTCACCAGGGGCCAGAGCAGATGGAAGGTTGAACTGGCTGTGAAGAGGCATGAGGAGGGTTAGCAGCTCAGAGCGAGAAAGTCTCTTGTTTATTTTGGATTATGGATTTGTAGTCTGGAAGGAACTGTGTTAATTACTGAGAGACAGGGCCAGCACATGGGCCTAGAAAAACACATCCTATGACAGTGCCCATATTTGGAAGGACAGCTTCGTAAAGAAGAGTTGGCCCAGTGGCCTAATTACTTGGCTTTAGACTTGGGATGCAAATGAGACTTTGATCATGCAATTTAAGTTGCATCCATTTTTTGTTTAAATTTTGTATGTAAAAATGACCACATTTGGATTGTGGATTCCATTTTTCACTTTTTACATATGGTTTTTTAAAAATGGAAACAATTTAGCAGCAAACATTTCACAAGTATCCTCTTCAATTGCATAATTTTCAAGAAAAACAAACAGAATGGAGATATGAAAGCTTCTGACCTCAAGTATTCATTGCCCATCATGCATTTCCTGAACTTTTTGCCCATGTGACCCTATTTTTAGACTTAAATGTAATTCCATTACTTATCCCAGACAGCAAAAAAGACATGTAAGCTCTATCATGTATCCATCAGATTAGTAACCCTATCTGCACATGGTGCAACTCCATGTAGAACTTGTATGAGCATTGTAGGGACAGCTTGCTCATCTGAAAGATAGGAACAGTGACCTTTAGCTACAGCTTTCCCCCAGCCTAACTGGAAGCAAGATTGGCAGAAATTTCCCCCAAACTGGGCAGACTGAGATAGTTAGAATCACAGAAGTGTAGAAAGAAACTTAAGGGTCATCTAGTCCAACCCCCTGCTCCAAGGCTGGATACCCTCTTTCTACAGCATCATAGGCAAATTCTTGTCCAGCTGGGTTTTGAAAACATCCAACCAACTAAAGAGATTCCTCAACTTCCCTTGGCAACCTATTCAGTTGATCAACAATTCTAACAGGAAGTTTTCCCCAGTACTGAACTGAAATCTTCCTTGCTTAAATTTACGTCCATTCTCTCTTGTTCTGTCTTCTGTGATAGTGGAGAAAAATGTGCACCATCATTTTTGTAGCAACCTTTTAGATATTTGAAAACTATCTTGTTCCCCCTTTACCTTCTTTTCTTTAGGCTAAACATAACTAGTTTTTTTCAACCTTTCCTTATATGGCTTGCATTGTATTATTATTGTTATTTATCATTTTTGTAGCACTTTCAGTGTTTAAAGTGTTTTACAATCCTGTCAGGGTTCTGGGGTGGGGCCGCCTCCACCAGCGCTTTGATCAGGGGGCCCGAGGGCCACTCCCTTGTTCCCCCCATACTGGGGCAGTGGAGGGGACTTCAGGGAACTCCCCCCTGGGGGGCAGCGGTGGAGCCAGGTGCTTCCCAGGAGCTGGGGGTACCCGAGGATTCCACGAAGCCATGCCGACAAGCGGCGGAGTGGCATGGCCAGAACGGGTTGCCAGGGCCACCCCTAACAAAACCACCGCCCTCACAGCATCCTGGGGGCAGGACCCTGAGGACGCAACAAGAAGTCTGGAGCCACTGAGGTGATCAGCACGGCTCCAGGCCAAGCAGGGAGGCAGGGCTGGAGACATAAAAGCCAGCACCAGATGTAGCTGAGTGCTGGTGATCAGAGCATCTGAGAGACTAGCCCCCGCAAGCAAGCTAAGTGTGGTTTATGTGTTTAGTGCGTGATGTTTACTGTATTATAGTTCCTGTTGGACTTGATATATCCCCTGTGACCCTTGAGTGGACCTTTCCCTTTCCAAGTGCCCTTCCTATTGTGTGTGTGGAGGAGAGTGTGTGTGATTGTGTTAGCCCCCTTTCCTGGGTCGTCATTTCCCTTCCCCCCACCTCTGCAGTGTGTGTCCTTCCCCTTCCTTACCCTCCATCCCTTGGGATCCTTGCCCCCTTTGTGCCCCCATCCTCCACTCACCAGCTTCCCAAAACCCCGTGCACCCTGCGAGAAAGTGAGAGTGCGAGAGAGAATGTTTGGGGTATCTCTAGTCTTATTTGGCTCTGCGCCCTATGATGATAGTGGTGTGATTCCTGTGGAGTCTAAAGGGCCAAAATACTATTCTAATGGGCAATTTTTCCTCACGCATCTCCTTGCAGGCCTTAAGACTGAAGGTGGGCTTGCTCTCTTGTCGGTTTCCTCTCATTCCCCCTACCCTCCCCCCGTGACAAATCCATATTTGGTTCACCCTCACAATCACCCTGTGGGGTAGGTTATTTTTAATTCCCATTTTACAGATGGGAAATTGAGGTTGAGAAATAGGGACTTGCCCAAAAGCCATCTATTAAGTTCATGGCTAAGATGAGATTTGAACCCTGGTGTCCCAGGTCAAAGTCTACGCTGGTTCTCATCCCTTCATCACTTTGGTGGCTCCCCTCTGAATCCTCTCCAATTGGTCAACAGCCTTCTTGAAGTATGGTGCTCAAACATGAACACAATATACCAGGTGTGGTTTCACCAGTGTTGAGTAAAGTGGCACCATTACCTCCCATGTCTCAGATATAATGCATCTGTTAATGCAGTCCAAAATGACATTTGCATATTTTTGTAATTTGCATAACTGTCAAATTATGCTTTAAATGCTTATGCAGACTCTGTAACTGCACTCTGAAGTCCATCCATCGTAAGGCATGACAACTTTAAAAGAAAGGACCAGGATCAGAAACTTACTCCATACACCAGTTCTCCCACCATGCCGTTCCATGCTTTGTTGTCAGGGTCTCGGGCGCCATACTTCCCATCACTTACAATCTCCAGGTTGTAGTCGTAACCCACATGCTTGGCAATCTCAGCAGCAAGCTCTACGCAGTACCCTTCATACCTGGCGTTGCCTTTCAACTTGCTGGCGTTCTTCTTAAGCATCACATATGGGTCTTCCTGGCAGAGAGAGAACAAGTTATTGAGCCACATTTCAGTCTCCTTGAAGCAGGGGCGGATTGGGAGCTTAAAACGGCCTTGGAAAATATTCTGAAAGTGGCCCATGTTGTAGGCGGGGCCGGGGCCAATGGTAGGCAGGGCCAAAGGGAATTTTGACATTCCCATAGAATATGCAATGAATAAGAAACCTACACTGAATATAGACCTTTGCAAGGGTTTATTAAACTCCAATAATCCAAGGCAGAGCAGCAGCAGCAAATGCCCTCCTTCCAGTCCCCAACCCAGTCCCCTCCTGCCAGCCCCCCATAACCCCCACCCACCTCTGCCAGCCCCATTCTCCTCCTGCCAAACCCTCTTAGCCCCCACCCTGCCCATGCCATGCCAGTAGTCCCCAGCCGAGTCTCCTGCTGCCCGCCCCACCCTAACTCCCACCCTTGCCAGCGCCCAGTCCCCTGCTGCCACCCCCCACCATAGCCTGGCCCCCCCAGCCTGCCCATGACAGTCCCCGATCCAGTCCTCTCCTGCCAGCCACCCATTACCCCCACCCACTCCTGCCAGCCCCATTCCCCTCATGCCAGGCACCAGCTCCCATAAACCCCCACCAACCCCCATTACCCCCATCCTGCCATGCCAGTCCCCAGTTCCCACCTGCCCCATAGCCCTCATCCTGCCATGCCAGCCTCCCATAACCCCCACCACTTCCAGCCCCCATTTCCCCTCCTACCAGCCCCATAGCCCCCCACGCCATGGCAGCCCCATTACCCTCCTGCTAGTCCCATAACCTACCAGTCACCCCATCCCTGCCAACCCCCATTCCCCATAGCCCCCCCACTCGTACCAGTCAGTCCCCATTCCCTTCCTGCCAGTGCCAGCCCCCCACAACCCACCCCTGAAGCCCCCATAACCCAGCCCCAGCCCCCCACCCTGCCATGCCAGCCTGGCCCCCATTCCTCTCCAGTCATCCCCCTTTGGCTCCCAACTGTAACCTGGGCTGGGTAGCAGCTGCAGCAGCATCAACTGAGAGAGCGAGCGCATCTACTCTCTGGCCCTGGGCCACCATGATGGGCTGTTCTCTGGCTCTGTTGCTTCTGTGCCTACTGGGTGGGTCCCAACTGGTCCCAGCTCGGCCCTCCATCCTGGCCAGGAAGGCCTGAGGCCGGCCACCAACGTTCCCCCACGTGGTGCCCTCCCCCCAGTACTAGCTGTCAAGAAGCCCACAGCGCAGGCTGCCCCCCCACTCGACCACCAGAAAGGGTGACCCAGAAGCCCCAGGCTGACCATGTGGTGCTGCAGTCCCACCCACTCCCCATCAGTGAGGAGGCTGCAGGCAGCCCGCAGGCCACCCCCCCTGCACAGCACCCCTCCCCTCTACAGTAAGGATGTGCTGTTCCCAACCCCCGGCCTCAGCCAGTCCAATCTCTGCCTCCTCATCCCTCCCCACAGAAAGGCATAGGCTCCAAGAGCAGTCCAGGCTGCGGGCTGCGACTAGGTCTGCCAGGTCAACAGTAGGTCTACTTCCAGTGGAGTCCACTCCCAGGAGGTTGGAAGCTGCTGTTGCTGCTGCTCCTTCACTGCCGCTCAGCGCCTGCTCCGACTGCCTGCTGCTGACCGTTGCACTTTCTCTGCCGGCTGCTGCCTCCTCCTTGCAGACAGTGCTGGTCCCAAGCACAGTGTGAACTGGTCTGCTCCCCTCATCGCCGGCACCAATCAGTCACAAGCACACCAACAAAGTTCCTTCCCACCACAGGAACTTGTGCAATGAACATGCACAACTTCCTGAGAAAAGAGGGGAACCGTATGGAGGGGAGGGGCTGCTGGTGGCAGCCGGACCAATCAGGTGGCAAACTGGCCCAGCCCCTGGTCCCTGAGTGGACAGGTCCAGGAAGGAAAAAGAAAAGAAGAAGGAGAAAAAAAAGCAGTTCAGCCCAAAAAAAAAAAAAGGCAGCTCAGCTTCCAGACCGGCCCCATGATGTCATGGGGACAATCAGCCCTTCTGGAAATCTCCCTCTAGGGAGAATGGCCAATCCGCCCCTGCCTTGAAGGTCCCCTCCTGGTGTCATGCTCTCCATTGGGGATACTATCAGATAGTGACGGTTCTCAGCACTTTAAAAGTGCCAGTGATGGCATCATTTACAGAGTAAATCTAGACAGTCTTGTGGTTAAGATCCATATGGCATATATGGTGATAGAGAATGCCAGTCAGCATGAACTTGATCAGGCAAGGAAACTGATATGAGTTCTTCAGTGATCCCCAGCAGAAATTCCAACAGGGCAAAATTAAGTAGGCAGCAATTTCTACCTAAGAACCTCAGAACATTTAACTAACAACCAACATCACACTTCCTAACTATGGTCCTTTTCACACGAGATGCCCCTCCCCCCCATGTCCACACAGATTCACTGCGTGGGCAGGGGGATGCATCCATATGACTGCAACAGCCGGTGGGTGGGGGTGCATGTGTGTTCTCATGCTCCACCCACCTCCACCCATCGCCCATGCATGGAGGAACCGGTAACAATGGCCCTTTTCACACAGACACTCTAACACCGATAAAATGGGTGTTACATTTTATTAAATATGTTGCACGGCACCCATAGTGCACACACGCATCCCTGCAATATGTATAATAAAATTTAACACCCATTTTATCAGTGTGAAAAGGGCCAATGGCGGCTGCTCTGTGTGTGAAGGTGGGTGGAGATGAATGTGCACCTGTATGATGCTCCCCCGCCGTCCCCGCACCAGGGCACAGACCCGTCCCCACCCCCACTGCAGCCCGTGTGAAAAAACCCAATAAAATAATAATTAAAAACCTATAAATTTAGTAGAGGTTGGGAGAGGAAAGAAGCTTGACAATAGATACAACCAACTAATAAATATACATTTAGAGGATACCAAACTACAAAAAAATAAATGTACAAACTTAAAGAATTCATATTACATCATATTTCATTATATAAAACCCAATTATGTCTATTTGTCCATGAAAGCTTTTCCATTAAAGCAACATGCATACATTTTTTAACCATTCTGAAAATGAAAGTACATTGAGAGTTTTCCACTTCCTTAAAATTTCCTGTTTAGCAACAAAAAATATTATAGCTAGTCTTTTTTTCATGGGAGCAGACAATGGTAGAGAGTCCATAATCCCCAATATGCATAATCCAGGTAATGGTACCATTTTAATTTTAAGTATTTTTTAAAGTGCTACACAAATATTAAACCAAAAATTAGTAATTCTAGGACAAAAGAAAAAAATATGACCAAAAGACCCAACCTGGTTTCCACGTCTCCAGCAATAGTCATACGCAGCTATCCTTACTTGAAATAATCTGTCTGGAGTCCAATAAAACCTATTAAGATCTTGTTCTGAAAAAATCTTAACAGCAATGAATTAGATGTATTGCCAAGTGATTTCCAGATACTTTCCCATTTCTCATCTGTTAACAATAGCTGAAAATCCTTTCCCCATTTACCTTTAACATTAACATCTGCTTGATATAATAGCTTATTGAACCATTTGTAGATATTACCAACAAAATATGACTTATCCTTAGAACACAACACATATTTCCAAATTTGTATATGATAAATTATTCCATATATTGACACAAGCCATTCTATCAAACATAATGGAAGCACCAGCAATAGCTCCATCATTAAAACTCAGTTGAGATTTACACTTAATACAGAGAGTGAGTCCCTGTCTGGTGCAAGAAGAATGCAACATAAGGTATTAATAAATGGAATGGAGGGTCTGTTACCGCCCGCCTGGGTCATGACTGTCCATCATGATGGGAGGTAGCGGTGCGCTGGGGACGGGGCTGCCGGACCACACATCATTTCCATTCTCCTGCTGGGGAGGAGGCAGGGGACGGCTTGCTGGCTGGCTGGGTTGGGCATGCATGTGTTGTGTGCACCAACCTGACCTCACTCAGGCTGCTCCCACCCCTTCTCAGAGCGTGTAGCCGGTAGGGGTGGGACACCAAGCAGAATACCAGTTACCGGTTTTACCGGTTCTCAAAAAACCGGATTCCCGGATTACACCCGGTATAATGGTACCAGATTTATTCCATTGATTTCAATGGGGACTGTCCCCATTGAAATCAATGGAATAATAAAAAAAAAATCTCCCCCCTCCCCCTCCCAGGCTGTGCGGGGTGAAGGGGGGGCACCCCCCCCACCCTGCCCAGCCTGGATTTAAAAAACAATTTTTTTTCTTTAAGTCCCAAGTGCGGGCTCCGGGCTGCCGCCGGTGACCCGGAGCCTGCACCAGCAGGTACTAGGGTGATCCCTGGGGTGGGGGTGGTTTAACACACCTCCCACCCCAGGGATCACCCTACCTCCCCACCCAGGGATCGCTTACCTTGCGCTCCGGGCAGCGGCGGCGGTGGTCCGGCTCGGGCGGCTTCAGCGCTGATTGTGGCTGCCGGCTTCAGCACTACTAGGCCTTCCAGTGAACTTCCAGGTTTCACTGGAAGGCCTAGTAGCGCTGAAGCTGGCAGCCACAGCCAGCGCTGAAGCCGCCGGAGCTGGGCCGCCGCCCAGAGCGCAAGGTAGACAATCCCTGGGTGGGGAGGTAGGGTGATCCCTGGGGTGGGGTGTGTGTTAAACCACTCCCCACCCCAGGGATCAGTACAGTACCGGTACTTACCTGCTGCTGGACGCTGGTGCTGGTTCTGGGTTGCCGGCGGCAGCCCAGAGGCCGCAGTAGGGGACTTAGGGGAAATTTTTTTGTTTTTTAAATCCAGGCTGGGCAGGGTGGGTGGGGGGGTGTCCCCCCTTCCACCCGTGCAGTCTGGACTCGGGGAGGGAAAGTGTTTGGGGTTTTTTTTGTGGTTTTTTTTTTACATTGTGGCTATTCATTTGAATGGCTGCAATGTAAAAAAATCCGGTACGGGGAATCCGGAAAATGGGCTGGATTACCGGATTAATCCAATACTACTGGTACACCAAAATACCGGCAGTATCGGATACCGGATGATCCGGTAGTCCCACCCCTAGCCGGTGTGCCAGCTGCGGATTTATTTTCACTCACTGATTCTTAGGTGGAGACTATAAAGGTAGGATATCCACTGCTTACTTATAATCAATGTCTGCATCAATCAATTGTACTTAGGGATGGGTGAACGTGGTTCGGAAGTTTGGACCGAACTCGATTAGTTCGGTCGACCGAACCGAACTTCCTAACTGAACTAAATTTTTGAACCGAACTGAATTTCCGAACTCGGTTCTGTTCACCCATCCCTATAAGATAATATTCCACTTAGTTCAATTGGGTTTGAATTTCCGAACTCTGTTCAGAGGTTCGGACCGAACTCGAATAGTTCAGTCGACCGAATCAAACTTCTGAACTGAACTTGATTTTCGAACTGAACTGAACTGAATTTCCGAACTCGGTTCTGTTGCCCATCCCTAATTGTACTCTTCTGTACTCAACACTATGTATTTTCACATGGGAAGTGAGGAGGCCAGAAATTATGGTGAATCCATGGTTAGTCCATGCCACTGCCACTCCTGTGGGCAGCAGTGGGAGCAGTTAAAACAGACAGACCCATGAGTGGGTCCCACAGGCAGGGGAGTTGCTGCCACCTGTTCCTCCACTCCAGTTCTGCCCTGGGAAGTCCATCCCATGGGCAGAACCCCAGGACTCCAGCAGAAGGATCAGGATCCCAGAAGAAACCACTGCCAGTCATCTTTGGAGCGGCATCAGGAAATTCTGGGTGTGCACCCTGGGCTCCTCACCCATCAGCTGTTGGATGGGACCCCGGGGAGGAGGAGCAGTCCTGGTGTCCCTGACTGGATCCCACAGCCCCAGTGTCCCCTGGTTGCATTACCATGCTGTTCTGTCTCGAGCCTGGACCCAGCTTGAAATAGACCAGCAGATGGATGTGGGGATTCCTTGCTAGGGAGGGGAGTGCTGTGCTTCACAGCATGGATCCTCGTTATGTCAATTTCACATGAGGAAGTGCTTCCTGGCCTGCCACTGACCAGAGCTGTGTTCCCTGGAAAGGAGTATCCCCTATGTCAATTTCAATCTGGGCACAGTGTTGGTCAGTGTAGAGCCAAGAAGCACTTCCCATCATGAAATTGACATGGGGAAAATCTGTGTTGTGAAGCACAGCACTACTCTCCTTGGCAAGGATTCCACCCCCCCCCCCATCTCATTCTGGTCTATTTCAAGCCAGGTACAGACTCAAGATAGACGAGTGCTGTGATGTAGCTAGGGGGCATGGGGGCTGCTCCCCTGACTCCAGCCAGGGACACCAGGAATGCTTATTGTCTTCCCTAGGCCCATTCCAACAGCTGATGGGTGGCATCCCAGGGCACACACCACCTCATGCCACTCCAACAGACTGGTGGCAGTGGCTTCCTTTGGGGGCCCGATCCTTCCCAGCACTGTGTCCATGTCCATGGTGCTGGTGGACTTGTATGTGGGTGTGACTGCTGGGGGCCTTTCACACAGGAAGTTTCCCCATGTTTGTCCCTTCCCTAGCTTTGGTCTGGGTTGCTCCACAAGGCATGCTTCTTGATAATGCAGGTTATGCCCTGAGTGGCAGCCCCTGTCCAATGCAGGGCAAACATCTGGCAGACAGCGTTTAGACAGGTGGTGAATCTGGGACAAAAGGGGGGGGGGCAAAGGGGGTGGTTAAAGTAGGGCACTGCCTCATGTGTTAACACACTATATTATTAGAGTGCGGGAGTGCTCTAATAGTTAAGGTGTGTTGCACACTCCATTATAAAGCCCCAACATTCTATTTGCTATAAAATTGTAATGATTAAAGTTAGGTTTGTGAAAGTTATAGTGACAGATCACTGGGGTAAGCAGTTCATGCTGTTAAAATTTCAGCCACATCTATTGGAGAAAAGCTGAGATATTGCAGTTTGAAAATTACATTTTGAAAGCCTGTTTTTTTTCAAAAGTTAGACCGTCTCAATCTCGGCATGGTAAAGGGGTTTTGTGTTGGTTGAGGGAGGAGTTATAAGCCTTTTAGAAAATTCAAGGAGGCTGCCAGGGGATGCCTTCTGGTTTACTTTTTGTAAATCCGGTTAGTAGTTTATAGTTATGACATCCTGAAAATCAGTGTTAGCCTATGGAAACCATCCCGCATGTGGAGTGCTTGCGAACATTCTATGTGTAATGCAGAGACTGTTTAAAAGCAAACAGTCTTGAATACTTGGGACTCCAACTCCCATCAGGCACTGCTTGCTAGAACCTACCAGTGCTGGGGAAAGAGAGGGAACTGCACCTCCCAGGGGGCAGTGTGAGTGACTGGTCAGCCATGTTTAGAGCTGATCTGGTGGGGAGAGGAGGAGAGCAAGGTTTGTGGAAAAGGAGAGAGCTGAAGGTCATTTTGATCTCGCACAGCAAGTGCCTCGGCTTGGGGCCAGAGATGCCAAGATGGCCAAACAACGGAGCTAGCTAATCCTGCAGTGATGTTTGGGGTGGATGATCTTGCCCCCTAAACCCTCCCAGAACCACAGAGCACATGGATTTCTGTGACACCCCCCCCCCAAAAAACGTGGACTGTCTGGGCTGCAGCTCCAATGGGACACCCCAGTGTAGGAACATGGCTGGAGCCGGAGTGCTGGAGTTTGCCTGGGATGGTCCCAGGTGCAGGAAGAGGGCAGAATTTTATCCCGGAAACAGGGACAGGAGGCTACAGGCAGGATTGAACTGATCTCCTTTCAGAGTTTCTCCCTCCAATTTTCCCAACCCCACTAAGGAATGAGGGGTAAGCGGGTACTCTGGGCTGATACAGTGGGTGTTCTGCAGGAAGGGGGCAGGGAGATAGTGGGGTCCAGTGCAGAGCAGTCCTGTGGGCCAGAATGGCAAGTGTACTCCCCTTGGGAGAACTCTAAGAGCGAGTCTCAGCCCAAGGATGGAAATCCTATGGGGGAGCAGGAAGGGAGCATACACAAGAGGGGGAGCATTAAGGTGAGTGAGTAGGGGCAGAGCCTCTGTACATAGCTTCCACAGTGGAAGCCATGTACAGGGGGAGCACTTTACAGGGAGAAGCTTTATTGGGGATACAGGGGGAAGTAGCTACTGTTGGACAAACAGGGACATTCATTCGGGGCCTGTACTGGCTGTGGGCCCAATATTCAAGGTGGCTAAGCCACCCTTCCCCCCTTTTTTCTTTCTTTCTTTTTTTTAAATTGCCACCTGAGCTGGCTGGGGGCCCTTTTGGCTGCTGCATGGGCCCCTTCCCCCTCCCTGCCTGCGGTTGCAACATTGTGTCTGACACAATGTTGTAATTGCAGGAAGGGAAGGGGAGGGGCCTCGTGAAGCAGTCTGCGTCAGGCCAGGTCACACTCACAAGCTTTGCAGTTCAGTTCGCCCCCCTGGTGCCGTGTCATGGAGGAGGAGTCCTCTCCACCAGTCCTGACCCCGTCTGGGCAGAGATGGCTCGAGGGAGGCCCAGCCTGAGTGGGAAGGTACCTGGTGGCAGCTCCACTGAGTGAAACCATCACCAGGCACTTTCCTGCTCTGGTGCTCCCCACATCGAGCCAGCCCAGACTACCCTAGCCTGCCTGACCAGCTACTGACCGCGCTCAGCCCCAGCATGCAGGCAGCAAGCCACGAGGGACAGAGTGCACCATGGGACCAGCTCGCCACCGACCCAGAAGATGGATGGGTCCAGCAGCAGGCCATCAGCAGCACACCGCAGACTCTACATAGAGCAAGTAAGTTCCGAGCACCAGAAGCCCAGTCCATCTAGGTCGTCTGAGCTGGGAAGTGCCCCTAGGCTGGCCAGCAGCTTCACCACCAGCAGAAAAAAAGAGGAGGGTGGGCCATGAACATTACTTGTTGGTGGACCCATCCCAAGCTAGCTATGCGCCTGGGGAAGTCTTCAGAGTGGGCAGCGTTGTTCAAGAAAGGGAGCCCTGTCCAAGGGGGAGTAAAGTGGGAGAGTCTTGTAGAGACAGAGTGCTTCAGAATAATGGCAATAATTGTGCTGGGGGAGAGCCCTGGACAGGGGAGTACTGAGTGAGGGAGCTTTGTACAGGGGGAGAGCTGCAGGATGGTCAGAATTATGCCAGGTGGAGAGTCCTTTACATGGGCACAGCAGATACAGGGAGCTCTGTACAAGGAGTGAACTAGCCAGGGGTTCCTATACAGGGGGAGGTCCTTATAGAAAGCAGAATGGCCAGTGTTGCACAAGGAAAAGAGCTCTGACAGTAGGGAGTAGAGTGGAAGACTCCTGTACAAGCCATGAGCTATAGAGATCATAGAGGGTAGTTTTTGGAAGTTTACAATGCTTAAACCAAACCAAAGTTGTATTCTTAGTAGAGCAGGGACCTACCAGTAAAAATACAGCTTTGCCTTGCTTGCTATTTAAAGGAAGTAACAACCTTCTAAAATGAAGGGAGCAGCTCTTCCACCTTGGCCTCCCCTAAACCCTACTCCCATAATGGTTATGCTGCTCAGCATTCTACTGCACCAGCACAACAGATATTCTCCATTGCATTGTATTTAACAAAAAACTTGGCTATTCCATAATAAAAAAACCTCCAGTTTACAGGAAGAGTTAAGGATCCTGCAAATTCAATCATGCACTAAAAAGCATGATAATGGCAAGTTAAGGCTCCTGCCTTAACTTCCGTACCATGTTAGCAGTAAAGATGTTTAATCCGCTGAATGTTATTTATCCCGTGTCTCTCCCTATGTCCCTTCTCCTTGTCTCCCCGTTCCGTGTCTATTAGATTGTAAGCCGTAGGCAGGGACCCCGTCTATCTTATTGTTCTGTAAAGCACCAGGTACATAGCTTGTGCTATACAAATGATGATTAATAATAATAATAATAATAATAAATACAGTCTCACATATTGTGCTCGCTTACAACTTAGGCTCCATGCACCCACACTTTGCCTTTGTCTTTCAGCCCCAATCATCTTCATCTTTGCAGGTTGGGGGCATCATTGAATCTGGGGACAGGCAGACGTGAGCTGGCCCCTCACGCCCTCCTTTCCCTCTATCCTTTCATTTCAGTTGGGGAGAACGGGACAGCTGACTAATAGCTCACAACTGTTTCTCTTACCCACTAGTCTCTTTTGTCCTCCGAGAGCACAGAGAAGCTGGGTAAAGTCATATACAAATGTTTAATTAAAACTAAATTGGGTATGCATTGAAATTAATAAAATGGAATGACCATTGGAAGGAATGGAGGCAACAGCAGTGTCAACTTCTCAATAAATACTATTGTCATTCCAACATCCAATTAAATGATTGTGAAATTTCAAATTATACAACACAGTTGCATCTTTGGAACTACATAGGGAAGGGAAGAGGGTGTGAAATCATGAGGAAGGCACCAGATGCAGTAAGTGGAATGGTTGGAATGACAGGGAAAAATACAAAGAGTGTGCAGGATTAAGTAAGTGGGTGGAATGACAGGAGGAATTAGAAATAGCTACAATAACAATGTTCTGGGTGAAATAACTGATTCAGAAGACTGATGAGATACCAGGGGGAGCAGTCCTATCGTTTTATCCACTTACCATAGCTAACTCCCTATCCTTTAACTCCCAATAGCCTCCCACCCTGTTATTCCATTTTCTCTCCTGTTTTTTGTTGTTGACATTCCACACACACTTTTGTGTTCCATGAGACTTTGGGTGATTTCAGAAGTGATGCATTCCAATTCACCACAGTGAATCCCACCCCAGTGTGAATGGATTCACCGCGGGCTGTGGTGACACGTGCGGCCCCAAAAGAAGTGACAGGATCGTGACCACCACCCAGGGGAAATCAGAGAAAACATGGGCCGGGGGAACACAACAGACATGCAGTGGAGACATGGACCGCGGTTCGAGCCCCAGAATGCACCGTGGCTGGGGTTAATTCCTTCCACCGCGGCTGCGGGTTTCCGTTCAGTAGTTACTTTCATTCACCCCTGCTGTGGTGACCATTCACCACACTTCTGGCCCTCCTCCTGCCCCCACCTCATGAAGCGTGGTTAGCATCACTTCGGGCCACGTTTGACTGTGGTGAACATCTGGATGCGAGCAAACAGACATGCATGGCGCTTTCACCACCACCCACGTTTGAATGAGGTTGACTGTGGTGGACATTCACCATGTCACTTCTGAAATCACCCACATACAGACAAACATGGTATTTCGCAGGACTTTTGAGTTCTCTGTGAGGGGAGTGGGGGCTACTGGGTTAGAAGGGATACTTGGATCCAGGACTTCTGGGTTGTCTGTTACAAGATTGAGAGCAGGGGAGAGGAGAACAGACTTGGAACCAGGACTGTTGAGTTTCCTGTGAAGGAAGTGCAGCCTGCTGGATTAGAGTGGGGTGGAGCGTCTGGAAGCCCGAAGCCCTGAGTTCTCTGTTACAGGGCTGGGGCCAAGTAGATTAGAGGAGGAGAAGGGGTGGGAGAAAGTTCTCTCTTTCTTACAGAGAAAACGAAGGGGATGAGAGGCCAGCACATGCCCTCCTGTCCCCAGCTTCAGTGTTGTCCCCAACCTGCAAAGAGGAAGGAGACTGGGACTGAAAGACGAAGACAAAGTGTAGGGGCATGAAGTCAAAGTTGTAAGTGAGCGCATTATATGAAACTGTACAATGTCTTTACTGCTAACATGGCACGGAAATTTAGGCGGGAGCCTTAACTTGCAATTTCCATGTATTTGCAAGAGCCTGAACTCTTCTTGTAAACTGGAAGATTTTTGATTATGGAATATTTGATTAAAAGTCAGTTTTAAATTTAGCAACCCATGAATAGTGGCCACAGACAACTGTATTTTTTCTGCTTTGACTCCCCATTTGAGAAGGGGAGTACAGGCATGGGGAAGTGGTGGGTGGAGCTTCCTCTATGTGAGAGACAGAGGGGTGGCCTCTGGTGGGTGGGGATTTTATGGTGATTTATGGTGACTTTTTAGCTTTTATACTGTAATTTTTTGTTGTTGTTTTTAATATGCTGTAAGCTGCCTGAGTTCTTCAGGAAAAGGGAGAGAGAAAATGAATGAATGAATCAATCAATCAATCAATCAATCAATCAATCAATCAATGCATTGCTAATAGACATCCCCCACTCCTCAATCACCTCTTAAAAGTAATATGGAATAAGTTTTCTGTCCCAAAATAGTTTTATTCCCATCTTTCCCTTGTAAAACTAGAATAAGAAGCTGAGTGACATGGTAGGAAACTCTTTCCTTCCTAAATATTTTGACAAGGTTTGTCTAAATAACTTGGTGGCTGATTAGCTTGGGCAAGTTAAGGCTCTCTGAAAAAAGACTTGCCCAAGGAAAGGCTCTGTGTGGCCTGGAAGCTTGCATACTCTCACCAACAGTAGTTGGTCCAGTAAAAGCATCTGAGCTAATTTGGGTGTTTTCAGATGAGATGATTGGCCTGCTGGAGTCCATGTTCGGTCCATGCAGCCTCCTTTCCCACCTCCACCCTCAGATGTTTTTAGTATGGAGAGCTAATAAAAACAAGGAGGCCTCTGCTCACATTTCATGTGCTGGCGGTAGCTCCCACAGCTGGCACCACTCAGCACTTTCCCTCTTCCCAGCCCTGGCTCTCCCAGGGTCTGACAAGTCAGGCAAGCTCTCCAGCTCCCAGCCTGGCTCCTCTTCAGCGCTGGATCACAACTCGTTCTCGTAACTTCTCAGAGTCTCTCCCGTCACAGGGGCCCAGCTAGGGGCTGCTGCCCCATAGCCACACTTCAGCCCTGCTCCTCGGAAGAGCCTCCCCAATCTGTCTCCCAGCCATTTCTCTGGCTCCTTGCAGCTTTCAGTTTCATGTTGGGCTGCAGCATTCTTCCCTGGCAGCCCAGCTCCACTCTGCATTCTCTCCTCCAGCTCACAGGAGGTCACAGCCAGAGAAGGCTGCTTCCCTGGATGTGACTCCCCGGTTCTTTGGCTGAGACTGACCCCTCGGGCAGCTATTTCTTGCACCCCACCCCTTCTCTTCTGGAAGTGACTTCATGCTAGAAGAGAGAGCGGGGATGCTAGAAGCAGCCACCAGAGCAGGGAATGCTGCTCCTTCTGATGGAAGGGGCCGGGGGGGGGGGGCAGTCAGAAAAGAATTGTTCTCTGACTGTGATTGCTCCTTGTCAATATCACATCAGTTTCATGTCAGGCTGCAGCATTCTTCTCTCCCAACCCCACTCCACTCTGTAGCCTCTACTCTAGCTCACAGCGGGTCACAGCCAGGGATTCATTTCTTCCTTTCAAGATGAGAGAATGGGGGCTCAGAAAGGACTTTCTCCTCTTGCAGCTCTCTTCTCCTGCAGCCGACTCACAGCTGATTGCTCTATAGCAGCTGCGCTAGGCATGACTCTATGGTGCTGTTCGATCTAGATGTGAGCGCGGCTGTGGGTGAACCCAATAGATGGGAGGTGAATGCATGGGCAAGCATTAACATGCATGTGCATGCACTGCTGCAATGCTCTTGGATGTTGCTGTGAGTGGAGAGTGCATGCGAGCTAAGATCTGGCAAACAACTGATAGACGGGCAGGTGAACACCCACCTGGTGAGTGCTAATGCAGCCAGTTGTCTCATTTGTTTTCACCATTTGTCTCCATCTCTTGCGCTGTAACACCAGACGATGACAGATGCTGGGTAAGCATTAGCGCTACCCTTGACATTTAAGTTGAACAACCCACTATGACACACTTTAAAAACTGGCATAACTTTCTGTTTCTATGATGAAGCAGGCAGAGGCCTCCTTAAAGGAGCCTGCTAATTGCTTTGGAAATGCACCCTCTGGGAGATATATACGCAGAGGGATCCATAAGCCACACAGTCTGCTGCAGGCCACCAAGTAGGAGGAGTGAGAACTAGGGATGCACGAATGCGGTTCGGACGTTCAGGGTTCGGCCCGAACTCAGCCAGTTCGGACGGCCGAACCGACCATCCAAACCGAACACCAAAACCCACAAACAGTTCGGCCTCGTTCGGATGAGTTCAGGCATGTTCGGGCAGGAAAAACCTGGCTGGCAGGTCCAGGGAGGTGGGAGGGTAAGCTGAGGAGGGGTAGAGAGGCTTGGACTAGCAGCCAGCCTGCCCAATCACCATCCCTCTTTTCCTCAGACCATTGACTTGGCAGTCTGCGATTGGCCACGGGCTAGGCTGCACAGAGCCAATGGGGCTTGTGGTAAGGCAGGCGCAGCAAGTAACAAAAGTTATTGCCCTCCCCTCCTTCCATATCATTCTGAGCTAGCCACTGATCCTGTCAACAGGCATTTTCAGAACTCTCCCTCTCCCAGCAGTTTGTGTTCCTCCCAATTCATTTCCATCCTCCTCCTATTTCACCCATTTCCACACATTTACCTCCATAGTTTCATTTATTTAAATTAGATTAGATAGATTTATGTGTTATACCTGGCATCAAGAATCAGCAGCCACTCCACCATCAGGGTTCTGGGGCCTACATTACAGGCAGAGAGAGCTGTTGTTCCACTTCATCCAGAAGCTGCCACTCTAGTCCCAGGACCCACCATCAGGGTTCTGGGGCCGTCATTCTGCTCACGGGGAGCCATCATTCTACCGCATCAAGGAACAGCTAGCCACTCCAGCCCCAGGACCCACCGTCAGGGTTCTGGGGCCTACGTTACCGGCAGGGAGGGCTGTCATTCCACTTCAACCAGAAGCTGCCACTCTAGTCCCAAGAGCCACTGTCAGGGTTCTGGGGCCGTCATTCCACTCAGAGGGAGCCGCCATTCCACCGCATCAAGAAACAGTCAGCCACTGCAGCCCCTGGACCCACCATCAGGGTTCTGGGGCCTATGTTACTGGCAGGAAGGGCTGTTGTTACACTTCATCCAGAAGCTGCCACTCTATTATTATTATTATTATTATTATTATTGTTGTTATTGTTATTATTATTATTATTATTATTATAATCATTTATATAGCGCCAGCGATGTACCTGGTGCTTTACAGAAAATAAGATAGACATGGTCCCTGCCTGAGAGCTTATAATCTAAAGACAGGGGGAGGGGAGACAGGGAAGGGGGAACAGAGGGAGAGACAAGGAATGCAACATTCATGAGGATGCGAGAACTCAGGTACACCTTCTTGACTTGGTTAGAATAAATTGGGAGTATACAGATAACAGGGGGGGATAATCCTGGGTGGGGATGATTAGCAGGCATTAGGAAGGGCGGAGCGGAAGAGGTGGGTTTTGAGGAGGGACTTGAAGGTGTTGGAGGGTGGGGGCAAGGCGGACATGGGCAGGGAGGAAGTTCCAGGCATGCGGGGCAGCGAGGGAGGATGAGGGAGGGGATGGAAGAGGTACGGACTGATCAAACGGGTTCAGAGGGAGATCAGGGCAGAGAGGTTGGGGGGAGTGAGGTTGTGAAGGGTTTTGTAGGTGAAGACGAGGAGCTTGTGCAGAATACGCTCAGGAAGAGGGAGCCAGTGGAGAGAGGAGAGGAGAGGCTGCACATGGTCAAAGCGATGGGCTAGGTGGATTATCCTGACAGCAGAGTTTTGAACAGAGATGAGGGAAGAAGAGTGAGAGCGGGGAAGGGCAGTGAGGAGAAGGTTACAATAGTCAAGGCGTGAGATGACTAGGGTGTGGATGAGAGTTTTGGCAGAGGAGACAGACAGAAAAGGGCAGATCTTTGCAATGTTGTGGAGGAAGAAGCGGCAGGATTTGGTGATGGAGTCAATGTAGGGTTTGAAGGTAAGGTGCGAGTCAAAGATGAAGCCCAAACTACGGGCTTGGGGGACAGGGAGGATGGAGACTCCCTCTATGGCAATTGACAGGGAAGAGGGAGAGGAAGGATTGGGAGGGAAGATAAAGAGCAGTTTTCACCATGTTCAGTTTGAGTTGGCGTTGAGACATCCAGGCGGAAATATGAGAGACAGTTTATGAGACGAGCTTGAACAGAGGGGGAGAGGGAAGGAGTGGAGAGATAGAGTTGAGTGTTGTCAGTGTATAGGTGGTATTGGAAACTGTGGGAGGTAATGAATTTGCCTAGGGATTGGGTGTAGATAGAGAAGAGGAGAAGGCCAAGGACAGAGCCTTGGGGAACCCTGACCAAGAGGGGTAGGGAGGAGGAGGGGGAGGAGTTAGGAAGAGATACATTGAAGGAGTGGTCAGAAAGGTAGGAGGAGAACCAGTCGAGGACAGAGTCCCGAAATCTAAAGGAGTGAAGCAATTCAAGCAGGAGCGAGTGGTCAACAGTGTTGAAGGCAGAAGAGAGATGAAGGAGGACAAGAATAGAGTAAAGGCGGATTTAGTCACAAGAAGATCATTGGTGATCTTAGCAAGAGAGGTTTCAGTGAATCGAAGGGGGCAGAAACCAGATTGGAGGGGGTTAAGGGAGGAATTGGCAGAGAGGAGGTTGAGGCAGCGAGAGTAGATAACCCGGTCAAGGAGCTTGGAAGCAAAAGGGAGGAGCAAGAGAGGATGGTAATTAGAGGGTTCAGAGGAATCCAGAGTGGACTTTTTGAGGATGGGTAGACAGTGGCATATTAAAGACAGAGGAGAAGGAGCCGGTAGAGAGGGAGAGGTTGATGATGTGCAGGGGAGGGGAGGGGCGATGGTGGAAGCAATGGAGGTCAGGAGGTGGGAAGGAATGGGGTCCAGGGGGCAAGTGGAGGGGTTGGAGGAGGAGAGCAGGGACAAGATTTCCTCAAGGGAGGTGGGAGGGAAGGAGGACAGGAGAGAGGTGGGGGGAGGTGGGGGGAGTGGTAGGGGGAGACGTGGTTTAGTCCCAAGACCCACCATCAGGGTTCTGGGGGGCCATCATTCTGCTCACAGGGAGCCATCATTCCACCACATCAAGAAACAGCCAGCCACTCCAGCCCCAGGACCCACCATCAGGGTTCTGGAGCCTACGTTACATGCAGGGATGGCTGTCATTCCACTTCATCCAGAAGCTGCCACTCTAGTCCCAGGAGCCGTCATCATTCCACTCATGGGGAGCTGTCATTCCACCACCGCATCAAGAAACAATCAGCCACTCTAGCCCCAGGACCCACCATCAGGGTTCTGGGGCCTACGTTACAGTCAAGGGGAGCCATCATTCCATGACATGTCATGGGTTCTGTGACCTGGCAATCCAATGTCCACTTCTGCTGCGCCATGGATTCTGTGCCCGGCAATCCAATGTCCGCTTTTGCTGCCTTTGCTGCACCATGGGTTCTGTGCCCCGGCAATCCATTGTCTGCTTCTGCTGCCTCTGCTGTGCCATGGGTTCTATATCCCGGCAATCCAATGTTCGCTTCTGCTGCGCCATGGGTTCTGTGCCTCGGCAATACAATGTCCGCTTCTGCTGCCTCTGCTGTGCCATGGGTTTTATGCCCCAGCAATCCAATGTCTGCTGCTGCTGCCTCTGCTTTGTCATGGGTTCTACTACTGGGCAATCCAATGTCTGCCGCTGCTCCACCGATGCCTGGCAGCCTGCAATGCCCAGCCAAGTAGGGGTGCCAGGCCAGCCACCAAGCCCCAAGCCTTCCCAGCATCTGCTACTGCTGCTGCTGCTGAGTCTCAGACAGCCAGCCATGGCACCACAGGCACCCCCAGGGGCCAAGTGTTGAGCCTGCCTGCCCGGCCAACTTGGGGTGCTAAGTCCCAAGCCTTCCTGGTCTCTGCTGCTGCTGCTGCTGCTCCTATGGCCTGCCATGCCCCCATGGGCACCCCTGGAGTGCCCCAAGCCTCCAGGCAGCTGAACCTTCAGAATGTTTGGAGGGTCCGAACTCCGCGGGACCGAACCCACGAACCCAAACTAAGTTTTCGGACCAAACGGCCGAACATCTGAACCCTGTTCTGTTTGCACATCCCTAGTAAGAACCAAGCTGGTGGGTGTTGGGGGCTCTCTGGGGTGACTCAAATCATGGGCTGGGCTGGGCTGGCCTGCATAGAAGTTTGGTATTGATAGTGCAAGGCTGGCAGGAACCCAAGAGGCCACAGCAGAGTAAAGGAAACTGGAAGTCAAGGTGGAGCTTGCTCGAACACTGTGAAGGGAGCTCAGAGCCAGAACAGGCCTCATCTCAAGACCAACAAGGGACTTTGCCAGAAACCTGGTATTCTTCAAGGGCTGTGTGAGTTAGGTCCTTGCCTGAACACCTGGAAGAGGTAAGAGTCCAAGAAGGACTGTTGGAACTATTATGACTTACCGTTTGACTTTTATGTTTGATTATAACTGACTGGGAAGTATCTTTATGGGGCTGAAGGACTAAGCAAGTGTTCAGTCACTCAGTTAAGACTCTATTAGCACCCAGGTGGTGTTGAAAAGGCTGGTTCCTGCAGCCACTCACCCTGCTGGGGCAGGCACATTGTGGTAGCACCCAACAGACTATTTTTCACACTCTTATCTTAACAGAGTCACAGAAAGCTTTAAATACATCGATACCTAGGGTGCACTGTTTACCTGCCCTAGAATAAACTCCAATAGAGTGAGGAGAGAGCAAAGATGCCCCCCCTCACTTTCTAGCTCTGGGGGGGGGGGGGGGTGTCTTTTCCCTTGCCTCACTCTAGTGGAGTGTATCACTGTAAAGAAATCTGCTTACCTGATTAGGACGTGGCAGTGGGAATAAGGGCCCAGGGCTGTAAAAAACCAACTCACCAGCTCGACAAATTTACTTGCCACAGGCAAGTGGATTTTTACAGCCCTGAACCCATGCAATCTAAACTACCTGGCCTAACAACCCAAATGCTCCCCATGTGTCCCAGTCCGCAGTGGTGAGAGTCTGGAGACACATTTTATCTTGTTCACACCTGGTCTAGCCTGAGTTTATACTTCATAACCACCTCCCTGCTGCCTTTAATTGTAACCACCTTTAATCAGTAGCTTTTGGTGTGACTGGCTTTGCTAAAATAAATGCCATGGCTTTTATTTAAAGAAATACAATACTGATGATATCATCAGTATGTCAAAGACTTATGTAATTACCAAAGACACTTGGTGGATTTTTAGGAGCCACCATTGGGTGTACTAAGCTTTGTTGTTGTTATACAGAAGATATATATTGGAGAAAGGAATCCAAAAGAGAAGAAAAATGAAGGAGGAGAGCATGCAGCAGGGCAGAGAAATGAAGTCTGAGTGAAAGTGACAGTACTGCTATTAAACTTACTAGAATAGTTGTGACTGTGTAAGTCCTGTTCTGGATTGCTGTGGATATGTTGCCATCTTGTGGATCTATGGCCGTTTGAACGAACTTATCATCTTCATTCCAATAACCAATCTGTTAATGACATGAAAATTATGGACATTGACGTTGGCCTGGACTATTCCTGAATGATCCCCAATTAAATACAAGCCAAAAGAACAGCAAAATATTGGTAGGAATGACCCATCAGATGTAGGCTTCTTAAGTAGAGAGACCTAACATTCCCATAGCTTGGACCTCTTTCATTACTCAGACCCTGGGGAAAAACAGCAAAATCATGGCATAAACATCACATACAAGCACTGCTGCCATCATATACGTGCCAACATATGCATGTAGCTACCACACAGCAACTGGAATCCTGCAATCCTCCACAATATTTATGGAAACAAATAACTATGCAGCCATTTGATAAATAATATTTTAATGATGACTTCTGATGGGGCAGGGCTGGTCCATTGGAGATTGATACAAATTGTTCAGAACAGAGTATCAATTTTTAGAATGCTATGTAGAACCAAGACCCAATGGAAGAAAAAACAAGGGAGAAGTTATAAAGAAAGAAAAGATAATTCTTGCTAAAATGAGATGTGTCAGTAAACTCAGAGTTAGACTGTAGGGCAAGTTTCATGTTATTCTGGTTATTATGGTTATTAATAATGAGAGATACAGACGGATGCTATTGCTTTCTGCTTCCAGGCAAAGCAGACAGCTAGACAGTATCAATAGTAAGGTTAGGTTCTTGAGGTTATTTAGTCTGAAGGTTTGATTTTATATGAAGTTTTCTATCACATCCCGTTAGGATACAATTCCAGTGACACTGGATGAGATCTGCTGAGGTGAAAGGGATTTCATTTCCCATTAAACGAGATCCAGTATTAACACAGGGCAAGCCTAGAGCTGAAGCAAATAGGGCATTTCAAAGTCACAAATTCAAACTGAGTGTTTTCTTTAACAAATAATCAAATTTGAATCTGCACCCTTGAGATTGCAGATGAGACTTCTGACTTTGTGTGACCAACTTGGCACAAAAGTCAAACTTCAACTTCAAGTACAATGGAGTCATGTTCAATTTGACGGACACTCTCCAAAAGTCTAATTTTTCACAAATTCAACTTATTCAACAGTTAAATACATGGAGCAATGTAAGTTTTACTCAAGCACTACTTTACCCTCCCAGAATAAAACATTTATTTATTTATTTGTATAGATTTTGATTTGTATCCTGCCCTATCTTGAAGGCTTAGAACAGGTAACAATATATAAAACATAAAAATGAGTGTAAAAACAACACATAAAATACATTACAATTATATTTTTAAAATCCCCTACAAAACCAACCCAAGACAACCCTCTTGCTACCCACCAAATATTGTTATTGATTTTGTTATTGCCTAGCAACCTGGCAGGTGTTTTTTGGAGGGAAATGTGGAGAGGGGAGAGGGAGCAGACATCTCAGAGCCAGAAACGGTGTTGAACTCTTGAACTGAGTTTGTGATGGGAGGGGAAGGACCTGATGGATGTAATTGCTGGCTATTGAGCAGCGCAAGCAGGTCCCATGAAGTTGAGTGGCACCCTGTGATTGCTCAATGCCTCCTGCCTCCCAGAACCAATCAGGATAGCTTTTGGGGAGGGCACTGCAACCCTTTATACTGCAGGGCTGGGCTGCTTGACTCTGGTTCTGTGTTAGCTATTATTCTGTCGGAGTGCATTTGCACAATCTACTGGTGCTTGCACTAAAAATCCTTCCGTATATATCTCTGCCACCTTACCTTTCCAATCCTTATTCCTTATCCTTACATTTTACCATTTTCCTTCCCCTGCCTGCCTGCCTGCCTGCCTACCTGCCTCTGTCTGTCTGTCTGTCTCTCTATTAGATGATAGATATAGAATAGAAATAGATTAGAGATAGTGGATATACCTCTGAGTTTTCCTTTTCACTTCCCCTGTCTGTCTCCCCCTGTCCATAGATAGATAGATAGATACTAAGCTGTTTTATTATATATATTAGGATTATAGGATAAGAATATTTTGTATTATACTAGGTTAGGTTTAGCTTAGATTTTGTATATACACACATATACATTACATATATATATATATATATATATATATATATATATATATATATATATATATATAAATAAACTAGATATTGTGTGTATACCAATACTAATAACGATACCAAAAACAAAATCTTAGTTTGAAGTCGGTACGGATAACGACAATGATAACGAAAACCAACATTTTGTTATTAACAAAATGACTCATTTTAATAATGAAAATGATAACAAAAAACAAAAACCGACATGGGGCCCTGGTGCACACTCCTAGCTGAGGCCCCAAGGAGTGTCTCTGGGAATTAGAGGGGTTATCAGAACTGCTGCAATGTGATGGGAAAGTTTCTTACTGCTCCTCTCCACACCTGAGAACAATTACCGAAGTGCCCTAGAACTGGAAGCTAGTCAGAGTGATCCTGGCCTGGAACACCAGAGCCAAAGGGAGGGGTCCTGGTAGTTCACCTGAGGTTGATGCTGATCAAGTGGATGACATGCACCATACGTCTGGCAACCCCTGCTGTAGTATATACCCTCCTGTACTATTTTTCTCCTTAGCTTAACACACAGCTATATGCTGTGATCCACATTGGGTCTTCTCCAAAGTAAGTGGCTTGTGAATGATGGGCATAGACTTTTAGTTGGTGACACATATCCCAAATTGAAGTTTAACACAATTGACTGTTCCCTGCAATCTGTCACATATTTCTTTCATCATCACTATCTCACCAAGAACCTTAGGTCTAAAGGGAAGATTAAAAGGAAACTCCTCTTTCTGTATGATATTGAGTGTTTTTATGAAAATAGGAAAATCCTATAATGTGAGATCTTCAGAAGCACTCAGTGTTGGACTAACTCTGCTCCTATTGAAGCTCATGGTAAAAGTCACATTGACCTCAATGTAAACCAAGTGCAAAGCATTTTTGAAGCTCACACATATAGAGCATATTTAAATAATACATTGTGACTTGGACTACATTTACACAAACAGGCTAATTTCCCCTGGGATACTTTCTTTGCCAGTAATAATAATCCACTTTGCAGGCATTCACACTTTGCAGAGTAGTTACTCAGAGGGAGGTTACCTAGGGAGCTAATGATTATGTGAACAGTTTAGTGTTAGGTGTTAAGTACCTTAACACACTTTAATTAACATCTTTTCCCAGTTCACTCATTCACTTACCGCTCTGGGCTTAGGCTTCCCCTCTTTAATCGGGAATACATACCCCAGGGGGAACTACCCCTTACTTTGCTTTTAACTCTGTGTTCATGGGAACAAAAGCGGAGTTGAAGGGGTTATTACTTCGGAGTAAGTGTTTGTATGAAAAACCCCTTATATACCCTGGTTATCTTTGCTAATGTAGAGAAATGGGGGTAACACTCCTGACTCATGAAGAGAAGTGACCCAAAAGAGAGAGAAATTCTGCATATCCCACAACATGGACCTTATGCTTTGAAGAAACATGAAGTGAGTTTTTACCTTCCTGATCCCATCGTGTTTCATTTCCATCACACTGAGGGTGTAGTTGGTCCGACGTCCTTTCTCATTAAACTGAATATTTCCAGTTAATCCATCAAAACGCACCTTAAAAAAATAAACAAATCAGTGAGGAGATCAAATTGGTCATCTTTACACACAATGTCTGAGAGCAACACCCACTGCAAGTAGGAATAAGGGTGGTGATACTTTCTAGACCTGGAAACAAGCTGCAGTTTGATTTAGTACAAGCAAGATTTGTCCTGCTATATCAAGTTTCACACTACTTAGGAACTGACCCCTGGCTAAATCACTTAGTGAAAACTCTGAAATTGCTTCTTTTATGCCTGTCCAAATCTTTTAGATCAGACCAAAAGTACAGATTTTTAAATTTAGACCTCCTCAGCACAAACTTGGAACTGTTTTTGTGGTAAAAATTGATATTTTAGCAGCTAAGCATCTCAACTGTCACTTCTCCCCAGACAACAGCCTGTCATTTTTGACAAAAAATAAAATAAAAATTAAATCACTTGCAAAAACTACATAAAACATGAGTTATAGTTGCTACATAACTCCTTAGCCAAACCCCAACAAGAATGGAACTACAAGGTGCAAGGTCCCCGCCTCACAGGCAGGGACTGCGTCCATTTCTATGTTCTGTATGGCACCAAGTACATGACTGGCGCTATATAAATGTTTATAATAATAATAATAATATAATCTTTACCCATTCAAGTCAATGGGATCTGAGCATCTGACTTCAAGGAGAGCAGGACTTAACTTAAGTAAGGTTTCCACAGTTATTGCAGACATTATAGCCCATGATTTCTCCCCCTACTCTTATCCCATATAGACCTTTTTTACATGGTCAAGGGTGGGGGGGGATGGGTGTTTAGCTGTGGTGGATGGAGTTGACACACCCACCTACACCCATTGAGCCTCCTCCAGTTTTACGGAGGGCTCCGTGGGTGGAGGTGGGTGTTGCGTGCAAGCACGCATGCACCCACACCCATCCTGCTTGGTGTTCACATGGGTAAACACCGAGTGGACACCCATCCCACCACCAACCACCAGCTGTATACATGGACGCCCCACTCCCCGCACACCCACCCAAACACCAAGCAGGGGGAGGGGCCATCTGTGTAAAAATGGCCATACTCTGATACAACTCAACACATTTGCCAGCCATCACGTAAGTCAGGAAACATTCAACTAGGAATGGGCAAACAGAACACCATTCGGAGGTTCAGACGTTTGGTCGTTCGGTTTGAAACCCGAGTTCGGGTTCAGCTGTTCGGTTCAGTGGAGTTCAGTTCGGCCGAACATTAAAAAAAAGTGCTATCGGTACTGAAACTGAAACCAATTTTTTTGGGGTATCAGTATTTTTGGCCTGAAACCACCCCCTGGTGTCCACCCCTGGTGCCAGGAAGTCTGCTCCTCAGCTGCCTCCTCCTTCTGGTCATGTTTTTCCTGCAGAAAGTCACATATTTCCTGCCCCTGAACTCATCCGAACTCATCCAAACTTTTCCGAACTGTTCGGAAGTTCGAGCGTTCACTTCGGAAGTTCGGTTCGGTTGTCGAACAGGCTGAGTTTGGGCCAAACTCCGAACTTCCAAACCATGTGCGCCCATCCCTACAGTCAACTACTCTAATAGACTCTTAAATGTGCCAGATGCAAGAGGTCTATAGTTAAGTGTGGACTAGTAAGGTTCTCCAGAGGTATTTAAATGTTTTCCAAATAACACAATAGTGATTTATATCAGTGGATATCCTTGGTTTCCATTCTTCCTTTTCACTGACCTCTAACATTTCACAGACCATTTTTAAACAGGTGGGGGGATGGATGTGCGACCATGGTGGGTGGACACCAACCTCCACCCATGGAGCATTGGGCATTGGAGCTCATTATTAGGAATGGGCGAACATGGTTCAAAAGTTCAGAGTTCGGACCGAACTCAACCAGTTCGGTCAACTGAACTGAACTTCTGAACCGAACTCAATTTTTGAACCAAACCGAATTTCCGAACTCAGTTCTGTTCACCCATCCCTATAAGATAATATTCCATTTAGTTCAATGGGGTTTGAATTTCCGAACTCTGTTCGGAAGTTCGGAGCTCGAACTGAACTCGAATAGTTCGGTTGACTGAACTTCTGAACCGAACTCGATTTTTGAACCAAACCGAATTTCCGAACTCAGTTCTGTTCGCCCATCCCTACTCATTATTCCATGGGTAGATGTTGGGTGGAGATGGGTGTAGCGCGAAAGAACACATGCACACCCACCCGCTGCCCGCGGCATTCACACAGGTACCTCCACCCATCTCCACGCAGCGAAACTGCATGGGGATGGATGAGAGATATTTAAAAAGGGATCCAGAGGCGATCCTGGAAACTACAGACCAGTAAGCTTGATGTCTGTTCCAGGCAAAATGGTGGAAACCATCATTAAGGCCAGAATTACAGGGCATGTTGACAAACATGGTTTAATGGGGAAGAGTTAATATAGATTTAGTAAAGGTAAGTCATGCCTCACTAACCTGTTGGAATTCTTTGAGGGTGTAAATAAGCATGTGAACAAGGGAGACCCAGTAGATATAGTGTACCTGGATTTCCAGAAGGCATTTGATACAGTCCCTCATGAGAGGCTCGTGAGAAAATTAAAAAGTCATGGGATAGGAGGTAGTGTCTTACTATGGATCAGAATCTGGTTAAAAGATAGAAAGCAAAGGGTAGGACTAAATGGTCAGTTTTCACAATGGAGAGATGTACAAATTGGTGTGCCTCAGGGATCTGTATTGGGACCGGTGCCGTTTAATGTATTCATCAATGATTTAGAAAAGGGTGTAGAGATGTGCGCCAGGGGCCCATGTCATTTTTGTTTTCATTTTTCATTTTTGTTATTTAAATCTGTCATTTTAGTTTTCATAAATGTCAAATTGTCTTTTCATTTTTGCTTTCATTTTCGTTTTCCATTGGTTTCAATGGAAAACAGTTTTGGCTGTAACTTTTTCATTTTTCACTATATTAGGTTGAAACATGGGGTAAATATACCTACAATGAAAGGCATTATGTGGATCAACTTCCAAAAATATTGGACAAAGGAATCTAATTTTAGAAACAGTTGAATTATTTTATTTTTGTCAGGCTCCAGGGTACGGAGCTGGGGGGGAACAAGGAGGGAGAAGGAAGGCCAGGGCTATCAGGCTCCAAGGGATGGAGCCAGGGAAAGGGAAACAAGGTGGGAGGAATCAAGGTCCAGGCACAGGGGGGGAAAGGGTGTCCTCAAGACGACCCTCTGAAACCTCTCAGTCGCTCTCTCGTACCCGAGAGATTATGTACTCAGCATCGCTACCAGGCACGCTGCTCTAAGAAAGTAGGCGACTCATCATCAAGGTCAGGGTCCGGAGCCAGAGGGGGAACCCACCACAGGGAAGTGAGATAGGATCCCACAAATGGGAAACTTTGCAGGGGTAACTAGTGGAAGGGGAGTTAGGAAGAACCCAGCCACAAGGGTACAGGCCAGGATACTCAAGGCAGGGAAGCTGGCAGGTTAACCAGTACCCTGGAAGCAAGGGGAACCAAGCCTAGGCTCACGTAGTACAGGGGGGAACTAAGCCTAGGCTCACACTGAGCAGGGGGGAACTAAGATGTATGGAACACGCACAAGACAAGGGGGACCACACAGAGCGGGGGAAGGAACTAAGCATATGCTCACACAGAGCGGGGGAAGGAACTAAGCATGGGGCACACACAAGACAAGGGGGACAAGAAAGCATGGGGTACGCACAAGACAAGGGGAACTAATAGGCACGGAACACACACAAGACAAGGGGGACTAATAGGCACAGAACACACACAAGACAAGGGGGAATAATAGGCATGGAACACACACACACACACGGAACACACAAGAGAAGTGGGACAAACAAGCATAGGGCATACCCTTGGGGAGGGGATAGCCAAGTCCGAACGCAAGGCCAAAGGAAGGGGCAGGACAAATGCTCACCTTACGGAGAACATACAAGAGGAAGACAGGGGGCACAAGACACAGTCTTACCACATGCAGAGGGGACACACACAGGAATCACACATGCACAAGGAGTCTGAGTTTCCCACACACACAACATACAACATGAGTACTCCTCAGCCACAACACAAGAATGGAAAGGGGGTAAGAGACGTTGCTCTACCAGCTTCCTGTGGCCACACCAAGGCTTAAATACTTCCTGTGGCCAATCAGGAAGCTGGGAGGCAGGACTAGAGTAACTGGCTACAGATGGGAAGGGGCATGACACACAGGGAGCAAGCACACAAAGGAGAGAGAAGGGGGAAAACACAACACCCTCACAAGCCCACCAGGTGGCACAGGGCACTACACAGGCTCTCCAGCACCCCAAGGGCCCTGGGTTCAACGCCCAACCCTGACAATTTTGCAAAAATCTTCATATGCATTCTTAGCTGTAACTTCTTTGTCTCAAATTTAAAATATATTAAACTTGGCATGTTTATTTCCCTTCCAACATTTACTATCTCTGACAAATTTAAGAAGAATTGGATAAAGGGTTCTGGTGGTATAAGCAATTAACATATAAATGTATGTCTGACTGTAACATCTTTGCAGTCCAACCAGTGTACATGAACTTTGGGACGGCTGTATATAACACTTTCACTATCATCATTGACAAATATCAGAAATATGTGATAAAGGGTTCCAATTTTATATGCCTGCACAGCATATGCAGAGAAGGAGTCTATGCCAGGATTCTCTTATGTGTCACTGTGGTATAAGATCGGTTTCTGATGCCAATTATCCAGCAGAAAGGTCAACCAAATATCCTCATTCTGTGCTGTGACCACCCTAACATCTCTCCCCCACTTGTTACTGGGAAGACAGAAGCATCTGTTTAGGAAAGAGATTATCTTATGTCCTCTGTCACAGTGCCGCAGGATGTGATTGTGATGATAATTAGCTAGCCTGGATGTGTAAACTATGTCTCCTTATTGCTGGGATTCTATCCCCAAAGTCAGAGTTATGTCCCTTCTGTGCCTGCCTCAGGGCTGCCCCCTATGCCTGCCTCAAAGTCACTACCAATTGGTCTTGTAAAGGTAGAAGCATGCAGTAATTGGCCAGTGAATGTGTCTGTCAGTCTTTTGGGTTGCTCCACATACTCTAGTATTTCTCCCCCTGCTGTGACAGGTGCCTGCCTTTGACTGGCACTGCACGTGCTGCTTATTTAGCTGAATAATGGTCTTCACAGGAACAATATCAATTGCTTATAAAATTGGGTCCCTTTATCAAATCTTCCTGTAGCCGGTAACGAGCCGAGCCAGGTTCAAGGTTTTGGTATTGATTTATAAGGCCCTTCACGGTCTGGGCCCCTTGTACCTCAGGGACCGCCTTGCCCTCCATGCCCCAGAGTGGCTAGTTTGTTCCACTGGGGGTGCCTTCCTGGAGGTCCCCCGTGTTAGGCGGGGGGCCACAGTGGAGAGGGCATTCTCGGTGGTTGTGCTGCGCCTTTGGAATTCCCTCCCAGAGGAAGCTCACCTGGCCCCAAGCCTGTTAACATTCTGGGAAATTTTCAAAACCTGGCTGTTTGCCCAGGTCTTTGGGGAGGGGGGGTGTAGAGGGATGGGGTGGGGGGTTATCCCCCTCCACCCTTATTTATTGTGTTAATTAATTTATATGTTCCTTTGCCCTATTTTAATTGCTGCAATTTTATGAATGTTTTAAAATGTTTTATACTTGTATTTTTTATTTTTATTTTTATTTTTTGAGAGTGTTAGCCGCCTCAAGCTGTTTCAGGAGGGGTGGGGTAAAAATATGATTAAATAAATAAATAAAATAAATACATAAATAACTTGTAAACAGGTTGGAATATACAAATGTTGCAGCTGGAAATGTATTTTCAAGTTAATGTTTTATGCCACAGGACCCTTTATCCAATCTTTCCAAAAATTGGTAGGAGTGTTAAGCTTGTGGAGTGACATAATATTCACAAGTTTCATGCAAATTAAATGGAAGATAAAGACGTTTTAGTCATGAATGTGTATGGAGCTTTAAAAAAAATTACAACATTCAATTGCTTCTAAAATCAGTTCCCTTGACATAATAGTTTCCAACATTGGTACACATTGGTGCCCTTCATTGGGGGTACAATTCCTCAAGTTTAATCATAATTGAATAAAAAACAAAAATGTTATAGCCGGAAATACGTTTTTCAGTTTCTTCCCTTTATTTCAAAAATAAAATGTTGTTTTCGTTTCTTTTTTCATTATTATTATTTGTCATTTTCGTTATTGCAATAACAATAACAAAAATGACAATTTTTGCTATTGCTATTGTAATAACGAAAACAACATGCACACCCCTTTTTTTTTTAGTTGAATGAATGAATGAATAAATTTATTATAAGGCACTGGGTTTCAGCATGGCCTAAGAAAAAAGGAAAAGATACAAAATACAGAATACAAATATAAAAGTACACAAATACCCAAATTAGAATTCGAACTAAAAAGTAATAATAATAAGAAAACATAATAATAAAATCATCTTTTTTATACATAGCTACCCCAAGCCAGTTCCCCTAGCTTCTAGTCATTAACAATACCTCTCTGTATGCAAAAAAGTAAAAACAATTTACGTACTCATTAGTTTCTCTTTGTAAAATACTATCACAACCTAATTCCTATACCTTTCCCTATCTAATTCTACTTTCAAAACTGTCAATGCAAAACTGCCGGGCAGCAGACCTAGCGGGCCTGCCCTAAATTATGTGAAAGCAGATCCCTGTTCTCATTTCTCAAGAGTTTGCCTGATCCTTAGGCGCATTACCTGGCTGCCAAATGAGGCTACCTTCAACATCAGGTCTGATACCCTGTAGTTCAGGCACAAATTGTATCTACCATATTGGGGGAAAGTATCCAAAACCACCTCAAGGGCCAGAAGGAAATCACCCCTAAGTTCCTCATATCGGGGACATACAAACAAAATGTGAGTGATGGAGTCTACTTCCTGCAAAAAGCAGGAATGACATCTTCTTTCCCGCCAGGGCATGCCCAAATAGCGACCTTCCAGAACCGCAAACGGAAATACTCCAAATCAAAGACGGGCAAAAGCCCGTCTTAATTGGAAGCTGGACCAAGCTACCAAGTAGCTGGACTCCAGTGAATGCCCCATAGGGGGATTGTAAAGGGGGTTCACCTTCTGACACTGGAGCATTTCCACGTCTACCTGAAGCTGCTGGTCAGCCAGTCTCTGATTTATCAATATCATAGCACGTTTGGTCCCAAGGGAAGCCAGGGAACCAGGAGAAAATCCCAGTTTCCCCAGGGTGGTGTCCACCCAATTCTGCCAAGAGAGGAGCATACCCTCGACTTGAATACCCTTCAGCAGGGAATTTTCACTCTGAGGGAGAGTTACAGTCCTTAGCCAGAATTTTATGTGGTTCTGGGATGCAAAAAACCTAATTGGAGGGCATGCACACCCCTAAAAGGGTGTTACGAGTGAAGTGATCAAATTTGCAGATGACACCAAGTTATTCAAGGTAGTTAAAACACGAGCAGACTGTGGGAAACTGCAACAGGATCTTACTACACTTGGTGCCTGGGCATCTAAATGGCAAATGAGATTTAATGTTGACAAGTGCAAAGTGATGCACTTAGGAAAAAATAATCCAAACCATGTGTACGCAATGCTGCGTGCTAAGCTAGGGGTTACCACTCTGAAAAGAATCTGGGGGTGGTTGTGGACAATACAATGAAATCCACAGCGCAGTGCGCAGCAGCAGTCAAAAAGTCAAGTAGAATGTTAGGAGGTCATAATGCCTCTATACACCTCGAATATTGTGTGCATTTCTGGTTGCCCCATCTCAAAAAAGACATAGCTGAACTAGAAAAGTACAGAGAAGGGTAAAAAAATTGATCAAGGGCCTTGAAGGGCTCCTGTATGAGGAGAGGTTTGTTAGGTTGGGGGTCTTCAGCTTGGAGAAGATATGACTGAGAGGAGATATGACAGAGGTCTATAAAATCATGAGTGGTGTGGAACTAATAAACAAGGAACAGTTATTTACCCTCTCAGCTAATACTAGAACTAGGTGACACTATATGAAACTCATGGGTGGCAAGTTTAAAACAAATAAAAGAAAATATTTTTTCACTTGACGTACAATTGGTTTCTGGAATCTAATGCCAGAGGCTGTGGTAAGGGACAGTACTATAACTGAGTTTAAAAGACGTTTGGACAAGTTTCTGGAAGATAGGTCCATTAGCAGCTATTAGCCAGACAGGATCAGGGAACATGATGGGAGCTGGGGGAAAACAACAGGGAATGGATCCCCCATTGTGACCTGTTGGGTGTTTCTCCCAAGCCACCGTGATTG
>QEPC01011131.1:4751363-4813404 GCA_003113815.1 Sphenodon punctatus
CCTCGCTCTCTCCTCTTCCACCACTCTCTTCCTCCTCCTCCCTCCTCGCTCCATCCCGCCATGTTCACCAGCCGCTTTTTCCCCTTTAAATCTCCCTCCGGTGAGTGTGTTGATGCCGGTTGCCTGGCAACGATGTTGCGCTCATTGCCCACGCCTGGGGATGATTTCCTTTGATCCCGGGCAGCAGCTGGCGTCCAGACATGACATTAGGTTGATCACGGGTGGGGATATCATTCACCACGCGTCCACAGGAATTGGTTCGGCTAGCCCGGGAAGCGTGGTTGAAATTGGCCCCGCACGGGTGTTCAGCATGGTGAACATCTGGTGGCCGCTGAACAGATGTTCAGGGCGCCTTGGCCCCGCCACAGCGTTCACCGTGGTTCACTATGGTTCAGCATGATCTCGTCACGTCTGAAATCACCCATAGTTGCAGGGCTGTATTGGTGCCCTATGAAGCCCTGCAACATGCATAAATAACCACCAAGGGTCGTTAAAGGGTGGTTAGCGTCATGTCTGAAAGTACCCTTTCTTATTCAATTCTGACAAAACTTGGGACGATTGTACCTCCTATGGAGGGCACTACGTGTACCAAAGTTTGAAAAGATTGGCTAAAGGAGACCAATTTTAAAAGCAATTGAATGTTGTGATTTTATTAAAACCTCCATACACATTCTTGGCTACAACTTTTTTTTTAATCTTTCATCCAATTTGCATGAAACCTGGGATACTATATCCCTCAACAAGTTTAACACTCCTGCCAAAATACAGAAAGATTGGATAAAATTTCCTTCTGTTATAAGTTATTAACTTGAAACTGCATTTCTGGCTGTAACATTTTTATATTCCATCCTGTTTACAAGAAATTTGGAAGTAATGTATCACACACCTTCCCTGTCATGTCTGCCAAGCTACAGGACAATTTGATAAAGTGACCCAATTTTATAAGTAATTGAAGTTGTCTCCTTGAAGACCATTATTCAGATAAAGAGCAGCACATGCAGTGCCAGTCAGAAGCAGGTACCGGGCATGGCAGGGGGAGGGAGGCTGTAGGAGGGAGGATGGGGAGAAACCCAACAGACTGACAGACACATTCACTGGCCAATTACTGCATGCTTGTTTACAGCTTTACAGGTGTTTTTGAGGCAGGCATAGAAGGGACATAACTGGAACTTTAGGTATAGCATCCCAGCAATCAGGAGTCATAGTTTACACATCCAGGCTGGCCAGTTATCATCACAATCACATCCTGCAGCACTGTGACAGAGGACATAAGAGAATCTCTATTGGCTCATTCCTAAATGGATGCTTATGGTTTCCCAGTAACAAGTGGTGGGAGAAAACTTGGTATGGTCATAGCACAGAATGAGGATATTTGCTTGACATTTCTGCTGGCCAACTGGCATCACAAACTGATCTTATATTACAATGACACGTAAGAGAATCCCTGGCATAGGCTCATTCTCTACATATGCTGTGCAGGCATATAAAATTGGAACCCTTTATCACATCTTTCTGATACTTGGCAGAGATGATCCTGAAAGTGTTAGATATAGCCCTGCCAAATTTCATGTACACAGGTTGGACTACAAAGATGTTACAGTCAGACATACATTTATAAGTTAATTGCTTATACCACCAGAACCCTTTATCCAATCCTTCTGAAAGTTAGTATACATATTAAACATGGAGAGGGGTATACACTTGACAAGTTTTATCCACATTATCTTGGAGATAAAGAAGGTACATCCAGGAATGTATATGCATATTTATGCAAAATAGCATAATTCAACTGCTTATAAAATCTGATTCATTTATCCAATTTTTCTGGAATTGGTATACTTAATGCCTTTTATTCAAGGTACAATTCCTCTGAGGTACATCCAAATATAATGAAAAACAAAAAAGTTACAGCCAAAATGGAAAATGAAAACAAAAGCAAAAACAAAATGAAATGTTGCTAATTATGAAAACAAAAACAATAGATTTAAATAATGAAAATTAAAAATGGAAACAAAAAATGGCATGGGTCCCTGGTGCACACCTCTATTTGGGGCCTCCCAGTATTGACGGCATCTCTCTTACATAGGAATCTGCTATGAGTTAGCTAATGGCTCCCACATGCATGGAGACAAAGGTATGGTAGCACAGAGATCGACATGCAGACTAGACACCCAGGCTGCAATCCAACAAATACTTATCCCAAATTGGCTAAATTGAAGTCCATTACCAATTTACAGATGCGGAAACTGAGGCTGAGAGATAGGGTGTTATCACACAAGATGGTGCACCACTTTCACCACCCCTTTGCCCCAGACTCACCATCTGTCTGATTGATGTCCACCAGATTTTTGCCCAGTGTTGGACAGGGGCTGCCACTTGTGGTGTCACCCGCATTATCAAGGAGCATTATCAAGGAGACAACACAACCAAAAGCGGGGGAAGGGACAAACAGGAGGCAGTTTCCTATGTGAAAGGGCCCCGGACGCCATGCCTGAATACAGTCAGCCAGCACTGTGGACTGGCCACGGTTCCTGAAAGGATCAGGTCTCTGTAGGAAGCACCTGCCAGTCATCCGTTGGAGCAGTGGGGGGATGGGGGGGAGGCTTGAATAATGAACGGTTAGAGAGACAGTTGGGGCTTTCCCAGATTATAAAAAAGTTTACATTGTTTTAATCTGGTTGTTTAAAATGTGCATTATAATTTACTATTCCCCATTCACACATTCTACTTTCCTCCACATTTGAAGTTAATGTACATTTTTAAATTGTGCATTATAAGCATTCCCACATTCAGTTTGATGTGCATATTTCTCTTGCTTTAATCCGCATTTTCAGCGTTACAGGAAGGAAACCAGAAATGACCTTTCTCCTCTCCCCTCCCCCACTCTGAAAGTTGTTTCTCCCACCACTCTGGAAGTTCTTTCCCTGCCTCATTTGCCAGACCTGGAGCAGCATCAGCTCTTTCTGTGGACTTCTGTTGTCATGGAGGATTAACAAAGGATTCCTGTGTATACCTTTATGCACTGCATTCCCATGTGGAAAATATGTGCATTATGTGAATGCGGTTTCAATGCAGCATTCACACAATCAATCTATGCGCATAATTAAAAAAAGTCCTTATTCAAGATGTTTGGGGAACCCTGTAATGTACTTTTCAAACATGAGTATTGTCGACACACCCCCTCCCCTCAAAGAAGACGAGGACACAGTATATGGGTTTGAATGGCCGTACTCTTTATTTTTTAGCTAAAAGGGGGAAGAGGTAACCCTCCCACTTCCCCCTTTGAACTGGGGTCCTATCAATCTCTTATCCCTAACTGTTAACCTTCCCAACAGGAGGTTCCCCTATTGTGCCAGGCGTTGTCCTGTTTGCCTGGTGCCATCCTCTACCGTCTTCGGGTTAAGCCCGAGGGGAATCCTCCTGTGCCCTATCTTAACCAACTTTTCCAACTTACACCCTACCCCTACTACCGGTTTAACCGGGCCAGGGCGGGTTGTTCGCACCTATCCCCTCGCCCACCGAGGCGGGGGGTTTAAACAACAAGGATGAGGACACCGTAACCTCCTGTTTGGTGCATGGTCCGCCCAGCAGGCTCGGCCGCTCGTCTCTCACCCTTGGGCTGGCCATGCAGTGGGCCGCACTGAGCGGCTATGTCTGGCCAATACCCATCTCTTAAGGAGATGTTGCTACCCTATGCTATCCTAACCGTTTCAACTTTTAACCGTTGGCCTGAACTCAGCCTACCGCCAAGAGTGCGACATTTCGCCTAGCACCGGCAAATTTGCCTCCTCATCTTCTCTTACATTAGGTATTTCACTCCGGGAAAGGCGAAAAACCCCTCGCCTTTAAGCCAATTTGGTTCAGGGAAAATTCCTTTCCGGTCCTAACTCGCAACCAGTATTTACTCGGAGTGCTGTCCTTGAGAGGGATGGGTGGGTGGGTGCATGACCTTCTCCCCGCTCCCGCCTGGCCGAATGAGGCGGTTGAGCGGGGAGCTCTAAAATGGCGCCCGGGACTTCCGCTCTCGCGAGAGTCCCGGGCGCGCTCCTCACAAGGTTGCCATGGCAACCAGGCCTGCTCTGCCTCCCGCCTACCCGGCCGCGGCCGCTCCTTCCTCGCCTCCTTTGGCCGGAGGGAGGAAAGGGGGCGCCGCCAAACCCCCGCCGCTTTAATCGCGGAGGGGACTTGGATAGAAAACATGAGGATGAAGGCATTCCGAAGATACAGAAATATTTGGATAAAAAAATAATGTGCATAAATCAATGATGTGGGAAAGCAACCCAGAGTTGCTGTGAGGGAAAGAGAAGAACTGATAGATTGGGGGGAAAGTGGGTGAAGGTAATTATCACCCTCCTGTACAGAAGATCACTCTCCCTGAAGTAGGAACATCTCACTGTATCTCACTTCTTTGGAGAGGTAAGTACTCTCTTGTTCTTCAACCTCATTTAGCCCCCTCCCCCTTGCGCATACAAAGGGGCAGAGGTAGGAGGCACTTACTTCCAACAAAAGCATTCATGTGAACAAGCCTTTGATGACTTCTCTATAAACTTTCTTCCATTTCGCCCCCTTCCATAAACTGGCTGCTTGCTTGGGTGCTTCCAGACTTGAATACTGCTTTTCTTTAGTGTTTGCCAAGTGTCAAGCACGTAGTGCACACTACCTAAACATTAAGAAATGGTGCTCTCTTAATAGTCTTCTGTTGTAGGAATGGGCTGGTTACAGGAACAGGAATTGAGAGTCCCAAATAATCCTTCCATATAAATGATGGGTTAATGGGTATCATAAATGTTTTAGCAGGAATCTTGAAGACTGCAATTCTTTTTCTCCCTGCTTCATAGGAAACAATTTATCATCTCTTTGCTTTCTTATGTTTTATAGATACAAGCTCTGTATAGATGCTTTAAAAACTGGGATTTATTTATTTTTTTGCTCCCAAGTGAAGTGGCTTAGGTGAAAATGTTATTTTGTGAGGCATGAATTCCTCAGAGCGTTAGGTTAACACACTTCAATCTCATTTGTAATTGCCAGCACAGGGATTTAAGAAAACCACGGCTGTGACTAATGAATAGGAAATGGAGTTGAGTACTGTGTTTGACATCTTAATGTATGTCAGGCCAAGTGATTTGAGACACAAAGCGCTCCTAGGGTTGAACAGGAGAGGACTACTAGGTCACCAGCTGGTTATCCATGGCTGGAGTCAAATTATACTGGCATTTGGCTTCTGTGATTCACTCAACAAAAAGCCATCACAGCAAATATCGTCACAAAACAGCTTGAAATTAGTATCAGCCACCAGCTTCTCCTAGAGAGAACCCAGAAGACATGAAGAAAAGACCAAGGTCATAGGAAGAACTGTATCCAATTAGTTTCTTTGAAAAGTGGAGTAAAGGAAGTGACCAATGAGAGGGATTTAGAAATAGAATGACTGGGCAGCAGTGGTTGTAAACACAATCTTGCCGTCCTCTGCTTCTTCAGAATAATCTTAAAACCTAAAGCCTAACAAACAAGTTTCTTACACAATACAAAAGAATTCAGTTTGCCAATTAGGAATCCTTGTGCAGTGGATGAGGGATTTGAATGACAGATTTTGAAGTAACTATTTTAAACAAGAAAACTTCCCATTTTAAAATGTAAAAATCAAAAACACATTTTCTAGGGATGAGCGTTACGGTTTCAGATTAACCTTCAAGATTCCATAATTACACCCTGCTAGTTATGGTTCTGGAGTTACGGATCTAGCTTTCCCAACACCTCCATCCCCCGGGGCCATGGCATAGTACTTATTGGTCCCGGAGGGCTTGATTGAAGCACCGCTGCTGCTGTGAGGGCTCCAGCAGCCTACCTCGCCATGGCGTCCTCGCTGCTCTGTATTGAGCATGTGAAAAATGGCTGTTGGGGCAGTTTTGCGCATGCACAAAATGGCTTCTGCCCTTAACCAAAATGCTGGCAGTGTCCGTGCTATTTGGGTAAAGGGCGTTGGCCATTTTGCACATGCGTGATATGGAGCAGGGAGCATGCTGTGGTGAGGAAACCTGATGGAGCCTTTACTAGGGTGGCTAGATATGAAAGTTTTAGAGGCCACTCATGAGAAATACAGGTTGCAAAGCAGCCATGCAACTTGTATTTCTCATAAGTGTCCTCTAAAATATGCATATCTCACCACCCTAGCCCTCAAAGCAACAGTGGTGTCTCAATCAAGCCTTTGGAGAGCAGTAAGTACCACTCCGGGGGATGGGGGTGAGAGGGGAAGCCAGATTCGTAACTCCAGACTGGCTGCCATTTTTCAAAATAGCGGCAATGCTGCTGGTGCCATTTTGGAAAAGGGTGCATATGCACACAATGATCTGGCGGCCATTTGTGCATGCACAGGTATTTTTTTATTTTAAAATTCTTTAAAAGTTTTGAATTGATTTAAATACAAATCCATATGTAAATCCAGAAATTTACTAACAATGAAAAGAAAAATAAACAAAACGTAATTCCCTCCAGTAGACTAGTGTCATTCCCACATCTTCATTGTATTATAAAATCACTCAGGGTTTGGTTGTAAGAAGGAACTGGGGCACGGAACATAAATGGCATTATAAAGAGGAAGAATATGGCCCACTGGTTGTATCATTCACGATTTAACACAAGTTAGATCTCTGTGCATCTGGAGATGGTGCAGGAAACATCAATGACAACAATACTACAAATTGTCAGTAACCATCAATGAGGGGGAATATAATGATGTTTTCATGCTTTCTTTACTGTAGAAAGCTTTCTCAGATCAGTAAATCACTCAGTACAGATTGTACTCCATTACAACAAGGTAACTAGGCAGGCTCCAACCCATTTTCAGTGTCAATCGATTTGGAAATACACAAAATACAGAACTCTGTTGTTTTTATCACCCACTGTAAATGCAGTAAGGGATCTACAGTGCAGGAATTTGACAAGATTTGCTTTACATTGGCAAGCTGTTAACCAATTTGAAATTCAAGTTTAGATTTTTTTTGCAAGATAGTCCCTGTCGTCCACTAGGATGGTTTGATGCCTACCATGCTCATCTTAATCAGCCCTGTAGATGGCCAACATGGGCCCCTGGAGGGTGGCTAAAATACTCCCCCTGCTTTGAGCTGTTCGAATGTAGCCTTAAAAGATTGTAGAGCAGTGGTTCCCAAACGTTTGCTTGTGTGACCTCATTTTGAGACTTAATATGAATCTTCCTGGATGGTAATAAAGGGTGCTTATGCACGTTACCATGCTAGGGGAAATTAATGAAAAGCAATCCCTTGTGGGGAAAGTAGGGGTGTGCATCAGGCCCC
The DNA here is from genome assembly GCA_003113815.1 of Sphenodon punctatus. Classification (NCBI taxonomy): domain Eukaryota; kingdom Metazoa; phylum Chordata; class Lepidosauria; order Sphenodontia; family Sphenodontidae; genus Sphenodon; species Sphenodon punctatus. The sequence goes on from QEPC01011131.1 coordinate 4,758,671, forward strand.
CATGTCGTTTTCACTTTTCGTTTTCATTTTTGTTATTAAAAATGTCATTTTCATTATCGTTATTAATGAGAATGTCAGTTTTGTTATCGTTGTTATAGGTATTGGTATCATTTCAAATGAAAAATTTATTTTGGGTATCGGTATTGATTCTGATAACATTATATATATATATATATATATATATATATATATATATATATATATATATATATATATATATATATATATATATAATTTATTTATTTATTTATTTTATTGTATTCAACTTTTATGCTGCTCTCTCCTGCCACAGGCAGCTCGGGGCAGTGTTCAACAATAAAACGCATAAAACATCTAAAAACAATGTAAAACAGTAATACATAAAATACATAAGCAGCAATAATACCCCATCTAACAGCCCACACCCCTTCCCTCTCCTTCCCCCTCCCCAAAGACCAGGTGGGACAGCTTGGTCTTACATTGTCTATGAAAAGGTCTACAGACATTCCACAGACATGGTGTGGCCACCAAGAATGCCCTCCGCATGGTTGACACCCGAGACACTCGGTAGACCCGTATGAGGGCACTCCCCAATGACTGCAGGGGCCGATCCAGAACCCGGGGGTTGAGGTGGTCTCTGAGGTATGTCAAGCCAAGGCTGTTTAGGGCTTTAAAGGTAAGCACCAACACCTTGAATTGGGTCCAGTAAGTCACTGGCAGCCAGTGCAGAGAACAGAGCACAGGTGTTATGTGCTTTCGCTGTCCCGTCCCAGTCAGGAGATGGGTTGCTGCATTCTGCACTACCTGCAACCTCCGGGTCATCACCAAGGGTAGCCCCACATAGAGGGCAGTGAAGTAATTTAGTCTCGAGGTAATAAAAGCATGGATGATTGTGGCAAGATCCGCATCCGAGACATACGGCTTCAGCCGATGCACCAAATGTAATTAGCGAAATGCTCCTTTTGCCACAGTCATCACTTGGGCATTCAGGTGAAGCTGCAGGTCCAGGAGCACCCCCAAACTGAAGATTTGAGCTATCAAAGGGGGATGGACCCCATCAATGATGGGGGTCCTCCCACCCCCTGCTTTACCCACAACCATACCCTCCATCTTGTCGGGATTCAGTTTCAGTCAACTCGCACACATCCAATCCCCCACAGTTGACAAGCACCGGGTAAGCAACGAGACTGCCGGGCCAGAGTCCAATGAAAAAGAGAGGTATAGTTGCGTGTCATCAGCATATTGATGACACCTATCACCATACCCCCTGATGGCCTCCTCCAATGGCTGCATATGTATCTTGAACAGGAGCGGGGACAATATCGATCACTGTGGGATCCCACATGTGAGATCCTGGGGAGATGATGAACAATCACCGAAGACCACACGCTGGGTTTTTCCAGTCAGGAAAGAGTGGCACCATTCAAGAATGCTACCACCCACCCTGGCCCGGTCCCGCAGTCGAGCCACCAACAGCTCATGATCAACAGTATCAAATGCAGCCGACAGATCTAAAAATACCAACAGGGTTGAATGACTCTGATCTAATGCTTGGAATAGGTCATTGACCAATGCCACAAGCACAGTCTTGGTGCCATAACCCAGACAAAAGCCAGACCTCAAGGGATCTAAGAAACTGATCCTATCCAAATGCTCTTGGAGTTGCTGCACCATCAATGACCTTCCCTAAAAAGGGAAGGTTAGAGACTGGCCGATAACTGGGTAGAGCATCAATGTCAAGAGATGGTTTCTTGAGCAGGAGCCAAACCACCACCTCCTTCAAACAACTCGGCATCCTGCCCTCCAGAAGGGAGGCAAGGACTACCCCCACCAGCAGCGGCAGCAATGTCTCATTACTGGCCTTAACCTGGCCTTAACCAGCCAGGACAGGCATGGGTCCAGTTCACAATGGGTGGTGCGGACAGACTCAAGAGTGTCATTAGATTATTTATTATAATATATATATAATATAAAACAGACTAGCCTAAATACCTATATAATATCTAATCGCTCTCTATATGTACACAAGTTGTATCTATCTTAAATCTAAGGGAGACAGGAGAAGGGAAAATCTAATCTATATGTCTATAATATATATCTATATCTAATCTATACTACCTATCTATATATAATGTACAGGGGGGAGAAGGGCAGGGAAAGGGTGAATGTAAAATGTAGGGTATGAGGAAGGAAAGGTACTGGTAATACAATGAAGGCTAGGGTGGATTTTTTTGTGTGCAAGCACCTCAGTTCTGTAAATGCAACCTGACAAGCAGAGCTCTCACACAACGGAGAAAAAAAACCTGGCCCTCCCATTATAAAGGGTTGCAGTGCCCTCCCCCAGAGCCCTCCTGATTGGTTGTGGGAGGTAGCAGGCATTGAGCAATACATTATTTATTTATTATTTCATAAAAGATTTCTATCCCGCCCCTCCAGCCCACAGGGCAGCTTGGGGCAGCAAACAATAATTCAAACAATAAAATAATTTAAGTTAAAAAATCCGATATACATTAAAAAAGCACAACAACTCCCCCAACCCACCCCCCTACCCCCCTCACCAAAAGCCTGGTGGAACAGTCAGGTCTTACACAAACATCGAAATGACAGGAGGGTGGGGGCCAACTGAGCCTCCTCTGGGAGTGAGTTTCACAGAACAGGGGCAGCCACCGAAAAGGATCTAACATCAGTGGCCACCCATCTTGCACAGGGAACCTCCAAAAAGACTCCCATGGATGATCTCAGGGGTTGCACAGGCACATGGGGAGTGAGGCGGTCCCATAGATAAGCAGGGCCCAGGACATGAGGGGTTTTAAAGGTCAAAACCAGCACCTTGAACCTAGCCTGGTGCTTTATAGGCAGCCAATGCAGAGCCCGGAGCACAGGTGTCATGTGTTCCCTGTGGCCCGCCCCAGTAAGGAGACAGGCCACGGCATTCTGCACCAGCTGCAGCCTCCGAACCAGTTTCTCGGGAAGCCCCATGTACATCCATCAGATACTGCTGAACTGCTCGCTCCTCCCAACGCAGGCACAGTTCAAGAGTTCAGCCCTGTTTAGGGCTCCAAGATGTCTTCTCCCTCCTCCCCTCTCTACATTTCCCCTCCAAAACCCAACTGTCACAGCACCAATAATGACAATAATAATGACATTGTCATTTTCGTTACTGTTGTCGTTATTCTCAGTTGTCAAGTTCATTACTGCAATAACAAAAACAAAAATGACAATTTTTGTTATCATTATTGTAACAACGAAAATGACATGAATACACCTAGGGGAAAGTAATATGAGGCTTTGAATGTGGGTGCATGGTTAAAAGTGTCATTTAATGCATCTCCCATTTCCCTCCATTCTTTTCAATCACGAAATACAAGGCACAAAATCCTACCCTGCCTATTGTGATTGAAAACAATGGGAGACATGTTAAATGACACTTTATTTTATTTATTTATTTTTGTATAAAAGATTTCTATCCCACCCCTCTTGCCCACAGGGCAGTCTGGGGCAGCAAACAACAAGATAAAAAACAATAATACAATAAAAACAATTTTAAAAGTTAAAAAATCCCATATGCAGGGAGAAAACAACCCCCCCCCAACCTTCCCCCTACCACCACCTCTCAGCCAAAAGCCTGGCGGAACAGCCAGGTCTTACATAAATGTCGAAATGACAGGAGAGTGGGGGCCAACTGAGCCTCCTCTGGGAGCGAGTTCCACAACACAGGGGCAGCCAACAAAAAAGATCTAACATTGGTGGCCACCCATCTCACCCGGGGAACCTCCAAAAAGGCTCCCACGGATGATCGTACGGGGTCGTACGGGCACATGAGGAGTGAGGCGGTCCCGCAGATAAGCAGGGCCCAGGCTGTGAAGGGCTTTAAAGGTCAAAACCAGCACCTTGAACCTAGCCCAGTGCTTTATAGGCAGCTAGTGCAGAGCCCGGAGCACTGGTGTCATATGCTCCCTGCGGCCTGCTCCCGTAAGTAGACAGGCTGCAACATTCTGCACCAGCTGCAGTCTCCGGATCAACTTCTTGGGCAGCCCCATGTAGAGCACGTTGCAGTAATCCAGCCTCGAGGTGATGAAGGCATGGACAACAGTGGCGAGGTCAGAGTCTGAGAGATACGTCTGAAGCCGCCAGACAAGATATAACTTTAAACCATGCACCCACATTCAAAGACTCACATTACTTTCCCCTCTAAGATTTTGCTTCTCAGTAGGGGTGTACATTTTGTTTTTATTATAATAAAAACAAAACAGGAATTTTTCATTTTTGTTATTCAATAACGAAAATGAAAGGACATAATGATGAAAAATGAAAAAAAAAATGTTTTATTACAAATTAATAGGACAAACCTGAAAAAACACAATTTCAGCTGTACCTTCTTTATTTGTTATCCATGGTAGATGTGTACCCGCAATGGAGGGCATTACAAGAGACAAATTTCAGAGAGATTGTGTAAAAGGATCTGATTTTATAAGCAGTTCTAAATTATTATTTTACAAAAATCTGTGTACACATTCCTGGCTGTAACAACTTCGTCTCCCATTTGATTTATCTGTAACTTGGTAAGAGTATACTTCTCCCAAATATAACCAACTCTGCCAGCGTTCAGAAGGATTGGATAAAGGGTCCTTACTTTATAAGCAATGTACTTATAAATGCATTTCTGGCTGTAACATGTTTGTATTCCATCCATTTTACATTAAATTTGGCAAGAATGTATTTTGGACCTTCAGGATTAGCTGTACTAAATTGTAGAAATATTTGATAAATAGGAATGGGCGAACACGGTTTGGAAGTTAGGAGTTTGGCCCAAACTCGGCCTGTTCGGACGACTGAACCCGAACCCGAATACGAATACGAACTGACCAAATGGAACTCAATTCCGAACATCAAAATGACCAAACAGTTTGGTCAGTTTTGATTGCATTCGGGTGAGTTTGGGTGGCAAAAAAAGGGTCACTGGAAGGTCAAATGTGACAGGGAGGGGTAGTCAGCTGAGGAGCAGACTTCCAGGCACCAGGGGTGAAGAAGCTTGCAAGAAACAAAACTATCTGCCTCCCCCCTTCCCAACACCTTCTGAGCTAGTCACTGTTCCTGAGCAGCAGGCGTTTCAGAAGGCCCCCTCTCCCAGCTTCCCAATCCATTGCAATCCGCCTCCCATTTCACCCATCCAACCCATCTACCCCATATTAGCATTCATTTATTTAGCTTAGCTTAGATGGATTTAGTGGTTATTTTTTGTTTTTACTCCTCCCTGTGCTCCCTTGTGTTCAATCTTCCTTCCTCCCTCCCCCTTCCATTGAATCCTTTCCCTCTCCCATATTCCATCTGATTCCCTTCCCTTCCCCTGTTTTTTCATTTAGAGTAGGATTATTAGATTGCTTTAAGTTTCATTTCAGTTTTGTACCCCTCCTTGTGTTTTTTGTGATTCCCCCCATCCCATATATATATATATATAGATAGATAGATAGATAGAGAGATAGAGAGATAGAGAGTAGACAGTTGTAGGAGCTAGCTTAGCGATAGAGATAGCGTTAGTGATTTAGTTTTAGTGTTTGTAGGAGTAGGCCTGTGTACTTATTAGATAATCCATTTAGTTCATAGCATTTAGAATAGTTAATAGCAGTTAGATTTAGTGTAGATAGATAGATATAATATTAGATAAAAAATTTAAATAAAAAAAACCCATATAAAAACAAAAAATCCAAATAAAAAACCAAAAAAACATATAAAACCAAATAAAAAACCAAAAAACCCATATAAAAAACAAACTAAAAAACCCCATATAAAAACATTTTCTGAACGGTCAAACCGAACGACTGAACCTGAACCCAGTGAACAAACCGAATGGACGAACCGAACGCAGCTGAACCAAATGGACGAACCCGAACCGCGATCTGTTTGCCCATCCCTATTGATAAAGAGTCCACATTTTATAAGCAATTGAAATTTCCCTCTTGAAGACTTTCCTTATTCAGGTAAATAGCACATGCAGTGTCATTCAGAGACAGGCATGGAAGGGGGGAAGGGGCTGTATAAGGGAGGGGGAGCAGCACAACAGACTGACAGACGTATTCACTGGCCAATTACTGCATGCTTCCACCTTTGCAGGAGGACCAATCAGTGGTGGCTTCAAGGTGAGCATAGAGAGTAGATATAAGCTGCTGTTCTTTGGGCCTGCTCTTTGTCTGTGGTTAGTTCTGACTTTGGTCAGAGCATTTTCTCAGACTTTGCCAGCAGGCTTTGTGTGTGTGCTAGAGCTCACTGCAAGAGTTCAACTAGCTACATAAATCCAATCCCCATGCACCTGGGGTGCTGCCCAATATCCTCCTGCCCCCTCCTTGGGCATTCTCTGCAAGTTGACAGACACCCCCATGCACCTGCAGTGCCCACCCAGACTGAAGCTTGTGTCAAACAGCAGAGATGACAGATATATCATCTGACCAATGGGCTTCACATTTCAAAGTCACCCTGACTGGGACAGAGAAGCTGGAAACATGCAGTTAAAGAGGCCAGTCACCCTGACTGGGACAGAGATGTGACTGGCCTCTTTAACTGCATGTTTCCAGCTTTCCAGGACCAATCCTGGGTGGCTCTGAGGTAGTCATAGAAAGGACACAACTAGGATTTCAGGTAGCAAGGCAGAGGGAAGGAGGAAGCATCCCAGTAATCAGGAGACACGGTTCATACGTTCAGGCTGGCCAATTGTCATTACAATCACATCCTGCAGGACTGTGACGGAGGACATAAGAGAATCCCCTATTAGCTCTTTCCTAAGCAGATGCTTCCAACTTCCCAGTAATGAGTGAGGGAGAGGAGTTATAGTGTTCAGAACACATAATTATATATGGGTGACATTTCTGCTGGCCAATTGGCATCACAAACACATCTTGTACCACAGTGACAAACATAAGAGAATCTCTGGCATAGGTACATGCCAGATGCTATGCAGGCTTATAACTTTTGGACCATTTTGATATTTCTCAGGGATGCTACTAAAGGTCTGAGATAAAATCATTCAAGTTTCATGTAAACTGGCTGAAATACAAAGACGTTACAGCCAGAAATGCATTTAAAATTAAATTGCTTATAATGTTGGAAATCATTATCCAATACTTCTGAAATATGGCAGGAGTATTACCCTTTGGGAGGGGTATAATCTTGACAAGTTTCATCTAAATTGAATGGGAGACAAAGAAGGTACAGCCAGGAATGTGTACACAGAATTTTGTAAAATAACAAATTTCAATGGCTTATAAAATGGGATCCCTTCAACCATTCATTCTGAAGCCTGTTACATATACTGCCCTCCATTGGTGGTACAATCCCACCAAGTCTCATCAAAAGTTGGTGAAAAATAGAAACGTTAAACAAAAACTGTCTTTTCCATTGAAACGAATGGAAAACAAAAATGAAAGAAAAAATGAAAAGGAAACAAAGACTAAAAAAATATAACGATAATTGATGACACTTTAATAATAAAAACAAAATGTGTCATGAAAACAAAAGAGAGTTACTGTGCACATCCCCAGTGGTAATGTGGGCAAGCAGCCAAAGACATGCAAAGTATACCCAGTGTTAAGGTCATGACCTCATCACCACATGGTGGGGTTCCACTTGGGGTCCTGACCCACAGCTTGAGAACCTCTGCTTCAGACTTACTACAGAAGTGATAGCTAGCAGGGTGAATTTAGAAACAATAAGTATGGATTCCTGCAAGTAAGAGTTTGCTTTGCTCTCTGTGAGTGAGTGAAGTACAAGCCTGGGAGCTTTTAGATTATTATTAATAATTTATATAGCAATTTAAGTGCTCAAAGTGCTTTGTAATTCTTATCTTATTCAAAAACTTTGTGAGGTAGTTTGTTATTATTCCCATTTCTCAGACAAGGAACCAAGGCTGAGACACAGTAACTTGCCTAAGGCAACTAAGTAAATTCAAGGTTAACATGAAATTTAAACCCTGGTTTCCTACATCCAGAACCAACAACTTATCCACTAGGCTTATTACTTCATTGCTTATTTCTGCATATTCTGCATAAGCATTTCTGCTTTTTCTGCAGTGCTTTCCATGCATGAGGAAAGCAATGAGTTTTTCCCACTGAGCTTGGGCAATGGGCTTTCCCCATGGGAAAATGCACTGAACATGGGTTCCTGCCCAAGCTGTAAATCTGCCATAAAATGCAAAACCAAGAAGAGTTGTGCCCTTACCAGTAAGAGCAACAACCTAATGAGGTAATGTCAAAGTAGTAAGATCTGGATCCTTGGATCCAGATGAGTAGATCAGAGAGGGCCTGGTACACCAGTAAATCAGTGAAAGGCAAGGTGATTTCAAGGGCTTGAACTCCTGATCAACAACGCTGCAACAAGAGAAATCAACCCTGTGAATCAATTACTAAGACTGAGGCTGCTTTTAGACAAGACAAATTTGCGCATGATTGGTGAAAAAAGTGCATGTTTTCGTGCTCGTTTAAACACCTAAACCATTTTAAATGCGCATTTACCGTGATCATGTAAAAATCAAAACCATTTTGAATGTGGTTTTTAAATCATGCGCATTTTTTAAAACCGATTTTGAGCCCCTTTGATGATCGGGGGATGCCAAAACCGGTTTTTAAAAATGCGCATTATTTAAAAAACACATTCAAAACGGTTTGGGCTTTTACACGATCATGGCAAATGCGCATTTAAAATGGCTTAGGTGTTTAAACGAGCATTAAAACGTGCATTTTTCACCAATCATGCGCAAATTTGTCTCGTCTAAAAGAGACCTGAGGTTCCCACCCTTTCACGGCTCATGCACACCTCTGCTTCAGCAATTTTTTCAGTGCATGCTCACACTTGTTTATCAATACACGACAGATAGCCATGCATTTGGGCAGAATTTAACACTGAAAACCCTTCTGGCAGACAACTGAATAAAAACTGAAGTGGGTATTAATTGGACTATGAAATTAGCCATTACCACTATAATATGAAGGAACAACTATAATTACCTAAATTTTCTGATGAAAATATAGTAGGTCAGATGATATCTTTTATTGAACCAACTGCTGTTGGTGAGGGTGTGCAAGCTTCCTCACCAATAGAAGGTGGTCCAATAAAAAATACCATCTGGGCTACATTGTTTCCATCTGTTACTTTTGGGACCAACACAGCAACCACATCCTCTTTCTAGATTAAACTTTCAGGGCACACTGTTGAGACACCCCAGTTGGGAGCCAGTGAGCTAAGGATTCCATTGAGAGAAGGAAATACGAGGAGAAGAGTGCTGACAGTGGATGTTTGCATAGCAGTAAACAGAAGTGCTTATTTATACTGTAATCTCTTTACAGTACTAGGGACTATAGTTCCATTGTTTGCTACTTCAGAGCACTGTGGCACAAGCAAGAAACTGACTGCAGCTCCTTTGTCCGTGGATGTCTGTCTCCAGCAGAAGATGGAACAGCAAGTGGGTTTATTTGAAATTCTGCCAGTCAAGGGTCAGGAGCTTAACTCCACAAGTCCCCATATCCTCCCCATTAAATCAGAGGGCGTGGGGTGCAGCTGATGACTACAATAGTGGAGATAGGACTCAGCTGCATACCCACAAAAATGGTGTATACCTGTTGACATTGTGATGCCTGACCCATTTTGGGTGGATCAGGCATTAAACAGTACCCATCTAATGCCTGACAAGTTCCCCAAATCACAAAACACCATACAAATTTTCCAGTTTCCAACTTTTCATCTCACACAATTTACCAAGACAGGAAAATGGTTAGATATATTTCAGAAAGACACTAAAACCATGACATGGCAAGTTGGAAAAGGTTGGTGAAATGGGAAATTGGTAAATACCTGGGATTTCAGGCAATCGAGTACACATTTCGGTAACTGGGTACTGATCAGGGACCTGGAAAGCTACCTGAAAATTTCAGATATTACCTGTGGGTACAAAATTAGCTACCTATTTCAGCGCTAGATAGCGATTATACAGGGGAAATTATCCTGTGAAAAATTCTATTCAGTTTAAATTCTCTGCACACCACACTGGAGTATCATATAAACAAACAGAGGAGACTGCAAAGGCAGCTCCCTGTTTTTACATGTCTGTACAGTATCTAGCACACTTTGACTCTGTGGGAACAATAAGTAATTGGCAAACCACAGTTAGTTTAAATCCACTCATGGCAATGATCTCTACCAGCTTTCCCGTCCCCAACTGGTCTCTCTGCATTTGCAAGGTACAGTGCAAAAAACAGATAGGTTTTGAACTGTTGGATCAATGTAATCAAAAAGTGAGGAATTCATTGGTGAGGGAATCTTTTTAATTGTGTTTTTCTGTGCACATCAATTCTTCATGCTGTGATTAAGCTGGAACGATTTTTCACTGGGGCCCGCCAGACGTTGTTTTATTTTCTCATTCATCCTTGTGGTGCCCAGGAGAGAAATCAAGAATGGTGATATGTTTCTATTCCTCTCCATTGCTTGTGGCTTTAATCGTGAAGAGAATTGCATTGTGCAAGGAGACTGATGACTAAAAATGAATTGTATGAATCTATCTTGATTAACTTGGCCAGGGAAGGATCTTGGTAGAAAAGAGTTCTTAGAAATCAATCAACTCCTGACTCACAACCGCAACAGCATCAGGACAACATTTAAAGCATGGCAAGCCCAGCATGATATGCAGAGCTACTAAAAAACCAGAATTTCCTTCAGACATGGAATTCTGACATTAATGGGTGAGATTCAATCAGCTTTGCTTTCACTTCCAGTAGCTGCCAGAGCTACTGTTGGCAAGCAAAGGGCATCATCTTGTAGCCTTACATTTCCAACTGCAGGAGGGAGTGTTATTCTCTTGGATTTGGAATCTACCCTATAGGGCAGGAATCCCCCTTCAGGAGAGGTGGGATTTTGAATCTGGCAGCAGTGAGCAGAGATACATCCCTGTGCATTTAACTTCTAGCTGATTTCAGCTATTGCTCTGATAGACCTTTAACAGTAGCCGGCTGCACAGCAGAGTCTAAAACATCAGTGCATATATTCACTCTTTGTTTTTCTCGGGGGTAGAAGAGTCTCCTGGAAGCATGTCATAGTTAGGAGGATCACTGCACTCTCTTCCCTCCACTTCACACCTCCTGTACCCTCAAGGCAATGCATCAAAATGCACAACTCTTTTTCTTTGTGGATGAAGGAAAAAGACAGCTCCCTTGGAGCCAGTCTTTGCCCCTCTCTCTTTACTTGTCTGCAGAGGTCTTGCTGAATGATACAGAACATTTCCTCCACCCTGATACTGAGTATGCTGTCTCCATAGTGCTGACTCCCAGTCCTTTTCAGCTACAGACAAGGATTCTTTAAACTTGAGTCATATATCAGGGCAGATCCATAGCAAAGAGGGGAAGGTGTGAGGGGCTCTTCTTTCCCAGTAAATTGTTTTTGCCCTTTGCGTAGAAATAAGTTGGGTTCCAGGCTTTTTTCCCCCCCTCAGTTTTTTTATTCAGAAAACTAAGATGCCTGAAGACTCAGATGAGTGACTGCAGGTTTTATGGCCAGACGATAATAACCACAGTTCTGGTAAGAAAATGTTTGCATGGAAAAATTTGCCAACATGAACTTCTGAAGGCAAGCATAATTGCTCCCCTTGTCAAGAAGTCTGCCCCCCACACTCCCACCCCATGCTAATGCAATTTCAGTTAGCTGCAATTGTTTTTTGGTTTTTGTTCTGGCCCTAGTGAATCTACTGTCATTTCCAAGCCATTGCATGGAGAGTTTTGTTTCCCAGTGGACACATTACCAGGCAATTGCTATAACTACATATAATTGATATAACAAAGGGGAAGGTCACAGAGTAATTGCAGGTTAGTGCAAAGTCATGACTTTCCACAGGTTTTCTGCTGGTATTTTACTAATTCCATGCCCTTTGCTTTGCGACATCAGAATTATCGGAATTATTGGAAAGTGTCAGAAATAATCTCAGAAAGTGCCGGAAGAAATATTGTTCCACTACTTTTGCACCGTGACCGCATGTCAGAAAGTACCAGCTAAAATTGCAGAAGATTGCAGACAAAAGTAGCGGAATGAATGTCTGTCGCACCATGCTGCTCATTGCGGAAGAGATCTTTCCGTCTGAAACAGCTGCCGTGGCAGCTTACTGTTTCAGCCCTACTGTCACCAATGGTAGCCCCACGTAAGGCGCATTGTAGTAGTCTAGTCTTGAAACTAGGAGAGAGGAACTCTAAATGAATCAGGTGTCTCCTAGAAGGAAGTAGAACACATTCCAGAAAAGTTTCTTTTGCCTTTAAGGTTAAGGCTTGTAATACCTCATTGGTGTATGGAATTTTCAATAAGCAATGTGAGGGATGCACAAAACATTACTATTTATATTTCTGTAGCACTTAAAACCTTTAACCAAGATCAGCACCCCAATGAGCTAGACAAGCGCCATCCAATATAAGCACAAAGTAAGAGATAATCCAAGTTTTGAAGGACTGGCAATCTGATCACCCAAGACAGAGAGAGGATGACAAAAAGGAAATGCCATCATCTCCATTTTATGATGGAGAAATAGGGACCTAAGAGGCTAAGGAATTTGATCAGGAACCAGGATCATATTCTTGTCTCTGTGGCAACACAGGGAAATGAACTCAAGTCTTTTAAATCCCTGTGGGACTTCAATATCCATGCCGAGGCAGGATTGCAGGGGGCGTAGCAGGACTTCATGGCCACCATGGCAACCATGGGCCTGTCCCAGGTGGTTAGGGGCCCAACACATAAGCGGGGGCATACTCTGGACTTGCTTTTCTGCACTAACCTTGAGGCAGGGAGTCCGATGATTGGGGGGGATGTTGTGTTCACCCTTGCCGTGGTAAGACCATTATCTCCTGCTAACCTCCATCCTAGTGCATCTGCCTGACTGTAGGAGCACAGGACTGATTTGGATGGTCTGCCCCAGGAGACTTATGGAACCATAGGGTTCTGGAATGTCCTTGGGGAGGTACCTGTTGACCTCGATGGCCGCTCCATCAATGACCTCATGGCCTTATGGAACAGTTGGTTGACTGAGACCATTGATCGGGTGGCTCATAGGTGTCCATTTCCAGTGCGTCATCTCTGCAGGTCCCCATAGTTTACAGAGGACCTGGGATGCCTGAAGCATGAAGGGAGGTGGTTAGAGCATCAGTGGCATCGTACTCATGCCCAAGGCCATCGATTGTGGCATAGAGTGTTTTTGAGATCCTATGCCGTGGTGGTGAGGGCAGCAAAGAAGCAATTCATTGTTCCACTCATTGCGTCCACTCAGTCTTGTCCAATGTAGCTGTTCCAGGTGGTGAGAGGCTTGGTCAGTCTAGCCTGTCTCTGCCTGGAATCGGATTCGTCCATGGTCCATTGTGACATGTTTTTGAAGTACTTTGCGGACAAAATCGCTCACATTGAGCACGAATTTGACTCTGCCATTTCAGGGGCAGTAGCAGAGCCAGAGGTTAGGAATGCCCTGTTTGGTCATGTTTTGTGGGATAACTTTCAATTAGTGACATCTGCCGATGCAGCCGATGTACTTGAGTCTGTTTGGGCCATGACTTGTGAACTAAATCCTTGCCCATCCTGCCAGGGAGACAGTGGTGCTGGTGCTGGTGGGGGTTATCAGCACCTCCCTTCAGGATGGGGAGGTGCCGGGTTGTCTCAAGGAGGCTGTGGTTCAGCCTCTCCTCAAAAAACCATTGCTTGATGTTGATGCCCTGGCTAGCTACTGACCTGTCTCTAACCTTCCCTTTTTAAGGGAAGGTTTTTGAATGGGTAGTGGCTCAGCAGCTCCAGGCACATTTGGATGGCATCGGTTTTCTTGATCCCATGCAGTCTGGTTTTTGGCTGAATTATGGCATGGAGACAGCACTTGTGGCTTTAGCTGATGACCTCCTCATGGAATTGGACAAGGGTCGTATGACCCTGTTGGTCCTATTAGATAGGTCATCTGCTTTTGACACTGTTAATCACAAGTTGTTGGTGACTCGTCTGTGGGACCTGGCGGGGGTGGATGGAACTGTTTTACAATGGTTCCACTCTTACCTCGCAGATAGATGTCAGTGAGTGGTGCTAGGAGACTGCACTATGTACCTTGGTGGCCTCCTTTGTGGGGTCCCGCAGGGTTCTATTCTGTCCCCTCTCCTGTTTAACATATATATGAAGCTGTTGGGGAAGTTCATGCGCAGCTGGGGGGGTCCGCTGTCATCAATATGCGGATGACACTCAGCTGTACTTGTCATTTTCATCTGACTCAGGCCCCCCATCTCCTTGCTGTCTTGGTGCCTGGCCGCTGTAGGGGACTGGATGAGGTTGAGCCAACTGAAGCTCAATCATGATAAGACAGAGGTAATGTTAGTTGGTGGGAGCGGTGATCTGGGCGAGGATGTTTCCCCCATTATTGGGGGTGTCCATCCTCCTTTAGTTCCATTTGTGCAGAGCCTGGAGGTGCTCCTGCATTTATAGCTACGCCTGGACTCTCAGGTATTGGCTGTGGCCAGGGGCACCTTTCGCCAATTACATCTGGTGAAATGGCTCTGACCATATGTCATGGACTCTGACCTCATCATATTATCCATGCAATTGTCACCTCGAGGCTAGACTATTGCAATGCACTTTACATGGGGCTGCCCATGATAATGGTCTGGAAGCTGCAGCTAGTGCAGAATACAACATCCCACCTCCTTACTGGGATGGGTTGCAGGGAGCACATATTACCTGTGCTCCAAGCGCTGCACTGGCTGCCTATTGTCTTCTGGGACCAATTCAGGGTGCTGGTGCTGACCTTTAAAGTTCTTCATGACCTAGGCCCTACTTATCTGAGTGATTGTCTCATCCCCTGGGTCCCTGCCCAGCCCCTGCAGTCATCCGGGGGATGCCCTCCTAGAAGTCCCACGCTATCGGAGGGTGTGGACGGACAGGAGGGCACTCTCGGCGGCTGCACTGTTGCTTTGGAACTCCCTCCTGGTGGAGGTTCACCTCAGCACCTCGTCTTCCAATGTAATTGTAAAACCTGGCTCTTCTGCCAGGCATTTGGCATGGGAGGAGGGGAGAGTGGGTTGGGTTTGGGCTAGTTCATGCACCGATGAGAGTCTTTTTAGCATATCTAGAGTTTTAGTACTGTTTTATATTGTTGTTTATATTGTTTTTTACTTTTATATTTTATTTATATATTTTATGATTATTGTTTTGTGACATTGTGAGCTGCCTCGAGTCACTTTGGTGAGAGGGTCAGGGTAGAAATGAAAACATAAATACAAAACAAATAAACAAACACAGTCCTCCCTCTTAATAGCATACGTTTCAATGTGAATCTTGACACAGAAGAACAACTCTTTCCTGATTACTGCCAGTCAGATAGATCTGACTGTGTTTGAAAGAAGGTACATTATGTCCAGAATCAATCCATGGGGAGCAAAGTGCAGGGTGTTTCAAGCCTGGCTAAGTCAGGGATCTGATGCTATCATTGGATTTGACTCCTTCAAAAAGTCTCTCTCTGCTTTTTCATCACATTCTATTAACGAAGGGGGCACTTCAAAGGGACGCCATCTGCCCAAGTCTCTTCTCAGTATGTCTTCCCACAGGAGATGCCTTCCTTATCTTCCACAGCATCACTATCATGCCAGATCCAATTACAATAGCAAAATACACATGTCCTCACTACTGTAATGCAAGGACATGTGAGGGAAGTGCAAGGAGAAAGAAAATGGACCGAAACGGGAAGAGACACAAGAATGTTGGTCCCCTGGTCCCCCAGTGTTCTCAACCTTCTTTTCAGTGGTCCATTGGGACAAATAAGACAAACTTTCATAAAGAGGTGAGAGGGGAAAATAAGTGAATGGAGAGAAGGGGATATGGCCACAAGACACTGGTATTTCATGCTGATCTCCACCTCTCTAGATTCTGGAAAAGTCCCCCTTTCTAGAGACAGGGTAGAGTAGGGTAATGACACAGCCTTTAGCTCAGGGGTGGGGACCTGTGCACCTCTGCTGGCCAGGGCAGAGAATGGGGTGGGGGCAGCTGTAGGAGTAACCACCAAGACACTCTGGGGTCAGGGGGCAAGAAGGAGAGTCTCTGGGCTGGGACATACTGGGACCACTGGGAGTCTAGTGTCACTGAGGCAGGGGGGCAAGGAGCTCTGGTATCCAAGGGGGTGGGGAAAACAGCCTATCAGAGTGAGTGTGTGTGTGGGGGAAATACTCAGGGATGCAAGATGGCAGAGTCTGGAAAACCCACTACTGCAAACTATTGCTGGGCGGGATGGGGCCCACTCACCAAAAGGGCACTGATTTGGGACTCAGCATGGCCTATTCTGCCTGTCCAGGTAGGCTCTTCCTCCAGGCCCCTTGTATCCCAGCGTGCCCTGCCCTCTTGCTTAATGACTCCTACCATGGATTGCTCTGTGGGCCAGACCAAAAGCCAGCATACCACATACCCCTGCTTTACCTACTCCACATTATTTTGTGCATCCCTAGCTAAGAAGAAGAGAAGGAAAATATCCAGAGAAGAAGGAAGATTTCACTTCTGAATGAAAGTGGAGTGAAAGTAAAAATAAATGTAAAGCAAATCATTTCAAGAGGACAAAGGGGTTCTCTGATTTTACTAGATTCCTGGTCAGACTAAATCCTTTCCCACATATATTCTAACTTTGACATACTCCAAATATGAAGGGTGTTATGCTTTGAAAAGCAACAAATTGGAGAACACATCCTGAAATATACAGCCATAAAATAAGGCCTTCTGAGTAGTACATGATGCTGCGCTGTATCATAAAAGTTTTTATTGGTGCCTGCCTGTCTTTACAAGGGATGGAGCCATACATGAGTTAAGCAGAGCATCTCCAAGGAGTATCAGTACAACTTCTTTACCACAACCCACTCGTATTTATTGGATATACATCACATAAAGTCACCAAAACCATTTCTGAAATGATGCACACCATCTTTATACACTTCATCAGTAATGATTGTCTCCTTTTGCTTCTTAAGTCAAAGGAAAGGAAGGATGGCCCTGTGTTCTGGGTAAGGGTGGGACACTGGGGAGAATACCGGATACTGGATGTACCGGTATCCGATATCCCAGGTACCGGATTTACCAGTATCGGCATACCGGATTTTTAACATTGGCCGTGGTACCGGATTTTTTACACTGCGACTATTGACTTCAATGGCCACAATGTAAAAAATCCGGTACCGTGGCCAATGTTAAAAAACCAGTATGCCGGTACAGGTAAATATCAGATTTATCAGATGAAGCCGATACACCCAACTACCGGCAATATCGGATCTCGGGAGAACCGGAATTCCCACCCCTAGTCCTGGACACTGGTCAGGGACTAAAAAGAACCAGGTTCAATTCCTTGCTCCATCACAACTTTCCTGTGTGACCATGGGCATGTCACTTAGTTTCTTTGGATGTTAATTCCCCATTTGTAAAATTGAACTAACAGCACTTTTCAGCTTCTCAGGGATGTTGTGAACATAAATATGAGTAATTGTGAGAAGCTAATGTGTATGCCTAGCAGTGCTATAGAAATGATAAGTAGTAGTAGTAGTAGTAGTAGTAGTAGCAGTAGTAGTAGTAGCAGTAGTAAGGCAGCGGTGAGGTCGGTGAAGGGGTGAGGGTGGACACAGAGTTGAGGAGGGGTGCACTAGGATGAGGGGAAGAAGAAAGAGTGCACTGGGCCTAGGCCTCACAGGTCTGCCTCACAGCATCTCACCCCACCCACACACCTCATAGGTCCTGGCCTGTAGACAGTGCCCTGACCTGGATGAAGGAGGGAAGGGGAGTGAGTCAAATGTGATTGGAAGGCTTGGGGTTCTGCACTCCTGCTGTAAGATAATGGGGAGCACAGTACAGGCCTGAAGACTGTCGTATGAGCACCTTCAAATGGTAAACATTTGGGGAGGGTTAAGAAAATTCTCAAGTAGGTTGTTTTAGCTCAGTATGACAGTCAAAGGGATGTGATGAATATTATTAATTTGTAATACAGGCCTGGGTGCAAAAAAGAATTGAATAAGTTCTTCGTATAAAAGGATTGGATACGTTCTGAGTGGTAGGGTCCATAAATGGCTATGGTCAATGCTGGCCAGGGTGAGACCTTTTTTGAGAACTGGAAGCAAATAGAAAGAAATGGATTGCTCTATTGTTACCTATTGTGCACTCTCAGAAGCAACCACAACTGGGCACTGTTGGAGACAAGATGCTGGGTTAGATGGAACACTGACTTGACCCAGTATGGCAGTTCTTATGTTCAGTTTATCAAGTGGGTGTCACCAATGCCTACACACAAAAATATTAGACAAAAAGCTGATCATCTTCTGTACTTACACTCTGAAAGTTAGTACTCATCTGCATTGATGCAGCAATGTTGGAAAAATTCTTACAGCTGCCAAGAAAGATAGAATCCAGGCTGCTTTTTAGCTTCTCCATTGTCATCCTGAGATCCTCTCTCCTACTTGCTTATTGCTGGCTTTCAAACAAGAAAGTTTTCTAAAGCAAGAACCCAGGCTGAATCTCAGAAGATCAGAAACAGAACACCACTCTGGGTGGCAAGTGTCTTTTATGCTTTACCTCTTTAGACAGGTTGTGGGAGAGCCGTTTATTTTTAAACACAATTTCCCACTGTCCCACAGAGACTTGCTGTTTTGCCCATGACTGACAGTTCCCAGGCTAAATCGCTGGCCTCAGATGCACAGAGACTGTCAGTGAAGGTCATGGAAAACGCTAGTGATGCTACAAGAAATGAAACCCACAGGTTTCTAAGTGCTGCACTCTAATATTATTGGCTGTGGTATTTCCTTTGTTCCTTGACTTTCAAGGGGTACAACAAAATGTAAAAATGCTCCCCTCCTCAAATGCACACACAAAGAAGTTTGTGTTTTGATTTATTACCAAGATTTCTTGATCCCTAAAGAAAAAATGTAATAGAAAGTACTTTTTACAGGCAAACCCAACAAAATATGGGGGCAATTTCTCAGCTGGTGCAAGTCATTAGAGCTCTAGCAGTTATGCTGATTTATATCAGCTAAGGATCATGGTCTTGTGGGGATACTAAAAATACCGTTATGGATCTGGACTGCTCTAGTGGCCTCCTCGGAATGTAACTCCCTGTTGGGATTTATCCCCCTGGAGTGTAACTCACTATATAGGACCATCAGCCACACCTGAGCTAGCCTGCCAGCCCCTTGTCTTAGAACAATGGTTTGGGCTGGCTGGGCAGTGCTGAGAGGAGGCTGGCTGCTGACGTTTGGGAGCAGAAGGCTACAGAGAGACAAACAGCCTTCTGGGGAGTCCCTGGGATTCTGAACCGGGAGGGTTCAGCAGGACCTGACTGGAGGAGCTGGCAGTTGGTCCCAGCCACCCCTCTCAACTTGAACATTTGTAAAAAAAAAAGATCTCTTATACCACACAGTAAGGCCGTTATTACATGGAGCCACAGGGTTGGGGACCCATGGGCATGCCAGTGTGTGTGCGATGGGAGGGTGGGGGTGCACATGGCCGCAAATGCATCCCCAATCAACCCCCATGCATTTAGCAACCTCCGTTTTCCTTGGTTGCTCCAAGCGTGGGGAGGAGTGGGGGGTGAGTGGGGATGGTTGTTAGGCGGGAGTGCACATGTACCACCACTCACGGCGGGTGCCCGCACCACATCCTTCACACAGACCATGCCCACTCATTAACATGCAGATTTTACATGGGAAAGGCCCATGTAAAAAGGGCTCTTCACAACCTTGCACTTATCTCTCTGCACTTATCGCCCTCCATACCCCAGCCCGTGCACTTCGCTCCTCCTCTGTCCCTTCTCTCACCCTTCCACGTCTTCCCTGCTCCCCTAAGCGCCTTCGTCCCTTCTCACTTGCTGCCCCCCATGCCTGGAACTCCCTCCCTGTCCACATCCGTCTTGCCCCCTCCCTTCATACCTTCAAATCTCTCTTTAAAACTCACCTCTTTCGCTCTGCTCTGTCTGACTCTTTATCCTGCTGAGCCACTATTTCCTATACCTATGGTCTGTTTACCCTTATCCTTGACACATGGACCTGCCTGCTGTCATTCTCATTGTAACCAAGCCAAGTACGTGCACCTGAGACCTCGCATCTTCATGAATGTTAGACCCCTTGTCTCTCCCTCTGTTCCCCTTCCTATGTCTCTCCCCCAGCTCCTGTGTCAGATTGTAAGCCCTAGGGGCAGGGGCCGTGTCTATTTTATTACTTTGTAAAGTGCCAGGTACACTGCTGGTGCTATATAAATGTTTGTCAATAATAATAATAATAATAATAATATAATTAATAAAGGACCCAAGTCTCCAGTTTCTCTCTCCTGCTGAAGGGACGCTGACTAGGGATGTGTGAAAGAGGTTCAGGTGTTCGGTGTTTGGACCGAACTCGGCCAGTTCGGATGGCTGAACCGAACAGTCAAAGCCCCGAACAGTTTGGGAGCCTTCAGATGAGTTTGGGCAGGAAAAACAGGGCTGGAAGGCCTGGGGGCGGGGAGGGGTCAGCTGAGGAGCAGGCTTCCTGGCTCCAGGGGTGGAGAGGCTTGGACTAGCAGCCAGCCTGCCCAATCACCATCCCTGTTTTTCTCAGACCACTGGCTTTGCAGTCTGCGATTGGAGTCAATTGCAGCTAGGTTGCACAGAGCCAATGGGGCTTGTGGTAAGGCGGGCGCAGCAAGTAACAAAACTCATTGCCCTCCCCCCTTCCAATTCCTTCTGAGTCAGCCACCGATCCTGTCAGCAGGCGTTTTCAGAACTCTCCCTCTCCCAGCAGTTTGTGCTCCTCCCAGTCCATTGCCATCCTCCTCCTATTTCACCCATTCCCACACATTTACCTCCATAGTTTCATTTATTTAGATTAGATTAGATTTATTTAGGTGTTATTTTTATTTTTTACCCCTCCTTGTGTTCTTTCTCCCTACCCTCCATTGAATCATTCCCTCCTCCCTGTATATATTCCATCCCTGATTCCCTGGAAGGGCAATGACTGTCTTTGGATTTATTTAGAGTAGGATTAGATTGATTTAGGTTTCATTTCAGTTTTGTACCCCTCCCTGTGTTGTTTGTTGTGAGTTGTCTGTACTTCCCCCCCCATCCTTGTGTGTGTGTGTGTGTGTATATAGATAGATAGATAGATAGATGTATGTAGGAGTTAGCTTAGTTATAGAGATAGATAGAGATAGTGTGTAGTGATTCAGTTTTAATATTTTATAGTGTGTTTGTAGGACTAGGCCTTTGCAGATATTAGATAATATTCCATTTAGGTCCATAGGTTTTAGAATAGCTAATAGTAGTTAGAGTTAGTGTAGATATAAATATTAAATTACAGACTTGAATAAATAAATAATAAAAAATATAAACTCTTCATGTGCATTCTTTGGGTGGGAGAAATGGGAAGCAGCAGATGCTGGTCTGCTGCCCATAAGGTGAGCAATGGGGCATGTGGCAGAGGTGGCAGGTGCGATGCCAGCGGAGTGGTAGCAGGCATCAGCAGTAGCCCGAGCTCATCACTACGCCCAAAAATGCACAGGTCCTATTTTGGCAGTCAGACTTCAGAGGCTCCCAGCAGTGGCACTAGGGGTGTGGTTCGGCAGCGCCTCCTGCCAGCGTCCTCCACTGCCACGCAGGGCACTGGAAGGCCTGCACTTCAGGAAGCTGTGGCTGTCTCTGCTGCAGCAGGTGCAGGTGCTTTGGGGTCGGATGTTCTTCCAGGGCTACCAATGTGCCCAACCCCAATTATTGAGGTGATCCCCAGCAGTCCAGGGCTGGTGGATCTCACCCCGGCTGCTAGAGGCAGGGCCCAATCCCCAGGCAATGGCAGCAGGGAGAGAAGTAGAAGAAGCAGCAGCAGCTATAGGGAGCACAGGGAGAGTGGCAGCAGCATGGTTGGCAGTCCATCAGCCTCAGGGTACCAGTACTCCCCTTTGCGGGACATCATTCTGATTGGGGACAGCGAGGCAGACATTAGTCCTGCGGAGGAGATGTCTGGTGCTGAGGCGATGGCTGTCCCTCAGAGAGCTGTGCCGCCACCATGTTCTGCCCCTCCCATCAGCGCTGTCAGTGGTGCGTCACCCGGTGTGGGCCAGAAGGCAGAAGGGGGCAAAAAACCCTCCGTCTGTGTGCATTTTAAGTTGGTGCGGGCGGATGATGCCAGAAAGTGGTGAAGCGAGACCAGGTGCTCACCAACCTTGGCACAACTGCCATGGTGAGGAACCTGAAGGTGAGGAACCTGAAGGCATGCCACAGCGCTGCACTGCTATGTGGGCAGGCAGGGGCAGTGAACGCCAGCGGGTTCCCAACTACAGCCACCAGTCATCTGCCTCCATCATCAGGCAAACGTCCTGCTCTAACCACTGCCTCTAGCAGCAGGAGTGGTATCGCTGCTAGGGGGGAGCAGAAAAAGCAGCAGCACCATCAGTCCACCATGGAGGAACTGGGGTGGGGGCATCTGCCAAGTCCATCAGCAGCTGCAGGACGTGGAGGGCAGCATGAAAGTCACATGCATGTTGGGGGAAATGATCGCACTGGATGGGCAGCCCTTCTCAGTGGTTGGGGACATGGGGTTTAGGCACCTGATTGGGTTCCTGGCCCCCCAGTTTAAGCTGCCATCATGCATCACCCTGAGTCGGCAGGTGGTGCCAGCCTTGTACCAGGCTTTATAGGAGCGGGTGAGGGAGCAGCTGGCAGGGGCTGGGGGTGCCACTGTCCACTTCACCACAGACCTGTGGTCAAGCAGGAATGCACAGCATGCCTACCTGGCTTTGATGGTGCACTGGTGGCAGGACCTAGGGGCAGCATTTGGAAGTGGCAGGAGGGGTTCTGAAGCAGGGTATAGGTGGGCTCTGCTTTAAGCGGAAATAGTGGATGGCCCCCACACTTCTCGGAACATCGAGTCAGCCCTGACTGCCATGGTGTGGGAGTGGGTCACGCCAGGCGTGCCCTTCACCAAGGGGTGCGTGGTGACGGACAACACAGTCAACATACTGAGGGCAGTCCATAAGAGGGGCTTCATCAGCATCCCTTGTGCCATACACACCCTTCACATTGTGGTCAGGGACACTCTGGGCTTGGGGGAGAAGAGGATTGGGGCAGGCACCCTTAGCTCCCTGATCGAGTGGGGGAGGAAGCTGGACGGTTTCTTTAACTGGAACGTGAAGGGCAGCGACCTCCTCCGGGCAAAGCAGGATGAGCAAGGCTCCCCAGTGCACTAGCTGGTGCAGGATGTGTCCACCTGGTGGAATTTGATGTTCCTGATGCTCGAACGACTTCTCGAGCAGAAAACCACCTTGCATCAGGTTCAACTGGTGATGGACAGCAGGGCACCTCCAGGGTACGATGGGGCAGAAGGGGAGATAATAGCTCATATGGTCTTCATGCTCAGACCATTCCCTGCCATGACAGAGACCATCAGCTCCTCCACGGCCACCATCAGCCAGGTGACCCTTCTGGTCCAGAGTCTCCTCAGGAGGCTGGAGGAGATTTTCCAGGGGTGGGATTGTGGTCCTCAGGGCAGGAAGCTGGCAGATGAGGCAGTTGCCCTGGTGCGGCAGCTGAAGGAAGGCTGAAGGTGTGGTTCAATGAGCTCCTGCAGCAGAAAGAATATGTTTTGGCAACCATGCTGGACTCCAGAGTCAAGGACAGCATGGCATGCCAGACAGCTCTCTATGGCCACTGGAAGGGTGAGCTGGTGGAGAGGGTCCAGCAGGCAGAGCGGGCTCTTGAGAGTGCGCGGTGGCAGCAGCAGCAGCAGCAGAATGTCCCTGGGAATGGTGGGAGTGGGAGCAGCCACCCCTTTCAGCTGGTGTGGTCTATCCCTGCCCCCAGCCCTAGCAGTAGCAGGACCAACAGCAGCCTGAGCAGCAGCAGCACCCCTATTGCCAGCACCAGCAGCTCGTATGTGCAGGGCACTCTGGCAAGCATGGGCTTGTGCACAGCAGGGCAGGTAGCATGGCTGAAGGCAGTGGTGGAGGTGGTGCCCAGGCAGAGTTATGTGAGGGAGTACGACAGCGCCTCAGCAGCAGTGGAGAGCTAACTGGAGGAGGAGCTGTGCATCGAACCCAGCAGCGATCCCTTGGCCTACTGGGCCGGCAAGACCAACGTGTGGCCAGCCCTGTCCAAAGTGGCCAAGGGTCTCTTGTCCTGTCCACCAACAAGTGTCACCAGCGAGTGGGTGTTCTCCATGGTGGGGGATATTTGCTCGTCACACTGCCTGAGACTGGGGGCCAAGTTGGTGGAGCAGTTGCTTTTTATAAAGGTCAACCTTCCACTGCTGGGATCCCCCGAGCTGCCCCTGGACATGGATTGATGGTGCACTGGCACACGCCATCCGATGGCAGGGGCAGTCTTGGGACGGGGCTCCTCCTCAATCTAGGCTGCTGCTGCTGAAGTGCTGTCCCTCCCTCCCAATGCCCGGCGTCCGCCCTGCCTCTCTCTCTCTCTCTGACTAGATGGACTCGACCAGCCTATCTGACTGATCTCATGACACAGGGTGGTGTTGGGAAGCTGTAAGCCTGCCAGCCGGCCTCTATCTAGACAATCTCGGCCCACCTATCTGACTGGTTCTCTCTCTCTCTTGTGCTGCGCAGTCTTTGCCACCCTATCTGAGTGCCCTGCCAAGGTCCCAGCCTGCCTTCCCTACTACCTCTCATGCCACTCTGCCTGTCTGCCCACCCATCCAGGTTGGTAAGATCAAATCCTACCTCAGTCTGCCTTCCCATGCTCATGCCACGCTGCCTGTCTGCTCACCCACCCAGGTTGCCAAGATCAAACCCTTCCTCAGTCTGCCTTTCCATGCTCATGCCACGCTGCCTGTCTGCCTGCTGCCCAGGTGGCCAAGATCAAAGCCTGCCTCAGTCTGCCTTCTTCTCATGCCATGCTTCCTGTCTGCCCGCCCACCCAGGCTGTCAAGATCAAAGCCTGCTTCAGTCTGCCTTCCCATGCTCATGCCTGGCCCTGGGTCTGATGGCTTTTTCCCCCAAGCCTGTAAGACCTAGCTGTTCACCCAGGCCTTCGGAGTGGAGGGTGGGAGGGCAGGGGAGGGAGGGGGAATGTTTGGGGGCGGGTAGTTTTAAATTATGTATATTGTTGTTTTATGTATTTTATTATTGTTTTAGTTGTTGTGAGCCACGCCGAGATGCCATAGGCATGAGGTGGTGGCCAATCAATGTAAATAAATAAATAAATAAATGCTACGCTGCCTGTCTGCCCGCCCGCCCAGGCTGACAAGATCAAAGCCTGCCTCAGTCAGTCTTCCCATGCTCATGCCAAAGTGTTTGTCTGCCCACCCTCTGGGCAAAGCTGAAGCCCTGTCCCAGCCTGCCTGACTCTCATGCCAAGGTGCCTCTCTGCCTTCCTTGTAACCCTGGGTGATGTGCCCCACTGGTCTGGTAATCCCGCTGCTGCTGTCTGCTGATCCATGGGTGCTCTGCCTTTGCAAATCCAAATATGCCCACACAATCCTGCTGCTGCCATCTGCTGCTGTATGGGAGTTCTTCCCTGGCAAATCCTACCATCCTAGCTTCATGGGTGCTGTGCACAGGCAAATCCTACTGCTGCCATCTATGCTGTTCCATGGGTTCTGTGCCCGGTCAACCCAATGTCTGCTGCTGCTGCCAATGTTGCCTCTGCTGTCTGTGCCATGGGCTCTGTGCCCCGGCAATCCAATGTCTGCTGCTGCTTCTGCCAATGCTGTCTCTGCTGTCTGTGCCATGAGTTCTGCTACCAGGCAATCCAATGTCTGCTGCTGCTGCCAATACTGCCTCTGTTGTCTGTGCCATGAGTTCTGTGCCCCAGCAATCCAATGTCTGCTGTTGCTGCTGCCATTGACGCCTCTGCCATGAGTTCTACTACCGGGCAATCCAATGTCTGCTGCTGCTGCCAATGCTGCCTCTGCTGTCTGTGCCATGGGTTCTGCTACTGGGCAATCCAATGTCAGCTGCTGCTGCCAATGCTTCCACTGCTGTCTGTACCATGGGTTCTGTGCCCCAGCAACCCAATGTCTGCTTCTGCTGCCTCTGCTCTGCCAGGGGTACTGTGCCCTGGCAATCCAATGTCTGTTACTGGGTAGCCACATGATTCACCACTGGGCAAGGCTTGACCAATTGACAGAATAGCTTGTTTAGATCCGGAGAGTAGGATGCAAGTCTGCAATGCCCGGCCAAGTAGGGGTGTCAGCCACCAAGCCCTGGCCGGGCCTCTGCCATTACTCCACCGATGCCAGCCAGCATGCAATTCCCAGATGAGCAGGGGTGCCAACCACAGAGCCCTGGCTGGGCCTCTGTCGCTGCTCCACCGATGCCAGCCAGCATGCAATGCCTGGCCGAGCAGGGGTGCCAACAACTAGGCCCTCGCTGGGCCTCTGATGCTGCTCTGCTGATTCCAGGCTGGAAATCTGCAATGCCCAGTCACTCCAGCCCAGGACCCACCACAGGGTTCTGGGGCCTACGTTCTAGGCATGGAGGGCTGTTGTTCCACTTGTCTGCAAGTGTCCCACACAGAGACTAGCCAGCTTGTAACACCCGGCCAAGTAGGGGTTCCAGCCACCGAACCCTGGCTGGGCCTCTGCTGCTGCTTCGCCGATGTCAGTCAGCCTGCAACACCTGGCCAAGCAGGGGTGCCAGCCACTCCAGCCCCAGGACCCACTGTCAGGGTTCTAGGGCCTACATTCCAGGCAGGGAGGGCTGTCATTTCACTTTATTGTCTGCAAGTGTCCCACACAGAGGCAATCCAGCCTGCAACGCCCGGCCAAGTAGGGGTGCCAGCCACCGAGCCCTGGTTCTGGGGCCTACATCACAGGCACGGGGGGGGGGGGGCTGTCCATCCATGTCACCTAGAAGCTGCCACCCTAGTCCCAGGACCCACCATCAGGGTTCTGGGGCTGTCATTCCACTAACAGGGAGCCGTCATTCCACCGCATCAAGAAGCAGCAGCCACTTCAGCCCCAGGACCCACCATCATGGTTCTGGGGCCTACACTAGAGGCACAAGGGTCTGTCCATCCAATTCATCCAGAAGCTGCCACTCCTGTCCGAGGACCCACCAAGAGGCCATCATCATTCCACTCACAGGGAGCCATCATTCCACCTCTTCAAGAAACAGCCAGCCACTCCAGGTGCAGGACCCACCATCAGGGTTCTGGGGCCTATGTTACAGGCAGGGAGGTCTATCCATCCACGTCATTGAGATCTGGGGTGGGGGCATCTGCCAAGTCCATTGCCAGCTGCAGGATGTGGATAGCGGCGTGGCTTTCAACTGAAAGCCACACACATGTTGGGGCAAATGATTGCGCTTGATGGGCAGCCCTTCTCGGTGGTTGGGGACATGGGGTTTAGGCACTTGATTGTCTTCCTGGCCCCTTAGTTTAAGCTGCCCTAACACACCACTCTGAGTTAGGCTGCCACCGATGCCTGGCAGCCTGCAGCGCCTGGCTACGTAGGGGTGCAATGCCCAGCCGAATAGGGGTGCTGGCCACCAAGCCCTGGACAGGCCTCTGTTGCTGCTCTGCCAATTCCAGACAGCCTGCAATGCCTGGCTAAGTAGGGGTGCCGGCCACCAATCCCTGGCCAGGCCTTTACTGCCGCTCCACTGATGCCAGCGTGCAATGCCCTGCCCCCTATGGGTGCCAGTCACCAAGCCCCAAGCCTTCCCATCCTCTACTGCTGCTGCTGCTTCTGGGTCTCATATGGCCAGTCCTGGCACAACGGGCACCTCCAGGGGCCAAGCACCAAGCCTGGCTGCCCGGAAAACCTGGGGTGCCAAGCCTTCCTGGTCTCTGCTGCTGCTTCTTAGTCTCAGACGGCCTGCCATGCCGCTATGGGTATCCCTGGGGGTCCCTGGAGCACCCCAAGCCTCCTGGAAGTGCCAAACTCTGCCGAACATTCAGGGGGTCTGAACTCCACCAAACTGAACCCCCGAACCCAAACTTGGTTTTTAGTCTGAATGGCCAAACATCCAAATTCCGTCCTGTTCGCACATCCCTAATGCTGACCCAGCAAGGCTAACCCTGAAACTTCTCACCACTTGGGGAAGTGGGGTAAGCAACAATATAGAATACCATCATTCTGCATGCAAGCATAAAAGGTCATTTATTTTTTCATGGGGAAAGAAGACATTTGGTTGGGAAAAAAAGCTGTTTCTGCTATGAAAATTCCAGTTTGCAGGGGCCAATGAATGTAAAATGAAGCAATAGTTTTGCAACATTTTTCTTATTGGGCAGAGAACTATTTATGTGGATCAGGAAAAACAACTTAAACTGTATAAAAACACAAGAAAGGTGACCTATGTGTATCATAAGACTAGATAAAATAAAGCAAAGCCTCCTTAAACCTAGTCAGACTAGGTTTAAGGAATGTCAGTTTTATCAAATCATTGAGAGCTCTCATTGTCTATCTAAAATCCCCCCCTCCTACAGTGCTTTTTGATCGTTCACTGAAGTCCTGTACTGAGGACAAAATGACCCATTTTCTTCCAGCACATCCAAACAATCTTAATTTACATGAGCAACCACATTCACTAAAGTTAAAGGCTGTTTTTACACAGACGGGGTGGGTGGGGGGATGGGCGTTCTGCCGTGGTGGGTGGAGGTAGGTCTGTCCCCTTTTACACGGACGCACACCCATGGGGCCTCCTCCAGTTTTCTGGATGGCTCCATGGGTGGAAATGGGTGTGTGATGGGTGTAGGTGGGTGTGCGCCGGGAGCACGCATGCACAAACACCCACCGCCTGTGGTGTTTGCACGGACAAACATTCAGTGCACACCCATCTTCCCACCCACTGCTGGCCCATTTCCACGGACGCCCCACCGCACACCTGCCAGAACACCCAGAGGTGGGTGGGGCTGTCAGTGTAAAAACAGCCAAAGCATGCACGCAAGTTTGTAGTGTTGTCAACTCTAGCAGCTTTATGAGTTTGGGAATGCTAGCGATGACAAGCAAAGATCAACTTTCCTCAGACAAAGCAAGTGTCTAGCCTTCACAGTTTCAGATAACAGTTTGAAATCATGACACAAGCATACCTCAAGGAATTACCACCCAAAAGGCAAATAAAAGAAGTTCAGAATTTACTTTCTTTTAAAAACTGATCTCATGATTTTTGGAACCTCATTCTGATTCTTGAACTTTGGTGGTTGGCAGTTCTGAGCTTTTAACCTAACTGCAAGCAACAACAGAAAATTGAATGCTGGGTAAAATCTGGTGTTATGTCCCTCCTCTTGTAGAATGCTAGAGTGTTAAACTCTGTAATTATATTGTATTCATTCAGAAGCACGGGGTCAGTACCATCCTCCAACAGGGCAATTATGTGGTCATTTCTGTCTTGTAAATTATAACATTATCAGAAGACTGGGGGAAAATGGCAATTTTGGTCTGATTAACTGGTAGTTTAGTGTTTAATTACTAAGGGCCAGATGCTATATTTTCCACAGGAAAACAGCAGAGAGGGAAAGCTACTACAAAAGTCATTAGGATTATCTCTCAGAATAAGAACTTCATGCTCTTCTCACAGGGGAATAGAATGTGTGGCCTGCAGCTGTGGGGAGTGAAAGGTCAACCAAACAGATCTAGAGCTATCATCATGGATGATCTCCTCCTTAGGGCTGCCCTGGTCTATGAACTATGCTGCTACTAGATACTCCACCCATAGTTCTCTCTGTGGCCATTTTTACACAGGCCCCGCAGGGTGGGGTCTGTGTCCATGACGGTGCATGTGCGTGTGCACGTGCATCTCCACTCACCCCCACACTCATCAGCATGCATGGAACAACCTCTATTTTCTCTGGTTGCTCCATGCGTATTGATGAGTGGGTTTGCATAGGGATTTTATTTTAGGCGGGAACGTGCATGCACACCCACACACTAGGGGTGTTCATGTTGTTTTCGTTATTACAATAATGATAATGAAAATTTTTGTTTTCATTACTGTTATTTCAATAACAAAAACAACAAATATTAAATAATAATAATGAAAACAGAAATGAAAATGATTTTGCTTTTGAAAAAAGGGTGGGAAATGAAAAACGTATTTCTGGATATAACTTTTTGTAATTCTTATTCGATTCTAATGAAAAATGGGAGCTTGTACCCCCAATGAAGTGCACTATGTGTACCAAAATTTGAAATGGTTAGATAATGGAATCCTATTGTATAAGCAATTGAATATTGTGATTTTAAGAAAAGCACCATACACATTTATGGCTACAACTTGTTTATCTTTCGTTCACTCTATGTCCCTCAACAAGTTTAACACACCTTCCAATTCTCAGAATGATTGGATAAAGGGTCCTGATGATATAAGACATTAACTTGAAAATACATTTCCAGCAATTACGTTATTATATTCCATCCTGTTTACAGGACATTTGTCAGAAATTTATCACATACCTTCCCTGACATCTCTGCCAAACTACAGGACAATTTGATAAAGGGACACAATTTTATAAGCAATTGAAGTTGTCCTCTTGAAGACCATTATTCAGATCAATACCAGCACATGCAGTGTCAGTCAGAGGCAGCCACCTGGAATGGCAGGGGTAGGGAGGCTGTAGGAGGGAGGATGTGGAGTCAACCCAAAAGACTAACAGACACATTCACTGACCAATTACTGCATGCTTCCAGCTTTACAGGACCAATCGGTAGTGGCTTCGAGGCGGGCATAGGGGGCGGTCCTTAGGCGGGCATAGAAGGGACATAACTGGGACTTTGGGGATAGCATCCCAGAAATCAGGAGACAATTTACACATCCAGCCTGGCCAATTATCATCACAATCACAAACGCATCCTGCAGCACTGTGACAGAGGACAGAAGAGAATCTCTATTGGCTCTTTCCTAAACAGATGCTTCTGACTTCCCAGTAACAAGTGGGGGAGAGATGTTGGGATGGTCACACAGCACAGAATGAGGATATTTGGTTGACATTCTTCTGGACAATTGGCATCACAAACCAATCTTACACCACAGTGACACATTAAAGAATTCCTGGCTTAGGCTCATTTTCTGCATATGCTGTGCAGGCATATAAAATTGGTACCCTTTATCACATCTTTCCAATATTTGGCAGAGATGATCATGGAAGTGTGATATACAGCCTTGCCAAATTTCATGTACAGTGCTTGGACTACAAAGATGTTACAGTCAGACATACATTTATAATTTAATTATGTGCACCAGCAGGACCCTTTATCCAATCCTTCTGAAAGTTGGCAGAGATAGTTTCATCTACATTAAAGTCGAGGCAAAGAAGTTACAGCTAAGAATGTATATGAAGATTTTTGCAAAATAATATAATTCAACTGCTTATAAGATTGGATTCCTTTACCCAATCCTTTTGAAACTTGGTACACTTAATGGATTCCATTGGAGGTATAATGTCCCCAGGTTTTAGCCAAATATAATGAAAAACAAAAATGCTAAAGCTGAAAATTTGTTTTCCATTGAAACCAATGGAAAACAAAAATGAAAGCAAAAACAAAAACGACAATTTGATATTTGTGAAAATGAAAACAACAGATTTAAATAAGAAAAATGAAAAATGAAAGCAAAAATGACATGGGCCCCTGGTGCACACCTCTACCACTCACCATGTGCATGCACATCACATGCTTCACACGGGACTCACCCACTCATGAACACCCAGATTTCTGAGTGGGTGCATCTCATGTAAAAAAGACTTGTGATGGGGATAAGTCATAGAAAAGACTCCACTAGGTTTCCTCTGGAACATGACTTTCCCATTTATGTTCCTCTGCTGCTAGAACTAAAATGGGTAGTAGATTTATTATTTACAGGTATTATTTGCATTTTTAGATTGCCCTCCAAATATCCAAATAATATCTGTGACCAAAACAGGGATTTGCATGTCTGCTTTTGGGGGTATTCTGTTTGGGTTTTTGTGTGTGTGGTATTTTTGTTGTTGTTTGTTTAATATTTCACTGCTTATCTTTCCAAAACGATGTAGCCAAAACACCAAAAATGACACAAAAACTGAAATAACTGAACTGAAAAACCACATACACATTCTAAATAACCAAAATGAAATACTGAGGATGGCTAACCAGCAGAGTGGGATTTTCAGTTCGGGTAGGTAAATTTGATGGGATCACCCATTTTAAAAAATGGTTTCCGTTCTACCTGCCTTCCTTTCATCTTTTCCCCCAAACCAGTGCCTTGACTATGGGACATGAAAAGAAAGACTTTTGCAGAGTCTCAGGGTCGGGGTAACTTATTGCATGGCTAATGTAACTTCATCAGCTGCCATAGTCCTCTGGCATGAAGTGAGGCAAAATCCAGTCTCAGCTCATTTCCTTGAAAACATTAGTTCAACAGAATGATGTTTACCACAGAGCAGCTACAGCTCTATAGGGACTGGAAGAATAAAGGGATCCCACTATGTTGCCTTTAAAGAGAGTCAGCTGTTGGAGCCTGGAAGGCTCCCGGGATTGCTAGTGGGATATGGAACACTTCACTTCTGGGACACAAATTCAAATGCAGTGCAGAGCAATGGAGAATGAAAGTCATTACCCCCAACGGACAGTATTTGATGGCCTAGATGAAATTAGTTTCAAGGTCGGGATGCAGAAAAGAGGTGCACAATTGGAATAAATTGTGTCTTAGCAGAGACCCCAATGAAGGAATCTGGAGACAAATGGATCTCCTTAACTAGGGCTGACTGAATATGCAGTTTTGTGACATGTTGATTTTCAGTATGAAATTCCATACTAATATTTTAGCACCACTGTATTATTCTCATGAAACTTCGATGGAAGGAAAATGTCATATTAATGTGAACCTGAAATCAATTTATCAATTTAAGGGCTGATGTTTTGGTTCTAGAAGTGAACTTTTGTTTACCCAGCCTTCCATATATACAAGTTTGGTTCCCAGACATGTATATGTGGCTCATGGAGTCTGAGGATGAGCATGCACCAAAGGAGTAAAAAGCTAATAATAAAAAGTCCCACACCACACAGCTACCTGCAAGAAAAATTCTGAACGTCAAAATTGACAGAAATGCAATTTCAAATCTCAATCTCTTGACACTAGAATTTCATTTTCAGCAATTCACTCACTTTGCAATATTGTCAAAATGCTTGCACCCCACAATTGCTTTGTGACATGCGAGTCAGCCCTTTCACATACAGCATATGCCTTGAATTTTTGATTCAAATTAAATTCCAATTCAGCTCTGTCTCCTCCCCAGAAGGTCGTACTGAGACATTGGTAGAAGAAGAATGTGGAAGAAGACCATACCCGTTTTGTGGAGAAACACAGAACTCCAGGACTCTTTAATCTGACATTTTTCACAGGTACTAAATTCACCAGCAATAAGAAAACACTGAGGAGAAAACACCTAAAGAAGGCACAAAGGAAGAACTAAGAAACAAGCAACATTGAACTCACCAGATTTGCGAGAATGTAGTGGTATCCGATCCCATTCTTTTCCAGTTTGATGATCTGTAATATCAAACACAAACATTTTATTCAGAAGACTGTTGACTGTCAGAAGAAGAGAATAAGTTTGCAGCTTACCGCCTGCTCCAGTATTTTTTCATCTGGCTATGCTATAAATAAGAACATTCACTTGATGACTGAGAGTTACCTTAAAATCAAAGTCCAAAACCCATGCTCAAGAAAGAGCCTCAGGACCTGTGGGATGCACCTCTGTGAGATCAGAATCAGCAAGTACAAAATTACCAAACTAGTTCAGCTACTGCATCCCACAAGCAGAGAGAACAGAATATCTGAGTCAAGTTCCATCATGGTGAATTGAGAAGCGATTATGTTGCTCTTCATCTACTGCACTAAAAAGATTTTGGTACCCACCATCCAAAGGAATGTAGCTGTCATGGGAGGTAAGCCACTGTTTTATGAATGCAGTGGAAACACTGAACTTTACATTAAATAGTGTCAGGGTTACACAATTCAAACATTTCTGGATTCATGTCCTGCCAAACTGAATAAAGCTCAGACTTAAATTACTGTGAGTTGGATACTCCACTATATTAGGGCAGCATTGTACTGTGCCTCTAGTGGAAAACTGCCCTAAAGCAGTCAGGTGTAGCCAGTAGGGAATTTCTATGGCACATGTGTTTATAGATGATGCCCCTATATATAGAATATGTAGCATTCTCTGAGCACTTTCTTCACCTCTAAACCTTACAGGGCAGGGTTAAGCTTGGTTTTACTGCTTCTTTATCAATATAGATGTTTACACTACAGGCTTATAGTGTTGTAATGTTTCTTTGTCAATAGAAGTGTTTCCATTGCCATAGACCAACTTCTTCTGGTGAGAAGGCTGTGACCTTTTTTTATCAGACTTGGATTTGGCTGCCACCATCATCCATGCCTTCGTAACCTTGAGGCAAGATTGCAATGTGCTCTATGTGGGGCTGCCCTTGATGACTGTTCGGAAGCTGCAGCTGGTGCAGAACATGATGGCCTGCCTTCTGTTGGGGGAAGGTCATCAGGAGCACATTACACCAGTGCTCTAGAGTCTGCACTGGCTTCCAATAGCTTTCCGGGAATGATTTAAGGTGCTGGTTTTGACCAATAATGCCCTAAACAGCTTGGGCTCTAGCTATCTGAAAGATTTTATGTTCTTCTTTTATGCTCTGTCATGGCCTGTGAAGTCAACCAAGAGCACCCTCTTGTGGGTATTACCTGTGAAGTTTTCACAAGAAGAATACGCAAAGGTGTGTTCTTGGTGGCTGTCCCACAATTATGAAATTCTATTCCCTTGGAGATCAGCCAAAGCCCGAGCGTGCCTGTTCATCTTCCGGAAGAGATGTAAGGCCTTTTTGTTTGGCTGGGCACTTTGCAGACAGGGATAGGGGTAGGTGGGATTGTGTGGAGAGGGTAGGGAAAGGGTTCGTGGGTTTGGGGAGGGGCTAGAGGTTTTTTTAGCTGTTTTATATTTAAGTTTTTATATTTTGTAAGCCAACCTGATTGGGGAGAGTTGTGTAAAATTAGAAAAAACAAACAAACAAATTGTCTTCATGGAACTCAATAGGCACTGCCTAGTCAGCAATTTTAGCTGTACGCACACACACACACACACCAAAACACAAATGAAAGAAGTAAAAGTAGCCCACTCCATTTGGTGAGAGCAGATGGATTGGGGGGTGGGAGGGTTTCCCTCTGGTGGCAGCAGAGGGGAGGAGAGGTAAAATGGTTGACTGATATGTATTATTTTGATGAGGTTGTTGTATTTACACTACCTGCGAAGGCTCCCTTGGTGGCAGCAGGGCGAGGTGAAGTACATAGAGGTGGTTAAGATGTATCAGGTAGACTTTAGGTTACTTGCTCACTATCTCAGTTGTAATGAAATGTGTTTTTGAATTATTGGTTTTTTGGATTTTGATACTGGTTGCTTGTTTTTCTATTTTGTATTTTTGCGTTATTGTGCTGTAGTGGGGTATTTAGAGGGGTTGGTAGTTTTTCCTTGTTATTATTACTGGGTCCTCTGTGTGGGATTTAAACCCAGCTGTATTTGTTTCTTGTTCTGATTTCATTTTTTGTGAGCTGCTTCGAGTTGCCTGTGGCGAGAGAGTGCGGGATACAAATAAACAATAAAATGGAAAAAAAAATGAAATGAAAAATCAGAATTAAAAAAAAAAAAAAGAACTGTCGGCTGTTGAGCGTAGACATGGTTGTGTGCACTAGGACTGTAGCGGAATGTCGCAGTGGTAGCTATTTCCGCCGGAAACAGCATTTCCGCAATTTGTGGTACAGCGTGGCAGAGGCTTTCATTCTGCTAGTTTCATTCTGCTACTTCCACAGGCTTCGCAAAATAGCGAAAACATGACATTTTAGCTACTTCTGCCATTCCGCCAGCACCACAAAATAGCAGAACAGCAGTTTTCCAACAGTTTCCGCAATTTTTCCGCAATTCCGCAATTTTCAGAATGCCGGCGGAATTAGCCGAATGTCCGCAGAAAACCCGCGGTGTGGCGCGGGCAATTCCAAAATGGTGGAATGGAATCGCAGCGTGGTAACAGCTGCTGCCGCATCAGCCCTAGTGTGCACCAGGCTCTTTTGGCAAGCAAGACCACATTTCACTTGGAAGATGTTGCAAACTGATTCTGAATTACTAACAGCATAATTAGTACCCAGGTGATATCTGCAAGAATGCAAGCAAAGTCATAACTATCCCTGCCATTATAATTATCACCAAATGGATTCATCATTATTGGACATTTGTTCTTGTGTAACTGACTCACCCGTCTTAGCCTTCTGCAGTGGAAATGCTTTTGTGTATCCATTAAAACTTGCCCGGCTTCCTATGCTAATATTCCTGCCTCAATTAGTGCTGCCAGAAAATACATTTGTTAACACTTTTGGATACAAATAAGTTAGGCTTCATCACCTTTCACGCTCTGCAGTTCTCCTGAGGGGGATCATTAAATAATGACTGAACCAGATGAGTTTGGAACAGCTCCAGATTAGCGCAATCCTTTATGGAAAGCTCTTTTCTGCTACACAGATGCACATCAACAATGGAAGGACTTAAGTCTGAAGACCTTAGAAAGACTAAACTTGGGAAGTAAAATCTAGGACCATCCGATGTCTTAGTCATTGAATACCCACCTGTAGAACTAGTTAAATTTTGTGTGTGAAAAACTGTGAAAATATAACCAGTATATTCATCTTGAAGTTGTTAAAATATTTTTTTCTTTGTTTTCCAATTTGTTTTTGTCTTTAAAAAACAATTGGAAACAACACAAATCATTTTAGTCTGTGATGGACTGACTGAAGAAAAATAAGAGAACAAAAGAAAAATAAAACAAAAAAAGCAAAAAAAAAGAGTCAAATGATTGAGATGAAAATTTTCAGAAAAAAAAAATTAGTGCTGGAAACTGCAATTCGTGCTTGCAGCTATTTTGTGACAAAAAGAATACACCATTCCAATATTCAGGGCTCCACCATCAAAGTGAAAGAGGCTTATGCCCCCAGAATATTTTGAGAGTTAATTTCTATGAGAGCTGAAACAAATTTATAACTATATTTGTGAATGAAATCTGGGTAGTCATTTATTAAAGCAAATGGCCAAATTCTGATTTGTCACTCCTAAGGGGTTTGACAAATTTCATACTATGGCACTTTCTTCATCCAGTACTTAGTTGTTTAGCATTTCAGTACATCATGTGACATGGGTTAACCAATGAATGGATTCAATTAAAAAAGGACAGCCAAATAACAATCATACAAAATGCAGAATGAACCTCCAAACTTCAAACAGGAAATGTTCAAATCTGAACTACAAACAGATTTGAATTTGAGCAGAAATTAATAATCTGAATAACAAATCTAGTCAACAAATTTGCCTGCTTCAGATTGATTATTTTGGTTTGGAAATTTCGTCAAATAAATTAATATCTGAACTGAAGTAATTGAAATAACTGAAGAAATGGATAAACAAATTTTGTTTCAGCTGCATTTACCCAAATATTTGGCTAGCTATCTGCATAGGCAAATAATAGTCACAAATATAAAATCTGGCATTTTTTTCAGTTCTAACTTGAGTCTCGACATCTCCCAGAAATGGCTTTGCCCCTTCTTCTGTGCTGTCCCTTATGCCTGGAACTCCCTCCCTGAATGCATTTGGTTTTCCCTCTCCCTCCCAACCTTTAAATCCTTCTAAATGTTTACCTCTTCCATCAGGCTTTTCCTAGCTCCTCAACTCCACAGATTGTTTGCTGATGCTCCTTCTACTGTCCGATCATTCAGGATCTCCTTCTGCCCTGTAACTAGGGTTGTGCATGTCGTTTTTGTTATTACAATAACAGTAACGGAAATTGTCGTTTTAGTTTTTGTTATTGCAATAACAATAATGACAACTGAGAATAACGATAATGATAATGAAAACAACTGAGAATACAAAAAATGACAACCAAGAATACCGATAATAATATTGATTCTGATAACGATATTGATACCGATATCGATACCAAAAACGATACCAAAAATGATAACAAGAAACAAAAACGACAATATCGTTATCATTGTCGTTATTATGAGTGCTTTGGCAGTTGGGTTTTGGAGGGAAAATGTATAGAGGGGAGGAGGCAGCAGACATCTCGGAGTCTTAACAGGGTTGAACTCTTGAACTGTGCCTGTGTTGGGAGGGGCGAGCAGCTCAGCAGTATCTGATAGATGTATCCCTGGCCAATGAGCAGCACAAGCAGGCCCCAGCAGTCTCATGGAACTCTGTGATTGCTCAATGCCTGCTGCCTCCCCACAGCCAATAAGGGGGGCTCTGGGGAAGGGCACTGCAACCCTTTATAATGGGAGGGCCAGGTTTTTTCTCTCCTTTGTGTGAGAGCTCTGCATGTCAGTTTGCATTTACAGAACTGTGGTGCTTGCACATAAAAAAATCCTCCCTAGCCCTCATTGTACTATTTATTTATTTATTTATTTATTTATTAGGTATTCCCACCAATACCTCTCCTTCCTCATACCCTACATTTTACCTTCTCCTCCTTGTACATTATATAGAAATAGGTAGTATAGATTAGATATAGATATATAAGGTGAACAAATCGTGGTTCGGGTTTGGTCGTTCAGTTCGGCTGCGTTCGGTTCGGCTGTTTGGTTAGTTCGCCAGGTTCGGCCGTTCGGTTCGGCTGTTCGGTTCAGTCGTTCAGTTCGGCCATTCGGGAAATGTTATGGGTGTGTTTTTTTGTTTTTTATATGGTTTTTTGTTTTTTTATTGGGTTTTATATGGTTTTCTTTTGTTTTTTATTTGTTTTTTTTTTGTTTTTATATGGGTTTTTTAAATTATTTTTTATCTAATATTATATATATCTATCTACACTAAATCTAACTGCTATTAACTATACTAAATGCTATGAACTAAATGGATTATCTAATAAGTACACAGGCCTACTCCTACAAACACTAAAACTAAATCACTAACTCTATTTCTATCACTAAGCTAGCTCCTACAACTACTATCCCTAACATCTCTCTCTCTTTCTCTCTCCCTATATATATATATATATGGGATGGGGGGGGAAATCACAAACACAAGGTTTCAGTTTAAGGTTTAAGTTTCATTTCAGTACAAAACTGAAATGAAGCTTAAAGCAATCTAATAATCCTACTCAACACCTGCTGTTCAGGAACAGTGACTAGCTCAGAAGGTGTTGGGAAGGGGGGAGGCAGATAGTTTCATTTCTTGCAAACCTCTTCACCCCTGGTGCCTGGAAGTCTGCTTCTCAATGACAAGTACTACCCCTCCCTGTCATGCTTGACCTTACAGTGAACCTTTTTTGCCACCCGAACTCACCCGAACGCGATCCGAACTGACCAAACTGTTCGCTCATTTTGACGTTTGGATTGAGTTTGGTTCGGCCAGTTCGTGTTCGGAAGTTCAGTTCGGTTTGGTCGTCCGAACAGGCTGAGTTCAGGCTGAACTCCAAACTTCCGAACCGCGTTCGCCCATCCCTATATATTATAGACATATAGATTAAATTAGAATAGTTATATAGATAATTGATTAGATAATAGATAGTTTTCGTTTCCCCTTCCCGTATCCCTTAGATTTAAATATTAGTTATGCACAGGAATCAATAATGATACTGATACTCAAAATAAAATCTTTGTTTGAAATGGTACCGATATAAATAATGATATCAACAATAACAAATATCAATACTGATATAGATACTGATAACAAAAACAATATTAAAAACGATACCAAAAAATGATAAAAACGATACCAAAATGATAACAAAAATGATAACAATGAAAAAAAATGCCATTTTGAATAATGAAAACAAAAACAAAAAACAAAAATGACATGGGGGCCTGGTGCACACCCCTAGTAACTAGGCTAAGCACACGTACCTGCGATTTCTCAGCTTTGTTAATATATCCCTGTCTCTCCCTAAGCCACTCAGGGCAGGGACTTTTCTATAATTAATTACTTTTCTGTTTCAGATACTTTGTTGGGGGTTATATAAATGTGAATATTTCTTATTATTATTATTATT
Organism: Sphenodon punctatus; assembly: GCA_003113815.1. Taxonomy (NCBI): domain Eukaryota; kingdom Metazoa; phylum Chordata; class Lepidosauria; order Sphenodontia; family Sphenodontidae; genus Sphenodon; species Sphenodon punctatus. The sequence goes on from QEPC01011131.1 coordinate 4,798,624, forward strand.
AATTGCCGTAACAATAACAATAACAATGTTATCACCTCTTACCTACATGGTATCCCTTGATGAAACAAACACAGTTGCCATGAAATGGACATTTTATCTTTTTTTTTTTTTTTTAAAGAATATCTTGTGGCACCGTGTCAAAGCCTTGCTGAAGCTAAATGATATTATTACAGAGGTGGACAAATCACAGATTAGGACCCACACGTGGCTCTAAGGCATCTGTGCTGTGGCTCTCACTAGAACTGGCTGCCTGGGGCAGAGCCACCATTTCCACTGCCACCACTGTCAGAGCCTCCTTGGGGCCATAAGAGATGGGGCAATGTACCCTGAGCCAATATTGCTTCTTCCTGAATCCTTTGGACCACCTTGGAGCTAGAGCTTTCATGTGAAAGAAAACGTTTGTATGAAACTTTTGGCCTTGAGAACTTAGCCCACTCCTGATGTGATGTCTACTGCATTCCCCTTGCCAACCAAACTAGTATCCCAGTCAAAGAAGAAACAGGAAAGCTCACCCCCATAAACTGCTCACTAATGCGCCTTCTACTGTACCCCCTCCCCTTTAACTAAGCTAAGCACACATGTGACAGGGTCACAAGTTATTAACAGGATCAATCCCAGGTAGGGAGGAATCCTGGAAAAGACACATTAAGAAAAAGAGTTAAATGAGCTACTGTCTCTTTAAGGTTTGAAAAATTGAGCGTAATTAATTCGCTGAGAGGCTACAGCTGGGTCAAAACTCATCACCTTTGTAAGGGCTTGTGAACTATGGGGAAGAAGAACAAGGGGCTGGAGTGGTTGTTAGTAGCAAAGAAGCTTCACAGAGGACTTGAAAGTTGGAACTCGAGGGCAGCACTGAGCAAAGCCTGCCAAGCCTGGGACATGGATTCTAAGCCCAGGATGAGAGACTGAAGGAAACCCAAACAGAGACAGGGAAAATACTGGAGAGGCGTACTCTCAGGTGGAACCATTCCCGTATATTCCTAACGTGGGACATCTTGTGAGCTGTGTGGAGATCTCTGAGGGACCCATGTTTGTATGAGAGAAGATCTATCTGGAGGATTGTGCTGGCTATTGAGGAGGCTTTGAGGCCAAAATTTATATTTGGATAAAAGCATAAGGCTCACTTGGACACAAACAGAGTTTGATTGGAGTGTGGTACGTGTTTGAAGCTAATTCCCCATGAACATGACACTTCTTCAGGGGGGAGTGACAACCACCACACAAGCTGGTGGAGAACATGGACATCTGCATCCCATTGGGTTGTTGTCTTCTGCTAGGGGAACAATCCTCCATAAAGAGAGTAATCCTCCAGAGATGGGAATCTGGGCATGTTGGGTCCCTGGAGAATTGCTAAGACTAGTGGGTATAATAACTATACAGTGGAAAACTATCAATTGGAACAGCCATTTGTGTACCCTTTGCCCAGGGGTCTGAGTATAGCCTCATGTCATGTTGTCTACCTGAGCAGCATGCCAAGCCCCATTTCTAACTGGGAAGGCTCAGGCCGCCTACTGTGCTTTGAGCAATGCAGACACCCAGGAGCATGACAAGGTAAAGGAGGTGATCCTACAGTGTATGGGCATCTCAGAGGAAGTGTATAGGGCCCATTTTTGAACTATACAATTTCAGCACAAAGGGCGGATTAGGATCCTAGCACAAAAACTGAAAGATTTTGCCACTCACTGACTGAAGCCTGAAGAATCCAGAACAAACAGTAGTAAAAGTGGTGCATGACTGTTACCTTCCCTGGGGAAATGAGAGCCTGGGTAATGAGGCAGAAACCTCCTGCTTGAGGCAGCCATAGGAGCCTGCAAGAACTTTCTGCTAACAGTATCCCTCCCCCCCACCCCCGAGGAATAGCATCAGTAGGCGAGGTATCAAGAGGCAGCATAAACTTCCCAAAGAGCAAAGATCCAAAAATCCTGGGAGGGTGACAAAGAACTCCGATATTGTGCCGATGAGAAACTTCATAGAGGCTCAGGAGCCAGGGAATCTTCCCCACAGTAGTACCCCAAAGGGTGTTAAAGACGTGCAGTGTTTCTGTTGTGGGGAGATTGGTCTTCTCCAGAGGGACTGCCCTGTCATGGACTGCGACCACATGTGGGGTCTCTATGTTTTGACAGCCCAGTCAGCCCCACCGAGTGACTAAAGAGATATACCAGAGGAATACAGATGGAAAACCAAGCTGTTGTAGCACTTTTGGATTCAGGCTCCAATCAAAAGTGAATGGAGGAACATCTAATGTTACTCCATTGGTTGATCCCAGGGGAAAAAAAAAATCATCACCCTCCACTGTGTACATGGAGATGCAAAGGAATACCCAGTAGTACAAGTAGCAATGAAAATAGGAGCAAAGATTTATAAAACACAAATTGAAGTGGTGGCAAGTTTTCCGTGGCCTGAATTTCTGGGCCAGGATTGGATGGCTTTCCCCCAAGAATGGCGTCGGAATACCAAAAACTTCAAATATCCCTTCAAGGGAGAAGTGGCTCTGCAACCCTGGGAAAGGGAGCATGCAGGTCATTCACAACACTGATATAACATGAGGGAGGGGGCTCCAGGTAAAGTGTTGGGTAAAGTCTTTTGGGATTCTGAACAGTTCATATTGGAACTTCACCTAGAGTATGAAATGTGACATTGCAAACACCAGAAAGTAACAGAAAGACGATCTCCTTCTTGGGAACAAAGCACAAAGTATGACCAAACAAAACCCAACACAACCACGCAAACTGACATGGAAAGACAGAGGCAAGCTACTAAAGAGGTCCAAGTTAACCACAAACCCCAAGAAATACATGGAAACACCACTATATGCCTCTTGGACTGACCAGCTGGAGGATACACTTTTGTTGGGGAAGCAAGGAATGTCAAAGCCTAAAGGGAGTATGGTAGAACGTTTAACTCCTCTTCCCAAATGGAAAAATAAAAAAGCGAAATTTGGAATGGAGAATATTTACACTGTTAGGGGCTTGGCAGGGAACAGTCACAGACATCTGCAGAAGCAGGGCTGCATAGATGTGATTGGTGCAATGCTGATTTTATTATGATGGTTTGAGCTAACGACTGGCTGCCTTATGTATGGGCATCTTGTAAATGGACACCTGTGATGCCCCATCACCTGGACAATTAATCATATATGTAATAAATGTTGGGCTCTGCCAGACTTCCAGCTTGGATAGGACTTCGAATTTGACATTGGAAATTATAGACTTGTAGATATGTACATACCTCAAAAAGAAAAAAAATGATAGACGCACATTGGGATGTGGAATGAGGTTTCCTTTATGGGATCTTGCCTTGGTTATACTGCACTCGTATGCTTCCAGGTGTAACCTGGTATAGAGAGCCCTAGGTATTTTGCTTTGTTTTGTTACTTTCATGGTCTATCTGTGCAGTCTGCTGGACGGCATAGGGTCCCAGAGCTGGGCCCTGGTGAGTTGGGTGGAACGGGCCCCAAGCATTCCCTCTGGAATGGGGTCTCAGCTTTTGTTTTCTGGTTTGAAGCCTGCTGCCTTTGATGTTTCACGGGGCACACCACTGACAAAAACCTTTGCACTAGGTCTTTTCACCATTAGACCCGTCTCCTTGGGGAAGTATGTGACAGGGCCACAAGGTACTGATCCCATAGGTTCAGTCCCAGTTGGGAGGAATCTTGGCAAAGACACAGTAAGGAAAAGGGAGTTGAGTTAAATGAGCTGCTGTCTAGGTTTGAAACACTAAGCGTAATTAGGTCACCGAGAGGCTGCAGTTGGATGAAGCTGCATCAGCTTTATAAGGGCTAGAGAACTCTGGGGAAGACAAAAATGGGGCTAGAGCGGTTGTTGGCAGCAAGGAAGCTGCACAAAGGAGCTCAAAGTTGCAACTTTATTGAGAGCAGCACTAAGCAATGCCTGCAAAGTCAGGGACACAGATTCTAAGCCTGGGTTTATAGGCTGAAGAAAATACAAGCAGAGATGGGGACAATGCCAGAGAGGCCTGGACTCATGTGGGATTGTTCCTGTGTATTTGTAACCTGTGTGGTCTTGTGAGCTGTGTGGAGATCTTTGAGGGACCCGCATTTGTATGGGAGAAGCCCTCTCTGGAGGAATGTGCTGGCTATTGGGGAGGATTGGAGGCCAGACTTTAAATTTGGTTAAAAACATAAGTCTCACTGGGACACAAAGAGAGTGTGTTTGGGGTGTGGCAAGTGTTTGAAGCTAATTCCACATGACCTTTGCACTCCTCCTGGGAGGAGTGACCCCCCCCCCAACATGCATCTGCAACTTATCAACTTCATGAATGTATCCCTCTCTCTCCCTACGTTCCTCTTTCCTTTGTCTTTCCTAGACTGTGAGTCCCTTGGGTACCTATCTCTAACTAATGATTTTACAGTGCCAGGTACATTGCTAGTGCTAAATAAATAAATAAATAAATAAATGGTTGGATTCAAAGTTTGCTTTGAATATTCTGTTCAGCTCCAATTTTAGCCCATTCTTCTCACCAGCTTTTGTTGTCCCAAAAAGTCCCTCTTCTACAGAGGTACTCAGAAAACAGACACTATAGACATGACCAGGAGACACCTTGATATTGTAGTTATGTAGGGGAATAAAGGATGCCACTTCCTTACAACAAAACTGTTGCGATATCAGGTATCATGGTCAAATGAATGTAGAGGGGTAGGGGCTGGATTTCTCACACTTGTTAACCTATCACGCCATATCCCTGAACGATGAGCCCTGTGTCCCATGTTTTACAATTATCTGCTTTTTAATTTGTTTTTTATTTGTAAAGGTTATCTGAGTTCTAATGCTTTTGATTAGAGGTGGCAGGCTGAGCCTTTACCACTTAGGCTGGGCCAAAAGTTGGGCCACCAGCTTTTATCACTCACTTTGTAATAAGCAAAGTTTTGTGTCTATTAAAGAAGAAAAACTAAACCGGCAGCGAAGGATATTATCCAACTTCCTTTTAATAAGCACCAGGTAGGGTTGCTTGCTACGTGTCTGGAGATTGTCAAGAAAGTCCTGCAGATAATCATCTACATATTCTAAATCACAAAACAGTCCTTTCAGGATGGGGGAGATGTCCTCAATTCACTGCAGCACTTGCTTGGTTGTCCAGAATGAGCTGGTTCCTGGAGCAGAAATAATTGACGATACCAATAAAGCATTGCAAAGAGCAGAATTTTTTTTTCATTTTGAAACATTCCTTCTGAAGAAAGTTTGCAATTCTAAACCTCACAGGACAATTCCTCACCATTATAATTAAAGGGGAATTTTTCCATTGACTTCGATGTGTGGAGATCTATGGGTAAAAACAGACATGCTCTCTGACTCAGGGCAAGAAACAGCGGTGGCCACTCTCTGGGTCATGGGTCAGCAAGCAGTGCTAAACAAACACGCCTACTGCCAGGAGAACTATCCCACCATCTGCATGACCCAGGTGAGGGGGGGGGGCACAACAGACATGAGCGTGACTTCCCTGCCCCAAGTGCCTTGCTCCCCACCGTAACAGGCAGTCATGGTGACTAGCCATGGCACCAGGTCATGACAGCCTCTGCCCTGTGGCACGGATGGCAGGGCCAAACAGATATGTTGGCCCATGTGGGCGGTCGTTGGCCCAGAATGGGCACCAGGGATCAGGCCCAGGACTCATTCCGGGCCAGCCACCTACCTGCCCTGGGGAAGTCATGGGCCAACATCTGGCAGTGCAGGACCACATATGCAGTGAGCCAAGGCTACTGCAGGCCGCAGTGTGCCTGCGTCATATCTGATTTCACCGTATGTTTCTCATTCAGTGAGCTCACCACTGTGTATCTGCTTTTCATACAGCAAAAACCTGGGTACTGATTGGGTAACCAGTTACCCCCCAAAATTGCTAACTTCCGGTAATGATTTTTCAGTTTTCCAATTATGAATTGGTATATTGGGTCAGAAAACCAAAAAATCAGGATGGAATTTAAAAAATCTGGACTGGAAGTTGATTTTCTGGGACTTTGACTTTCTGGGACCAAAGGTCAATTTTCTGGGACTGAAAATTAATAATTAGGTGTCGGGAGACCGTCAATCGATAAAAAAGTCAAGAAATAGGTACCAGAAGTTGACATTCCAGGACATTAGGTAGCCAAATTGGATTGCAATCGGGTACCGATTGGTACCCAATGTTGACTGGTTGATTTGGGTATCAGAAACTTAATGGGTATACCCATTTTTGTGGGAACTTATTTCAGCTGTACCAGTGAGTTTTGCTTTCTATAAGAATCTTTATATAAGCTGCAGGACAGTTTGCAAAAGTTGACAAGAGACTGAAAGTTTTTGGAAGACTGTAATGCTCCAAATTTAAGGGGGGAAATTGTTGGAAGAGTTCTGGGAATCCCTGAGAATAATGCTCCATTTGAAAATGGGTTTTCTAATTTGGTGTAAGCTGAATTCTGTGTAAAGGTTAGCTTCTGATTAAATATCCTGCAGCAAAGCTCATTGAATGCAAAGAACTCCTAAAACTCGCAGAGAGCAATACCAAATATGGTTTCAAAGGGTATTTTCAGACTTTACGAGATCACAGTCAACCACAGTGAACCACGGTCAATCCCGCGGCGGGGCCAAAGCACCTTGAACATCTGTCCTGCGGATGCCAAATGTTCATCACAGTCAATCCCCAACAGGGGTCAAAATCAACCATGCTTCTGGAGCTCTGGCCCAGACCATCTCCGAAACCGTGGTCAATGCGATTTCCAATGGGAAACAACAAAAAGTAACGTCTGAATGGCAACCACCAACCAGAATCAAGAAAAATGATCCCGAGCCAGGGACAAAGCATGCAGCATCGCTGCCAGACAATGAGCAACAACACAGGCCGAGGAGGGAGATTTAAAGGGCACACAGCAACAGGGGGACGTGGCGGGATGGAGCGAGGTGGAAGGGAGAGGAGAGTGGTGGGACAAGAGAGCATGGCAGGAGAAGGTGGAGGTGGCAAAGGAGGCGGTGGAGGCACAGGCAGAGGAGGGGGTAGTGCTGCACCTTCAGGCGGTGGAGGGACAGCCACAGCAGCAGCTGGGACAGGCAGCCCCGGTGATGGCAACCGGACTGGGGGGATGAGGCATTCCGGAAACCGGTAAGGGGACCGAAAGGGGGGGAACCCAGTGGCACAGGTGCACCAAGGGTGGCAGCCCAGGTGGCAGGAGGGGGGGAAGGGGTGGGGCAATGGGACAGGGACAAAACAACACCTAACACACACACCCCATGACCCATAGACACGGAAACAGGCCCAGGAGCCAGAGTCCCTGGAGGAGATGGGCGCTGGTCAGGTGGAGGAGGAGGAGAAGGAAGGAAGAGAACCCGGAGGGCCCACGTGGGAGAAGGCCCTACCACCGAGGGGGCAATAGGGGCACAGGGAAATGCAGGGCTTCATCCACATCTGGGGGACCCTGGAGCATCAACTGGAGCTTGCAGTCAATCAGCGGAATGAACATGTCTTACGGGAGATTGTGCAGGACATGGAGGGTGGTGGGGAATCACAGGACCGTGGCCCAGTGCCGTTCAAAGGCAAAGGAGTACAAGGCTATCCAGGACAACAACCGGCGGTCCAGACACGGAGCCCGGACCGCCCCCTACTTTGACACCCTGGACCGCATAATCCATATGACACCCCTGAACATGGGAAGGGGGCCCAGGGGCTGCTGGGGGACACGTTCAGCCCACCCCCACCCAACCCCTCCCATATCCCCACAGGGCATGGCACAACCCAGCACTGGCAACATTCAGGTGACGAGGAAGGTGGCGGGCAGCCTTGGGAGCAGCCAGCAGTCCCTGGTGAGGCACACCATCAAGAGGGGGGAAAGGGAGTCGGGGGAGGGCACCGACCACCAATCCAGGGGGGGGCAGGACCCCACAGCCATGCCACGGGACCGGGCGCAACCGGCCAGGGCACCTAACCAGCACCTACTGTGTACCCAACAGGGCAACCTGAGGGGCCCCAGCAAGCTGGGTCCATGCCCCCGGCGCAACGGATGAGAGAGCACTGGGCACGGGTATGGTGCCGGAGGGAGGAGCAGGTGGAGAACATTGTCCGCTCTACCGCAGAGCAGGACGAGCGGATGATTGCGGCCATTGATTGCATGGAGGCGGCCATGGAATTCTCCCTGCAACAAGCAGATACAAGGGACCAGAGGCTCCAGGTGGAGGTGCAGCTGGAGTGGAGGTGGGAGCGCTGGGAGCATAGCAGGCCATCAACAGGATGGTGTGGAAGCATTCAGCTAAGATGGATCGCTCGCACGACATCGGCACCTCCCTGCTCCTGCACGCCGGCACCATGAATGCCTATGTGATGGCAGCTGCCCCGCCAGGCACCCTGCCCTCCCAGGCCCCGATGCCGGCCCCTCGGTGCCCCCACCCCAGCTGCCCCCACCCCAGCCGCCGGCACGCCTGCTGGGCCCATGCATCCGGCTACCAGTCTCTGTAGGTCTCCGGAAGGAGCAGCCACCAAGGGGGGCCCTCCGGCCCCAGGTCCGTCCTCCCTCCCACCACCGCCTGCCCCTCAGGACACTGAGGCCTCCCAGGACACAGTTGGGGACATGGACAGCAGGGGGGAGGGGAGCTCCCAGTGCTTGATGGTGACCACAGGGTGGCCGAGGGGGAGGCCCTGGAGATGGGGGGGGAAGGGGGAGAAAGGGGAGAGTGGTCTGAGGGGGGAGCATGGCACTGGGAGGTAGTGGGTGGTGGGGGTACATGTAACTGTGTGTGGAAATAAAGGTTTGGGCACCACTATTGCTTCTGTGGGTCAGTTCATGGGCCCGGGACTGTGGGTACTCAGGTGGCTGTACAATGCACTTGGCATATTGGTACTCCCACGAGTTCTCTGCATTCATATACAGGGGCACAGGGCCGGGAGGGCGCCAGGGCACGGGGTAGTCGGGGGCAGCCCCCTCGCTCTCGCACATGTTGTGCAGCACACAGCAGGCTCCGATCACCAGGGCCGAGGTCTCCACTGTGTAGTTCAGCCAGCCTGCGAGGCTCCTCCAGTGCTGCTNTTTCTAACCGAAACAAACCGAATTTCCTAACTCGAATTTCAAACCAAACTGAACTGAACCAAATTTCTGAACTCCATTCAGTTCGCCCATCCCTATCAAAGACCCTCTCAACCACAGTCCTGCTTTCACCTAGGCGGGTATTGTAGAGCACCTCCACAGGGTTCCGGGTGACCGGGTATGCCTTCATCAGCCACCGGGTGAGGGGATAGGCCGGGTTCCCCAGGATACAGGGAGGCATCATCACCCCCTCGATCATTTCCATGTCTGCGAAGTCCCCGCAGTACATCCGGGCACAGAAGGGGGAGATGGTCATGATCCGGGCATCGTTGCTACACCCAGAGTTGCCTGTGAAGCTGTCTATGAACCACCCCTGGTGGTCCACTACAGCCTGCAGATGCAGGGAGTGGTTTCCGTGTCTGTTGACATATTCTGTGGCCTCCCCAGTGGAGGGACAGAGGATCTCTATGTGGGTGCTGTCCATGGCACCCATGCAGTTGGGGAACCCTCCAGCCACAAAGCTAGCCATCATGGCCACCTGGTCCACCAGCTGGATCGCTTGGTCCAGGAGCACTCCCTCCACAGCCTTGCAGACATCCAGCAGGATCCCGGCACTGGTGCTCACCCTGACACCAATGTTGTGGGAGTTGCTAGTGCCCAGACCTCGATGGCCACCCGCTGGGCCATGGGGATGGGGGTCTGCATGGGGGTGTGCTGCTGCTCCAGCCAGGGTGTTAACAGGTCTGCGAGTCACAGTAGGGTGCGCCTGTCGATCCAAAGGTGCGCCCTCCAGACGGCCTCATCCCACTGAGCCAGCGCCTGGGACCACCACCCCTGTGCCTGCTCCGTGACTCATACTCACCGGTCAATGAGCATAGCGAGCAGGGCTCTGTGCCCCATGGTCTCCCTCTGCCATTGGAGGTGCCCAGCCACCTTGCAGAGCAATGCACCCCTCTCCCTGTCATGGAAGAGGGTCTGGTGGGCCGCCCCAGACACCCGCAGGGCCCTGAGCTGGACCAGGGAGCACCTGGGGGTGTGGTGGGCTCTCTGGGCCCTAGTGGCACTCCGGGCAATGGTAACCCGCAGGCGGGAACCCAGGTGCACCTCAGCGGTCTGGATGTGCAAGAGATCAGTGTGCAAGCGGTACCACTCTGTGCAGAGGGCTAGGTACATCCCACAGGTGCCCAACTGGCCTAGCTCCATGGTGCACGTTGCTCTGGGTCGGGGGCAGCCGACCCAGTTATAGGCCTGGGCACGTGTAGCACTGCCCCTGGGTCATGAACTGGGGCCCTGCCGGGGCCCCTGGGTGGATGATTGGCGGTCTCCCTCCCAGCTGCCCAGGAAGGCTCCCCTCTGTCTTCGCAATTAGTCTCTTTTGCTTCCTGGACCATGGCTGACTGGCTCTCGGCCCCCAGTACCCATGGGGCCCCCCATCGCTGGACATTCTGCGAGACCATGACCCTGTGTGGCCTGTGGCATTCCCCGGCCATGCAATTGCTCCTGAGCTGCCTGGACAGCCTGTCTGGTGCCTATGCGAGTCTGAGCTCGGGACTGTGCTACTTTGGCTAAGAGGCAAGCACCCGCAATTGCCAGCTGCATGCGGAGACCCCGGGCCTGATTCCCTTTCCCGATGGGTGCTTCCCAGAGATGAGGTGCTCGCATGTGGGGTGGTCGGCAGCGGAGACTGTGTCTGCTCTGTCTGTGTGCAGCCTGGCCACCTACATGGCCTGTCTGAATGAGGGGGGCCCTGCCCTGGCTGTGTCCTACTTTGGCTGTGTTCACGGGGCCCATGGGTACCAGCAATCGCGTGGGGTGGTGTATCACTGGCTATGGCCGTGGCCCCTGGCTGCTGGCTATGGCTTTTTGGAGCCCACCGAGGCGGATATGGTGGCGCTGTCTGGTGTGTGGTTCCATTCGGATGTGCAGTTGGGGCTCGCCGCACAGGATCCCTTTGAGGCATACTACCTGGTCGCCCACCACAAGTCTGTGCTGGGCTACCATCAGGGCATGATTCAGTGGCCGCGCTTCATTCAACTGGCAGGCCGCCCAGCCCTGGGCCCCTTCGTTGCCCCCTGCAGCTGGCTGTGAGGCCCCCTGTGCCTACCGTGCTCCGGTTGGTGACCCTGCGGTGAGCTCCCACCTCCTCCCTGCTACCGCAGGCCACTGCCTGCTTCCTCCATGATGTCCCGTCCTTGAAACTGTGCTGCCTGTTTCCCAGGATTCCACTGCCCCTGCCTGTGGCTCCGGGCCCCCTCCAGGGCCCCCCCATCCACCTCTGCAACCGGTGCTCCCCTCTGTGGCTGCCTTCTCCTTTGGCCGAGTCCTACCCTCCGTGCTTCCACCCAGCTCCCTGGGTTGCTGCTGAACTTCCTCATTCGCCGTCACTACCTCCTATGCCCATGACACCCCCCCCCCTTGGGTGCCTATGTGACCGTGGGTTTCTGGTGCCCCTGATCTTCGCCTCCCAGCATCTGCCTGGGGGCGTGTGTGCATCTGCACTGCTCCGGCTCTCCTGCATCCCCTCCATGGCACCCTCTGCGGTGCTTGGGGTGCCTGTCTGCATCCTGGGCCATTCCCGGGCCACTCCCTGTTCCATGTGGCCTCCCCCTGTGCCTGTGGCCTGACCTTTTGCCCCCCCCACCCCATTCCAGGACTTCCTGTGTAGCTGTGAGGGTGCCCGTGCAGCCTGTGCTGTTGTGGGGGTTCTGGTTGCTGTTTCCCATGTCCTGACTGGCCCCTGTCCCTGTCCCTCCCCTCTTCCCTGTCACCGCCCCCTCCCTCCCCCCTGTGCCCATTGTGCCGTGTTTGTTGTCTGTCCTGCTGTGTCCCTCCTTCCCTTCCTTTCCCATGTGGGTTTGAGTGCTCTTGGGCATGTGTGTGTGCTGTGTGTTCCACTGTGCCCTCGTTGTCTCTCTGCCTGTTGTGTGTGCTGCCTTGGCGGCTCTTCTCCCTTTTCCCCCTCCCTTCCTGTTTCCCTTGGGTGGGTGTTCTCTGTAGGCACTTTTGGCTTCCTTTGCCCTCAATCGGCCATATCTGCCTCCCACACCTCCCTGGTGCCTTCTGGGTGTTTTGACCATGGCCGGGAATCGGCTTCACATCTGTTGCGCTGCCCTGGCCCATGGTCTGACGGCCTGATTCCCCATGGTCCTGGTCCCATCACGTCTGTTCTGGGCCTTCTTTGACCATATGCGGTGGTTGATTGGTTCACCACTGCTGGGAATCCACTGTGGTGACTCGGGACTGTGTAACATCTGAAATCACCCAAACTTAATAAATAAAAAGCAGGCTAAATCAAAGGAATCTCTCATATGTATTAAGTGATCATTAGTACAGGAATATGAGTATTAGGGCTGGGCAAACGAGGTTCGGCAGTTCGGAGTTCAGCCCGAACTCGGCCTGTTCGGACGACCGAACTCGAACATGAACACGAACACGAACACGAACGCGAACATACTGAACAAACCAAACACCGAACGGTGAAATGGCCAAACAGTTCGGTCAGTTTGGATCGCGTTTGGGTGAGTTCGGGTGGCAAAAAAAGGTTCACTAGAAGGTCAAACATGACAGGGAGGTGTCAGTCACTGAGGAGCAGACTTCCAGGCACCAGGGGTGGAGAGGCTTGCAAGAAACAAAACTAATTATCTGCATCCCCCCTTCCCAACACCTTCTGAGCTAGTCACTGTTCCTGAACAGCAGGCGTTGAGTAGGATTTTTAGATTGCTTTAAGTTTCATTTGAGTTTTGTAATGAAATGAAACTTAAACCATAAACTGAAACCTTGTGTTATGCATTTCACTGTACAGACTCATTGAGTTTGTAATGTATGTATTTCACTACAGNTGCACTGTACAGACTCATTGAGTATGTAATGTATGTATTTCACTACAGACTCCTCTTCTGTTTGTGATTCCCCCCCATCCCATATATATGGGATGTATATATCTATATATATAGATATATATATCCATATGTATGGATATATCTATCTATCTATCTATCTATCTATCTATAGAGTGATAGAGATAGCGTTAGTGATTTAGTTTTAGTGTTTGTAGGAGTAGGTCTGTGTACTTACTAGATAATCCATTTAGTTCATAGAATTTAGAATAGTTAATAGCAGTTAGATTTAGTGTAGATAGATAGATATAATATTAGATAAAAAAATAAAATAAAAAAAACCCATATAAAAACAAAAAACCCAAATAAAAAACAAAAGAAAACTATATAAAACCCCCCAACCCCCCCCAAACCATATAAAAAAACAAAAAAACACCCATAACAACATTTCCCGAACGGCCGAACAGAACAGCCGAACGGCCTAACCAAACAGCCTGTTCAGACGACCGAACTGAACAGCCGAACCTGAACTCGGTGAACTAGCCGAACTGCCGAACCGAACGGACGAACTGAATGCAGCCGAACCGAACTGCCGAACCGAACGGACGAACCAAACGCAGCCAAACCGAACGGCCGAACCGAACGGACGAACTGAATGCAGCCAAACCGAACGGCCGAACCCAAACCGCGATCTGTTCGCCCATCCCTAATGAGTATAGTAAGTTCAGTGGTAAATAAAAACTTAAGCTACAGAGTCTCTACTACGGATAAATGTTCAACTGCATTGTTCTTTTTCCTCCGTGAAATGTCCTCAACTGGCTGAATTCAAAATTGGCAATCCTAGTGCGACGGAAGTAATGATAATGCAATACTGTGACAGGAGGCAAACACTTGTCTATGCTGTTAAGGTGACACAGTGGATAACCTGCTGCCACCAGCCAACAGGTCTAGATCATGAAGGAATTTGTCTCAGCAAAGATAATACCGCCCTTGCAACTGCCATGGGTAAGAAAGTCTCCAGGAAAGACATCATATTGGTTTGTCACTTATCATTAACAGTTGAGTAAAAAGACTAATTTTAGAGTCCAGGTTCCAAGGAAGACTCATTCACAGTGACTTGTAAAGTCAGCAGCAGATGTCTGTGTGAAAGAATATATCAGTGTGTGTGTGTGTGCCTGCAAAAGAGAGAGAGAGAGAGAGAGAGAGAGAGAGAGAACAATGAAGTTCTATAGCTGTCCTCAGCTTTCTATTCAATAGAGACCAAAAATTCACAGTCACCAAATCAGAGAGACAGGTTTGTTGAAGGAAAAAAAAATGTGCTAAAACATCACTGAGTGTCTGTTGCTGCTGAGGCAGATGTTTGAACATGCCATGCACAAACAGAGTAACAGAGAAAGAGATAAATAGGGCGGGCTGGTGCAGTGAGCTAATAGTCAAGCTGCTGACCTCAGGAAAGCAAGTTCAAGTCCTTGTTTACGCTCTGACAGTGAATTTCCTGGCTTCTGTCTTATTTTCCACGTGCATTTGCATAGCATGGAGCATCCATACAATGAGCCTGTTCCAGTATAGCACAGAGTAACTGGGGCATTTCAGGGCTTGACTGGATCCTGTTGGCAGAGCTTTCTATGGGCTCTGGATGAAAACAGTTAGGTGTGATGCTAGTAAGTAGGGGTGGGAATACCGGTAAATCCGGAATCCGATAATGCCGGTACTGGGCGTACCGGCATTATCGGATTCAACCCAGTAAATCTGGTCTGGTTACCGGATTCCGTGTACTGGATTTTTTTACATTGCAGCCATTTAAATGAACGGCTGCAATGTAAGCAAAGCCCCACCAAAAAGTAAAAAAAGAAACAAAAACTCCCCGAGTCCAGGCTGCGCGGGTGGAAGGGAGGACATCCCCCACCCACCCTGCCCAGACTGGATTTTTGTTAAAAAAAAGAGCCC
>QEPC01011131.1:4819282-4883805 GCA_003113815.1 Sphenodon punctatus
AGACTTAGCCCAAATTAAGATCATTGCAGAATTTCTCCTCCAGATGACACATATACGGAGGAGATTTCTGGAATTTAGATCACCTACAGAGGATCTTTTATAGACTCTTGTGGGTCTGAGTTAGGCTCCCTGCCTCTGGAGGCTGTTTCGGGGCATTTCTTGAAGATAGCTGAGCAGATTGAATGAGGTGGCCCTTATATAGATGGTAAGTCTCTACACCATGGGTTTATAAATTGTGGGTTATGTATAATCATCTCAGACAATTGATTGTTATATCTATTTTTGGGTTGAGGCCAATAATGAATGTTAGTATGGGAATTTTGCTGTACCTTATTTTATTAACTGTTAACTTGAATCTATTTTATTGTTTTAACCTTCCTTTATTTTACTAATTTAATAACATTTTGAGAATGGGTGTTTGGCTGTATACTGATTTTCTTTTGTAACGCAATGACCATGTGTCACGCTTAAATAACCTTCTTTCAAATTAAGGTCAAAGACCTAACCTGAGGGAATGCTCTTCCATGTGGGGAAGGATTCCAGAAAGTTCTTATTAGTTGCTGGGCTTGAATATGATCTTAAAAGCATGAAAAACAAAAGTAAATTGTCTTTCCAAAGTTTTTTTTTTTAAAAAAATATAAAAGTGGCATTTCTAAGCCCATTGCCAGTGGTAATCGTTCGGGGAGGAAATGACTTTACACTGATTTGCGGTAAAGGAGCCTGGCTTAAAGGTTGACAGAACTGGCCAGAGAAAAAAAATACAAGGACCCGAGACATCTGTGAATGAAATGTTTTGCAGATTTGTTTGGGATGTCTTTGCATCTACCAAAGATTTGCATTTTTAAATAGGATTTCACAAAACCATATTGTAGCAGGGCATGGTCCTGGAAGTTAAGTATCTGCAAGTTCCAGTCCCCAAAGACCCAGGACCACATGGGATTTTCACCAAAGTGTCCTTCATTTACAAGTGCATAATCCTTCACCAGCAGTCCATACACACATATGACCTCGTCACTGTCATCCATGCATTTGTCACCTCAAGGTTAGACTATTTTATGTGTTCTATGCGGGGCTGCCCATGGTGATGGTCTGGAAGTTGCAGTTGGTGCAGATTGCAGTGACTTGTCTGCTCTCTGGGACAGGTTGCCGAGAGCACATTACACTAGTGCTCCGAGCTCTGTACTGGTTGCCTATAGTCTTCCGGGCCTGATTCAAGGTGCTGGTTTTGACCTATAAAGCCCTAAATGGCCTGGGCCCTAGCTCTCTGAAGGACCACCTCATCTCCTGGGCTTTGAGTGGCTCCTGTGGTCATCAGGGGTTGCCCTCTTGGAGGTTCCCTGCTATAAATGGGTGGGAACTGACAGGCAGGCGTTCTTGGCAGCTGCTCCTGAGCTGTGTAACTCACTCCCGTCCCAGCGGGGGTCTGCCTCAGCCCAGACCTCCTCGCATTTTGGTGCCAGTGTAAGATCTGGCTCTTGCACCATTTAGTTGGAGGATGGTGGGGTGAGGGGTGAGTTTGGGTTGGGGGGCTGTTGTGTTTTTTACTCTTTGCACGCTTTCGATTGTTTTGATAGTTTTTATTGGATTGTTGTTTTAATGGTTTCATACTGTACAGTTGTTTATTTGTGCTTGATGTTAGCCACGCTGAGCTGCTGGAGGCAGCGGAATATAAACATTTTGTAAATAAATAAATAAATAAATCCCAACACAGTCCATTCACATGGGGTCTCTCCCTCTGTCTAGACACAGTCCTTCCTAGAGCCAGGAACCAGAGTCCCCTTAATACCTTCTTTAACTCAGGCCTCCCTTGCTAGGCACAATCCCTTCTGCAGCCAGGTAGCCATGTCCTCTCTCTGGCTCCTGCCTTTCCCAGCTTTCTTAAGAGGCCTACTTAGGGCTTTGCAGTTGGGCTCTTAAAGGGCCAGGAGTCAATCCGAGCCGAACTTGCTCAATGAGCTAATTCCAGCCCAGACTGAACTCGTCTGGCAGTACTTATGTGCCTTGTCACACATATGTATGATAGAAGATTTGGATGAGAACCAATTAAAATTAAAATTGTGAGAGGTCTCAGCATGAGAAATGATCATCATACAAAATCTTAAAGGTATAGAGGGTTGTCACTAAAGTATAACTTCCCATTAGGGATGTATGAACACAGTTTGGAAGTTCGGGGTTCAGCACGAACTCAGCCAGTTCAGATGGCCGAACAGAACGGCCAAACTGAACGCCCGAAGCCCCAAACAGCTTGGGCATGTTCGGATGAGTTTGGGCGGGAAAAGACCTGACTGGCAGGAATGGGGGTGGGGTGGGGTGTCAGCTGAGGAGCGGTGGAGAGGCTTGGACTAGCAGCCAGCCTGCCCAATCACCATTCCCCTTTTCCTCAGACCACTGGCTTGGCAGTCTGTGATTGGCCACGGGCTAGGCTGCACAGAGCCAATAGGGCTTGTGGTAAGGCGGGCGCAGCAAGTAACAAAAGTCATTGCCCTCCCCCCCTTCCATATCATTCTGAGCTAGACACTGATCCTTTCAGCAGGCGTTTTCAGAACTCTCCCTCTCAGCAGTTTGCATTCCTCCCAATCCATTGCCATCCTCCTCCTATTTCACCCATTTCCACATATTTACCTCATTAGTTTCATTTATTTAGATTAGTTTAGACAGATTAGACAGAAGCAGCCACTCCAGCCCCAGGTCCCACCATCAGGGTTCTGGGCCCTACATTACAGGTAGGGAGGGCTGTCCATCCACGTCATCCAGAAGCTGCCACTCCAGCCCCAGAACCCACCATCAGGGTTCTGGGGCTGTCATTCCACTTACAGGGAGCTGTCATTCCATGGCATCAAGAAACAGTCAACCACTCCAGCCCCAGGTCCCACCATCAGGGTTCTGGGGCCTATGTTACAGGCAGGGAGGGCTGTCATTATACTTCATCCAGAAGCTGCCACTCTAGTCTCAGGAACCAATTCTGGTTCTGGGGTCAGGGTTCTGGGGTCATCATTCTGCTCATGGGGAGCTGTCATTCCATGGAATCAAGAAGCAGTCACTCCAGCCCCAGGACCCACNCGCTGCAGGTAAAATTGCGTGGACTGGGGTTTGCAAGGGCTGTGTTTCACCTGCCTGAGGGTTCCCTCCAGAGGCCTGGATTGGAGGGGGTTTGCTCCCACTCATCGTGATTGCTTCCCCTCCCCCCCCCGCTGCAGGTATAATTGCGAGGGCAGCACCCTTTGGGTGCCAACCCTTGGGTGCCTTCTGAAGCGTGACAACTAAGGGTGATGCCCTTGTGCAGCCCTTGAGAGCCCGTGAGACCCAAGCCTACTACGTGGCAAAATAAAGTGGGAGCATGCAGTGGGATTGGAAGTGTTGTTCTATTTGCCTGTGAAGCAGCAGAGCCTGACACGTCCATCAGTGGACCCAGGGGGTGTTGGGAGCAGATGCACTCCTTGTAGCAGTGCCGGTGGCACGTGCCCTTGAAAGCCCCGGGGCTGGGCGCCCATTTGTCATTTCGGGTCCAGGGGCTGCCTGCTGGCTTGTGTTCTGCTGGGGTAAGCTCCCCCCCAGTCCTTTGGGACTCTGCAGCATAGACCTACGATAAGATCCAGCCGGCCATGCCAGCGTCAGATGGGACCTGCAGCGGGAACTTTAAAAGCTGTCGGTCTCACGGCGGCGCCGGAGGTCTGAGCCTGCGGGCGCGCGGCCTTGGTGTGTGACAGGCACAGGCTGCCGGGGTTTTAGTTGTTTTTATTTCTGACCTTTTTCCTTCTCATTTGGGGAGGATTTCGCCCTGCCTACGGAGGAATACCCTTTGTGACGATAAGAGCAGGATGCCAAAATATAAGAATAAGTCGGGGGTGCAGACCAGAGCCCGGGTAAGAGCAAGACAGGGTAACTTGGATGGTTTTTTGAGAAGCCCGGTCTTGGCCATGAGGGACCCTCCTGTTTGTTTGATGGGTAAAGAAGAGGCCCAGGAAGGAGATGGGGTTTCTGTTGTGGGGTTAGGTAGCCCCACCTCGCCAGCTGAAATTACCATGAATACCATCCATGAGGGGGGGTAATGGGGAGGTTTCTCTCCCCGCGCCTATACCTGGCTCTGACCTTGGCAAGGGAGATCTCCATGTGGGGGATTTGGATCTGGATCTGGGTTATCCTGAATTTGGTTTAAATTACTCTCCTACAAAAGAAAATGGGGATACAAGTGGGAGAGTTCAAAGAAACCCTCCTGAAGAAGGGGTTACTTTGGAGATGATGGCTAGGCAGTCTCTCCAGATAGGTGATCTCATATCCAGGTTGTATAGGCAGCTCGATGCCATAAATGCTTTGATTCACCAGCAATCCCTACAGATTGGGGAGATCGGTGAGGAAATTGGGCTTTGTCGGGTAGATTTAGCGAAATTACAGCTTGCAACCTCGGGCCCAGTAAGGGATGATGCCATGACGAGTAAACCCTTAGATGGGGATGTAGGTGCAGGGGAGGCAACACCAAGGGGTAATTTATCTTCCCTTTCGGTGGATCCAGGGGTGCTAGCTTTTATAATTGGACCTACCCCCTTTGGGGCCCCCCCACCGTGGGACTCAAAATATAAAATAAGACATCATATTGCTATGATTTTGGGTCACCCTCTCTCCTTGCATTGCATTACACAAATAGGTTTTATGGGGGGGGATTCAGCTAGCCAGCGATTGCTAATCCATTTCCGCACCCCCCAGATAACTGAAAATTTGTTGCTATCTAAGGCGCGTTTTGCCTACTGGGGGGTGCAGCTGCAAAGGGTATATATAAATTCAGTAATTACCCCTTTGTTAAATATCCATGATAAGGTAGGGACCCACTTGGTGACTAAAGCATCCCCTTTTATATCAGGTATGGGAGGACTTCCCCAATCTGCTGGTAACCCTGTTCAGTGCCATCGGACCCCCTTGGTTCAGAACTCACTGGTCATACAAACGGGGAAGAGTCCCCAAAGCCCTAAGGCTAGAAGTCAATCGGTGATAAAACCCTCCCCTTCTGTCATGACTAATGGAAGTCTATCTGAATTTCCAGATAGTCCTCGCCAGCCTACCCAGACCTCTCCTAGGCAGAGCTTAGTGGTTATGTGCCCAGGGAGAGACTCACTAAGCCCCCCCTAGGGTCCCCCCTCTTCAGGTACTCACTGTGGAAGGTCCCCATGGTAAACTTGGAAATAGACCCCAACAATATTTAGGGAGTTTGCCTTTGGGGGGAAAGGCGATACCAGGGAGGGTCCCTACCAATTTGGGGATGCCCTCCCAGAGTACCTTTGCAGAAGGTGATCACTCGCAGGGTGCTCTGGGTGAGCAGTTGGAAGGGAGCCCTGGCCTTTCACAATGACTGATGGTGGATCCTAATAGGAGCTTCTTTACACTTTGCTCCTGGAATATCGCGGGATGGGCAAGGCATAGTAAGGAGTGGGATTTTACCTCGCTTGTTCAGCAATATTGTGTAATACTATTACAAGAAACCTGGGCCAAGGGGCCACTTGAATTAGACGGACACATAGCTTATAGTCTTCCAGCAGTTTCTTACAACCAGCGGGGGAGGGCATGCGGAGGGCTGGGTTGTTTGATTCGTCAACCTTCCCCATTCAAGGAACTTGAGATTGTATCATTGTCTCGCCTGGCTCTCGGCTTTGTTGCTACCTTGGGCTCTTGTAAATGGGTGATTATTAATATCTATGTGCCACCGTGCAATGCAGGCTCATTCATGAAAAACAGTTGGGATTTATTGGAGGAATTTCTGGATGAGCTATGTGCGGAGCACCCTGAAGCCCTATTAATTTTGGCGGGGGATTTCAACTCTAGAATCGGCCCAGATGATCAAACGCTTGCCCCTTTCTGTGATATGTCCTCACTCCCACCATCTGATATCTTGAAGACTAGGGTTTCTAAGGATCAGCAAATCAATTCATCAGGGATCAGACTAGCTGAGTTTGCCCTTGCCCATAATCTTTATGTCTTAAATGGTGCGGGGTTTCGGGATTGGCCAGGAGAGTTCACTCATGTGGGGACTATGGGATCAAGTACAATAGATTATATGATGGTCTCAGAAGCAGTTCTACCTTATATAAATGATTTTTCTGTTGGAATGGAGCTTATGGGAGACCATCTACCACTCTGCCTCCAAATTGGGGATAATTGGCAAGATAGGGCAGTTAGTAGCAATTCCAGCCTACTCTTAGATGGCCTAGAAATTTATAAAGCCCCCCCTTGGAGCACCGACATGGCGTCTAGGACCACTTGTTGGATCCAGCTGCCACATATAATCAGTCTTAGAGACTCTCTTATGCAGGCCAATGACTGGGATGAGATAATTGATATATATGGACAGCTCTCGGTGGGTTTTTGTGAACAAACCCAGGCAGCTGGTAAGGTCAGTAAGTCATTCTCTGTAGGCACGAACAAAGTTTGGTTTGACAAGGAATGTCGAGCCCTTAGAACTAAACTGAAACAGCAATATAGGATCTATAGGCAGACTTCTCTTACTAAAATACCGGTGGAGTATACCACACTAAAAAGGACCTATAAACTCCTGATAAAGGAAAAGAAAAAGCTTTATTGGGAGGCACAATGGAGGAAACTGCTTTGGGCCTCGGACCAGAAGGATGTAAGGACCTTCTGGAAAATAATAAAGTGTAGGACCACTTATACCCCAAGAGTCATGGACCATCTAATCGCCCCAGAGCTTTGGGTGAGACATTTTATGGCTCTTTATCAGACCACAGAAGAAGGACAGGAGGAGGAGCTCTCAACTTCGAGTTGGAGTGAGCTGTCCCCCTGGCCGCCGGTCACAGAAGATGAGGTTCTTGAATTGATTGACTCATTCCAGAGTAATAAAGCGCCTGGACCAGATTTAATTCATATAAACTTTGTTAAACAGCATAGAGATTGGTGGCTTCCGTTGCTCACCAAACTATTTACAGCTATTAATAACATCGGTAAGATTCCGTCTATATGGCTTGCAGCCATGGTGGTGCCTATTTTTAAGAAGGGAGACAAGGGAGATCCAGCCAATTATAGGCCCATCAGCCTTTTATCAGTTATTGGGAAAATGTATGCGAAGTATTTGCTGTACAAATTACAGGCCTGGATGCAGCGGGAGGCTATCATTGCCCCAGAGCAGGCAGGATTTCAATCTGGACGCTCCACTGTGGAGCAATGCTTTATCTTGTACTATCTGGTGGCAAAGTACAGGGCGCGGAATGGAGCAGTATATGCAGCCTTCTTAGATCTGAGGGCTGCTTTTGATTCGGTCGACAGGGAAATACTGTGGGGGAAGCTACAGGGCTCCTCTGTGGACCGAAGGTTGATGCTGCTTATCCGCGCCCTGTACTCACAGTCCATCCTGAGAGTGAGGGTGGACCTACAGGGACATGTTACTCCACCGATTCGCGCCTGCGCTGGAGTTAGACAAGGCTGCGTTCTCGCACCTGTTCTTTTCAATTTTTACTTAAACGAAGTGATTCCCAAAATGGCTGATGCAACTTGTTTTCCCTTAAAATTGGCAAGTAGACCAGTTGGCTGTCTTTGTTACGCTGACGACGTGGTACTCTTATCACAGACCCGTGTGGGTCTGATCAGGCAACTAAAGGCCTTCAGTGAATTTTGTGAGGCACATAAATTAACCCTTAATCATCAAAAATCAAAAATTATTGTATTTTCATCAAGAAAGAAGATCCATAGATGGCCTATAGGCGCACAGGAGATACAACAAGTTAAATCTTTCAAATACTTAGGAATATTATTCAATCAGACACTCACCTGGAATGACCATGTACGCAAATGCTTGCTGGCGGCTAAGGGCCCGGCACGTGCTATATACAATCTGTTTGCCCGACAAGGCAGGTCTGCGGTAGTACCAGCTTTGCAGGTTTATAACAGCAAGATTAGATCGCAGGTCCTGTATGGTGCAGAGCTATGGGCCCCCCTCGCCAGGGAAAATCTGGATGCGATGCAGGCCAGATTCCTGACGGGGTTGATAGGTAATATCAAGGGGACTCCACACGCAGCTGTGAGGCTGGAGCTGGGCCAAAAAGGATGGCAGCAGATGGCTTTCGAGCAAGCTCTTAAAATGTGGTCCAGAATGTTTACTTCCCAAGGATCTGAGCTCCTGAAGGAGCTCAGTTGTGATACTTACATTAGTCCATGGCAGAGGAGGGTTGAGGCTTCTTTACAGGAGATGGGTCTATCTCAGGATTACCTGATACATAAACCCAGAATAACGGTCCTGAGGGAGGTTCTGCAGAGGGCAGATGACATCAATAGGCAGCTGGAGATGGCTAAGGTTCGGGCCTCTCCCCATTTGAGGAATTATGAGCAGAAAGCTCCCCCTCCCCACTCTATGGCTTTATATCTCTCTATGTCCATCTCAGGTAGAGCTAAACATCTAATATTTCAGGCAAGAGTAAATGCCTTACCATCCAAGGTCTTGGAGGGTCGCTTTTTGGGGCTGCCCTTTACAGAACGACTTTGCCCGTTCGATCAGGAAGAGGTAGAGACTCCCGGACACATGTTATTGTATTGCCATCTATATGATGATTTGAGGGAGAAACTCCTTCGACCAATCTTGAACCAGCTACCGGGGAGATCGGAAGAAATTATTCTGAATCATTTACTTAATAGTTTAGACTTAGCCCAAATTAAGATCATTGCAGAATTTCTCCTCCAGATGACACATATACGGAGGAGATTTCTGGAATTTAGATCACCTACAGAGGATCTTTTATAGACTCTTGTGGGTCTGAGTTAGGCTCCCTGCCTCTGGAGGCTGTTTCGGGGCATTTCTTGAAGATAGCTGAGCAGATTGAATGAGGTGGCCCTTATATAGATGGTAAGTCTCTACACCATGGGTTTATAAATTGTGGGTTATGTATAATCATCTCAGACAATTGATTGTTATATCTATTTTTGGGTTGAGGCCAATAATGAATGTTAGTATGGGAATTTTGCTGTACCTTATTTTATTAACTGTTAACTTGAATCTATTTTATTGTTTTAACCTTCCTTTATTTTACTAATTTAATAACATTTTGAGAATGGGTGTTTGGCTGTATACTGATTTTCTTTTGTAACGCAATGACCATGTGTCACGCTTAAATAACCTTCTTTCAAATTAAGGTCAAAGACCTAACCTGAGGGAATGCTCTTCCATGTGGGGAAGGATTCCAGAAAGTTCTTATTAGTTGCTGGGCTTGAATATGATCTTAAAAGCATGAAAAACAAAAGTAAATTGTCTTTCCAAAGTTTTTTTTTTTAAAAAAATATAAAAGTGGCATTTCTAAGCCCATTGCCAGTGGTAATCGTTCGGGGAGGAAATGACTTTACACTGATTTGCGGTAAAGGAGCCTGGCTTAAAGGTTGACAGAACTGGCCAGAGAAAAAAAATACAAGGACCCGAGACATCTGTGAATGAAATGTTTTGCAGATTTGTTTGGGATGTCTTTGCATCTACCAAAGATTTGCATTTTTAAATAGGATTTCACAAAACCATATTGTAGCAGGGCATGGTCCTGGAAGTTAAGTATCTGCAAGTTCCAGCCCCCAAAGACCCAGGACCACATGGGATTTTCACCAAAGTGTCCTTCATTTACAAGTGCATAATCCTTCACCAGCAGTCCATACACACATATGACCTCGTCACTGTCATCCATGCATTTGTCACCTCAAGGTTAGACTATTTTATGTGTTCTATGCGGGGCTGCCCATGGTGATGGTCTGGAAGTTGCAGTTGGTGCAGATTGCAGTGACTTGTCTGCTCTCTGGGACAGGTTGCCGAGAGCACATTACACTAGTGCTCCGAGCTCTGTACTGGTTGCCTATAGTCTTCCGGGCCTGATTCAAGGTGCTGGTTTTGACCTATAAAGCCCTAAATGGCCTGGGCCCTAGCTCTCTGAAGGACCACCTCATCTCCTGGGCTTTGAGTGGCTCCTGTGGTCATCAGGGGTTGCCCTCTTGGAGGTTCCCTGCTATAAATGGGTGGGAACTGACAGGCAGGCGTTCTTGGCAGCTGCTCCTGAGCTGTGTAACTCACTCCCGTCCCAGCGGGGGTCTGCCTCAGCCCAGACCTCCTCGCATTTTGGTGCCAGTGTAAGATCTGGCTCTTGCACCATTTAGTTGGAGGATGGTGGGGTGAGGGGTGAGTTTGGGTTGGGGGGCTGTTGTGTTTTTTACTCTTTGCACGCTTTCGATTGTTTTGATAGTTTTTATTGGATTGTTGTTTTAATGGTTTCATACTGTACAGTTGTTTATTTGTGCTTGATGTTAGCCACGCTGAGCTGCTGGAGGCAGCGGAATATAAACATTTTGTAAATAAATAAATAAATAAATCCCAACACAGTCCATTCACATGGGGTCTCTCCCTCTGTCTAGACACAGTCCTTCCTAGAGCCAGGAACCAGAGTCCCCTTAATACCTTCTTTAACTCAGGCCTCCCTTGCTAGGCACAATCCCTTCTGCAGCCAGGTAGCCATGTCCTCTCTCTGGCTCCTGCCTTTCCCAGCTTTCTTAAGAGGCCTACTTAGGGCTTTGCAGTTGGGCTCTTAAAGGGCCAGGAGTCAATCCGAGCCGAACTTGCTCAATGAGCTAATTCCAGCCCAGACTGAACTCGTCTGGCAGTACTTATGTGCCTTGTCACACATATGTATGATAGAAGATTTGGATGAGAACCAATTAAAATTAAAATTGTGAGAGGTCTCAGCATGAGAAATGATCATCATACAAAATCTTAAAGGTATAGAGGGTTGTCACTAAAGTATAACTTCCCATTAGGGATGTATGAACACAGTTTGGAAGTTCGGGGTTCAGCACGAACTCAGCCAGTTCAGATGGCCGAACAGAACGGCCAAACTGAACGCCCGAAGCCCCAAACAGCTTGGGCATGTTCGGATGAGTTTGGGCGGGAAAAGACCTGACTGGCAGGAATGGGGGTGGGGTGGGGTGTCAGCTGAGGAGCGGTGGAGAGGCTTGGACTAGCAGCCAGCCTGCCCAATCACCATTCCCCTTTTCCTCAGACCACTGGCTTGGCAGTCTGTGATTGGCCACGGGCTAGGCTGCACAGAGCCAATAGGGCTTGTGGTAAGGCGGGCGCAGCAAGTAACAAAAGTCATTGCCCTCCCCCCCTTCCATATCATTCTGAGCTAGACACTGATCCTTTCAGCAGGCGTTTTCAGAACTCTCCCTCTCAGCAGTTTGCATTCCTCCCAATCCATTGCCATCCTCCTCCTATTTCACCCATTTCCACATATTTACCTCATTAGTTTCATTTATTTAGATTAGTTTAGACAGATTAGACAGAAGCAGCCACTCCAGCCCCAGGTCCCACCATCAGGGTTCTGGGCCCTACATTACAGGTAGGGAGGGCTGTCCATCCACGTCATCCAGAAGCTGCCACTCCAGCCCCAGAACCCACCATCAGGGTTCTGGGGCTGTCATTCCACTTACAGGGAGCTGTCATTCCATGGCATCAAGAAACAGTCAACCACTCCAGCCCCAGGTCCCACCATCAGGGTTCTGGGGCCTATGTTACAGGCAGGGAGGGCTGTCATTATACTTCATCCAGAAGCTGCCACTCTAGTCTCAGGAACCAATTCTGGTTCTGGGGTCAGGGTTCTGGGGTCATCATTCTGCTCATGGGGAGCTGTCATTCCATGGAATCAAGAAGCAGTCACTCCAGCCCCAGGACCCACAATCAGGGTTCTGGGGTCATCATTCCGGTCATAGGGACCTGTCATTCCATGGAATCAAGAAGCAGTCACTCCAGCCCCAGGACCCACCTTCAGGGTCCTGCGGCCTTTGTTACCGTCAAGGGCAGCCATCATTCCATGGCATCAAGAAACAGCCACTCTAGTCCCAGGACCCACGATCAGGGTTCTGAGGCTGTCATTCCACTCACAGGGACCCATCATTCCACCACATCAAGAAACAACCAGCCATTCCAGCCCCAGGACCCACCATCAGGGTTCTGGGGCCTACATTACAGGCACAGAGGGCTTTCATTCCACTTCATCCAGAAGCTGCCACTCTAGTTCCAGGACCCACTGTCAGGGTTCTGGGGCCATCAATCCGCTCACAGAAAGCTGTCAGTCCACAGCATCAAGAAACAGGCAGTCAATCCAGCCCCAGGACCCACCATCAGGGTTCTGGGGCCTATGTTACAGACATGGGGGGCTGTCCATCCACATCATCTAGAAGCTGCCACTCTAGTCCCAGAACCCACCATCAGGGTCCTGGGGCTATCGTTCTGCTCACAGAGAGCTGTAATTCCACAGCATCAAGAAACAGGCAGCCACCCCAGCCCCAGGACCCACCATCAGGGTTCTGGGGCCTACGTTCCAGGCAGGGAAGAGGCCCTGCCAGGGCTTGGTGGCTGGCATGGCACCCAGACGGGGCCGGGAATTTCAGGCTGGCATCCTACTCGCCAGATCTCAACCAGTTCTTCTGCAAATTGGTCAAGTAGCCTTGCCCAGTGGTGATTCACGTGGCCAGCCAGCCAGCCAGCCAGCCAGCCAGCCAGCCACCACCTACTGTGATGGCGATGAGAAATGGAGAACCCAGCCAGCATAGAGCGAGCAGAACTGGAGGCCTGCCAGCCTGCAATGCCCGGCCAAGTAGGGGTGCCAGGCCAGCCATCGAGACCCAAGCCTTCCCGGTCTCTGATGCTTCCGCTGGGTCTCATATGACCAGCCCTGATGCCATGGGCACCTCCAGGGGCCAAGCACTGAGCCTGCCTCCCCGGGCAACCCAGGGTGCTAAGTGCCAAGCCTTCCCAGTCTCTGCTGCTGCTGGGTCTCTGACAGCGTGCCATGCTGCCACGGGCACCCTCAGGGGCCAAGCGCTGAGCCTGCCTGCCCGGGTAACCCAGGGTGCCAAGCGCCAAGCCTTCCTGGTCTCTGCTGCTGCTGCTGCTGCGTCTCCGACGTCCTGCCATGCCACCATGGGCACCCCTGGGGGTCCCTGGAGCGTCCCAAGCCTCCCGGCGGGTCTGAACTCTGCCAAACATTCAGTGGGACTGAACTCTGCTGAACCAAACCCCTGAACCTGAACTAGGTTTTTGGGTTGAACAGCCGAACCTCATTCTTTTCACACATCCCTACTTCCCAGATCTTGGGGGACAATGTATTAAATGAGTAGCTGCAATTTTGATGTGTATACCTTTTTTTGCGGAACTCAAACCATCTTGGATGGGTCAGGCATTAATGATTCCTTATGAATTACACTAATTATTGAGTTACCATTTTCCGTTACTGAATTACTGGTTTTGCTACCGAGTTATCCATTGTCTGTTTGTGCTATTTAGTGAGTTACCAATATACTATTTCTCCTTCCATTTCTGTTCATCCATTGATTGTTCCATGGCCCCTCTTGTTGTGCATGTGCACAATGACAAAAATGATGAAATGTAGAAATTTGGAAAAATGCTAAAATGGTAACATGATTAGTTAGAAAGAGTTGGTAAAATGGAAAGTCATTGACTCAGTTACAGGAATACACCCCCACCCCCAGTATTATGGATAGTCACTTCCCAGCCATAGTATGCAGATACCAATCAGGTAACCGGTAGGCTGCCCAAAATTGTGGGCTATTACTCGTGGGTACACAATTTGCTACCAGTTTCAGCTCTAGGTGGGAGTTCAAGGATTATCAACTGTTGAGTACCTCTCTATTCTGGACATGCTGTATGGCCCTGTACGAGGGCACCTGCCCATTGATAACTGTCTGCAGTATCAGGGTTCTTACCTTCTCATAAGTCAACACCCTGCCACATTTTTTCCTCATGTTCTTTTTATCTAAGTGCAGAAGCCCATCAAGCTTATGAGCTGTGCCTTCTCTCACTTGGACCCTACTGCATGTGAGCCCTGCTTCCATCCTTTCTGTTCTTGGGAGAACCCCCTTTCCAAAGGCTCCCAGACTCTATCAGTCCTGGTCTGTGGCTTCCTGATTCAGCTTGCTCCTTCAGAACATAAGTGCCATACTGGATCCGACCAATAGTCCATTCAGCCCAGCATCTCATCTCTGACAGTGGTTATTACTGGCTGCTTCAGAGAAATACACAACTTGTTCCCTTACTGGAGCTAGTGGACTGCTCAGATGAGCCTAACACTCAGCTTTATTGTGGTTTCTGCTCCACCCTGCCCAAGTAGAGCGACTTCAACTCAGGACAGGCATGACCAAGGTGCTATACCATTAAGATGTAGGCTGCTTTTTATACAAGCGGGTGGCAGTCGCGTGACCCGCTTGCGCAATTTTTCAAAATCCCATGAGGCGGGATAATATGTGACGATGGACGCGATCACGCGCATTCAAGGCAGTCACACGTTGTTTGGCGACCGCGAACTAAATACCTCGATGTGTGAGGTATTTAATTTGTGGTCGGCAAACAGCGCACAACCGCCTTGAATGCTTGTGATCGTGTCCATCATCACATATAATTCTGCCTTGCGGGATTTTGAAAAATCGCATGAGTGGGTCGCGTGACTGTGATCCGCTCATATAAAAGCACCCTAAGTTCCCACAAGGACTTATGGCACCATCATGTTAAAATCCCCTGCAAAAGTAGTATGGCACATAAAGCATTTCCAGAATAGAGAATGATCCAGATTGTTGCATATAACGTAGGAACCATTTATAAGCAAGCACTTACTGACATTTTGTAGGGGTTTCTTTCACCTCTAATCCTCAGATCATTTTTTAAAAATTGAAAGAAAATGTTTGGTTTTAAACCCCCCCCCCCCCAAAAAAACAACCCCTTATCATCCAAAGCTTTGTCATTCTGTGGCAAATATTAGCTCAGCTCTAATTATAGAGAAGCTCCTCCCTATTCCAAGAGTTGAACTGTTTTAAAAATCAAAAGAAGAATTATTATTTCTCTAGCAGACAACATTTAAAGCAGAGAGGCTCTTTCCCTGATGTTTAAACTGGTATTCAAAGAGAAAGCAATGTGGTATTGCCACACATGCTGTCGTAAGGACCTGATTCAACAATCCATCATTATGGTTGAAAATCAAATAGTATGTTGCAAGAAGAGAGGGTGGGTGGGTGATTTTGGGTTAATGGTACAGTGGCTGTCAGGCCATATTGCACCAAACACATCATGAGGAGCAAAGGATTAATAATGGTAAAACCCACAGCAAGGCTAAAAACATGCTAAACAAACATAGACATGCCTGGAAAAGATGGGTGGGTGGGGTTGCACAAAGGAAACTGCAAACAATGAAAGAGGCTACAAGACCATTTAATGTGTTTGTCAAACAACTGAGGGTTACAAACTACAGCTTCAGGAAGGTCCAATCTTTAGACAGATTGTCCTTATCTAAGATGTCAGGAAACTCTCCATGCTATACCCACACTGGAATGAAATAATGGATTTTGCTCTCCAGAAGAGTCAAACTGACATCTCTCATCGGCTTGTCTAGGGGGAAATTCTCCTACGTTCATTATTATTTTTCTTCACACTATAGTAGCACAGAGAGGCTGCAGTAAAGGAGCAGAGCCCCTGTGTGAATATAAACATATAAAGAGACAGTCCCTGATGCAAAGAGTTTCTAACTCAAGTTCGAAAGAACTGACAACGGGTGGATGAGATAAACAGATGGGGGATCACAAGGGAACAGTGAGACATTATGAATAGTGTGATAAACACATGGAACACAGCGTTACAGCACAGCAGCTGCCTCACCATGGTCAAGCATTTTGTGGGCACCTAAGAAAGCATGAGTTCTGTGAATGTGTAAGGCCTAAAAAGCTAGTTATGGGGGAAGGGTTTGTTGAGGCTGCCCAGGTTCACTTAGGATTGTACAGAAGGATATAATGCCAGAAGGAGGCACATTTTTGAACAGCACTCCAAATAGGTGAATGAATATTTGCACTGAAATTGAATATTTGCACACAGGTTAAAATCTCTGTTGGGAAGGTTTTAGTCATTTTTGTTTAAATATTCAATTATTAATTCAGTTAGATTATTCAATTATTCAATAATCTGTTTAGGTATTCAATTATTCTAAACAGAAATATTCAGTTGAATATAAATATTCAATTATTCAGTTGAATATTTGATTAAATGATACAATACAGAAACAAAAATGACTGAAAAATCAAAAAAATTAACCCACCAAATGGAAGCAAATATCCAAACTAAGTGGCACAAAGTCTTTTCTACCTGCTTTGTTGGGCCTGAAATGAAGTGGGTGAATCCAGCAAATACAGGAATCACATCAAATTTTAGTTTCAGGTAGGGATGGGCAAACAGAATGCGGTTCGGATGTTCAGTTGTTCGGTTCGAAACCCGAGTTTGGGTTCGATGCTTTGGTTCAGCCGAGTTCAGGTTGGCCGAACTTGGCCGAACAGTCAAAAAATAGCGCTATTGAAACAAACTGAAACGAAAACCTAATTTTTGGCCCTGAAAAGACATTTTTCCTGCTCCCAAACTCATCCAAACTCATCCGAACATGACCGAACTGTTCGGTCAGTCGAGAGTTCAGTTCAGACGTTCGGTTCGGATGTCTGAACAGACCGAGTTTGGTCCGAATTCCGAACATCTGAACCGCATCCGCCCATCCCTAGTTTCAGGGCTAGTCTGGAGTCAGAGCAGGAGGAGCAGGTAGGGAGACAGTGGATCCACAGCTGCACAGATCAATATCCCTCCTATTTTTGAATTCAACAACAAGAAGGAATGGAGAGAGTAAAGAAGTGACATTGAGTGTTTTCAGATGGACAGCTGCTCTGCTCGTGCTTCACTCCATCCATAGGTGGCCCATCCGTGTAAAGGCGGGACACCCTGGGTGAGATGGAGCAGGAGTGGAGCAGGTGGGTCAGCTCCACTTGTGGTGCTCTGGAACATCCCGGAGTTCGGGGATGCTTGCCTGAACCTGGAGCACCACATGGGGGCAGAGCAGTGATCTGTCTAAAGGACGGACAGCCATTACAGCTTTTCTCCCTGCTGCAGGTTGTCCCGGCAGTGGCTACATAGCTGTGGGCGGCAGCCTAGAGTGGGTGCTGAACTGCTTGCAGCTCTATAGTGTGGAGGAGGGGTGGGTTTCGGGCAGGTGGACTGCGGTGTGTGGCGGTGGGCTCCATTTAAACCCGACGTCACCAATGCAGACCCGCGGGTGCCTCCCACCAGAGTAGTCCATCTGAAAACACCCATTGTCTTTTCATAGGTAACCAGAGTTAAAGTGCTGTATGGAGACTCAGCAGGGGTGCCAAGTGGTGTAATGGGCTTTATAAAGGAGACCGTTAACCAGAGAAAAAGAAATATTGTGGAGCAGCATTGATGGCCCAACCTGAAGAGGAAGACTTAGGTGAGGCCTCCTCCTGTAGCACCACCATTTCCTTCATAAACAGAAAGCAGAGATGCTGCTGGACTAAGCAGAGCCACCCTGTGCTATGGCTGTCACTGATTCACATAGCACACTACAATGCAGGCATGATTAAGGATATCAGAAAGACACCTCTTCAGTACTGCCCTCCCTTTCACACTCAAGACCCTTGCACCAGCATGCCACTCAAGGCCAAAGTATTTTCTCTCACATCCAGAACTGTGTCCCTCAAATCCCAAACCTCACCTCTGTCACACACATGAAAACTCTGCCCTCCCACTAATCCCTGCCCATACCACTCACTCTTATCTAGGCTGTTCCTTCCCTCTTTTTAGGACATGGCAGAAAAACACTCCTGATGCTTGAGAATTTATACAAGGCAAACAGCAAGTCCCTTTATGCATGCAAGATCCCCACCCCCACCAAGTGCCTGAAGCCTGCACAACCTTGCCCAGGATGGCGTTGAGACGTTCTGATTCACAGTCTACCACCACCAGTCGTTCCTTCTTCTTCGCCAGCTCCTGGAAAAGCATCCGGTAGCCTTCTTCTGTTGTTGTCATGACATTGACAGCTGTCACCTGCCAGTTCTTCTCAGCAGCTGTGTCCAGCACTTTCTGAAGGACTGATAATCCTGAAAGGGGAGAGGTGTGGACAGGAAAGAGGGGAAACAAAGAGGAAGCCTGGGATTAACTCTTGCATTAGATCCCCCCCCTTCTCATGACCTAAGATGTAGTCCATGCAAAGCCAAAAACATTTTAGAACCAGCATGTTACCTAACTTGATTAAAATTACTACATTTTCCGTCTAAAGAGAGAATCTGATTCCTGTGTTGGTCTCCATCTCTTACCTTTTCCAGACTTAGGAAAGGCAGTCTAGTCCTGTTCAGTCTTTACTTAGTCTTGCAAATTCATGAAATTATATCTACATTCTCTCAAGTGCTATATGCAACCTCCATGTGGTGAGGTGGTGTGAAAAGGCACCAGAAGCAACATGCAACAGGGGCTTTTCCTGTGTAGGATCCTAAGCAGAACTCTGCTCAGTCAAATCTACTAAATCAACTCTGCTTAGTCAACCTACCCATGAAGGGCACAAGGTGAGCTGATGTAGGAAGTGACTTGTCAAACCATACTCAGCTCATTTAAAGGCTAATCCCCTCAAGATGCACAGGCTGGCACTAAGATATGGCAGCCTAGACAGTCATCTAGGACAACATGCCCCAAAGAGTGGAGAATGGGCCGGGCTGGAGGGTAAGAGTCCAATTTAATGGATTGGGGTGGTAGGGATAGCTGCCATGACAGCAAGCTGTGATTTCTACAGTACATTTTCTGGCAAGAGCTGCTGCTGCTGCCATTGCTGCTGCTCTGGTCCTGTTGGAATAGGGCTCCGGGACAAGAATAGCTTTGCTCTTCTGGTTTCCCTTCATTTCCCTGGTTGCAAAACGTGGCTCTGCTAAAACCTGGGGACACAACAGCAACCACCAATTTACTAAGCACTACATTCCCTGCTGGTTCCCTTTCATGCCCAAAGTCCTGCCCCTATCGTGCCCCACATGGTCAAATCCTTTTTCCCTGTGCCTGCAACCCTGCCTTGTTATACATGCCACAGTCCTCCCTTACCCATTCTTTTGGTAAAAACCAACAGATCATCCTTCCTTCTATACGTTTATTTTGTCAGCAGAGTATTAATCATTCAATTTGAAAGTATTTAACAGACTGCATTAATAAAAGCAGGAAGCTCAATTAGGTAATTGATTCCTAGAGCTCTAATGACATTTTTTACTAATTGCCTGGAAGCTCCCTTAACACTGAGATCTCTGAGAGTTTTCAGAACTGACCACCTTGACTGGCCCTTGAAACTTCACAAATGTGTGTGCAAATGTATTCCTGATATGGACTTATTCACTGTGCACTAAGTGTAAGGTGATCAGACTCCTACTTTAGGTGGGTCAGTGGCCCTTTTTACATTAGCCGTGGCTGCATAGGGGGTGGGTGTGCGCACTGCAGCATGGGTGGCACTTGGGTGCAAACCTACTCCCCACTCACTGAGAAACCTCAATTTCCCCCGGTTTCTCCATGTGTGGGGATTCAGGGGGTGGTTGTGAGTGGGAATGTGTGTTTTGCGAGAGCATGCACACACCCCCACTCACTGGCCACGGGATTTACACGAGATGGTACCATTTATGCCCATGCATGGGCATGAGTGTCTTGTGTAAAAAGGGCCAGTTATGCCTGGGGTTGCTCTGTCAGGCCACAACTGGCAACTAGGCGGGGCCATTTAAACGTCCCACCTCTGCATCTGAGCAGTGTGATGGGCCCAAGCAACATAGATGAGCCTCTGCCTGCCCCTTTTGCCACCGGGGAATGAATGTGTGAATCTACAGGTGTTAACACATGGGCTGGGAGCCCTCTGGATCCGAAGATGCTCCATGCCACCCCCCAGCAGCCAGCTCACGCAGTCTCTGTGATGACCTCAGAAGACAGGCCAGTGGTTTTCCATCATAGAATTGCAGTTGCTCCCATGACTCTATGGTGGGGAAAGCAGCCTGCCCCAGCCCCATGATGCCTGCATCAGATGGAAGGTGACCCTGGGACAGCGTGTTACCCTGGTTCGGGCAGCGTTATCCCACACAGCATGCCTCACCTTTGGGGGGATGACACCCTGTGGAGCAGTCCCAGCCCAAACCAGGGCAAACATCTGGCGGCCGCCCTTCACATAGGTAGGTAAATCTGGAGCAAAGGGGTTAACGTGGGGTCTGGCTTGTGTGATAACACACTGTGAGTGTGTGTGTGAGTGCAGGTATTGTGAGTGTAAGCACGTATGCACTTTGTGAAATCTGCGACAGTGTGAAATCTGCTATTTTATTTTAAATTTTTTTAAAAAATTCCCATCCAATTCTCAAAGTTAGGGAATGGGCTATTTTAATGGATATGAGTGACCTCGCCAATATAGTGTATCTGAATTTTCAGAAAGCATTTTATAAGTTCCTTCATCAAAGACTTTTGAGAAAACTAAGCAGTCATTTTTATTTATTTAAAAAATGTATACCCCGCCCCTCGTCACAGGCAACCCAGGACGGCTGGCATGGAATAATAGGGAAGGTCTTCTCATCCATTGGTAACTGGTGCTTTCACAACTTGGGTGAGGCCATAGGAGTCAGGGAGGCGAGGCTACCTGCTTGTGTGGCCAGCGCTGCGGGCTGTCCTAGCTGGGACAGAAGCTGGTTTCCTCAGGGGGTGGGGGTGCTTCTCATGTGCCCAACTCCCTGTGCTGGCCCCATGATGTGGCAGTTGCAATTGCCTGCCACAGGATCAGCCCCCTGCAGCTCGTCTGGCTGCACCCATTGACTATTGTGTGCCACTCTGTTCTCCCCACCTCAAAAAAGACATAGTAGAAATGGAAAAGGTGCAGAGAAGGTTAACAAAGATAATTAAAGACATGAAAAGGGTTTGGTATGAGGAAAGGCTCACTGCATTAGGACTCTTCAGCTTACAGAAAAGATGACTGAGGAGGGATATGATTATGGCTGAACTGAATAGTAAACATTTTATTCGCGAGTATTTTTAGGGATGGATGAATGCGGTTCAGAAGTTCAGAGTGCGGACCGAACTCAACCAGTTCGGTCGACCGAACTGACCTTCTGAACTGAACTCGATTTTTGAACCGAACCAAATTTCTGAACTCGGCTCTGTTCGCCCATCCCTAAAAGATAATATTCCATTTAGTTCAATGGGGTTTGAATTTCCAAACTTTGTTCGGAAGTTCGGAGTTCAGACCGAACTCGAACAGCTCGGTCGACCGAACCGAACTTCCGAACTGAACTGAATTTCCGAACTCAGTTCTGTTCGCCCATCCCTAAGTATTTCTGAGGACCAGTTCCAAGTGTTTGACCTTGGTACTCAGTAAAATCCTCAGTAAAATAAAACCGAGTACCGCGTATTTTCCAACTACCCTTATATAGGGGCAGGAAAAGCCCTGTATGTTGCTCAATCAAGGATTTTCCGAGTAACAGGCCATTTCCTTGGTTATTCGGTACTTGGTAAAGCCAAGTGGAATACTGAAATACTTGATAAAAACTTTATTTGTTGACTATTTTGCAGACAAAATCGCCCATATTCACCACAACTTTGATGCCGCACTTGGAACAGTGGGAAAATCAGAGGTTATGAATGCCCCGTCTTGTCCGGTTTTGTGGGACTGGTTTCAGTGGGTGTCTCACACTGATGTAGAGAATGTTCTTGGGGTGGTCAGAGCCACCTCTTGTGAACTGGACCCATGCCCATCCTGGTTGGTTAAGGACAGCAGGGAGATGCTGGGGGCCATTGCTGGTGGGGGTGCTCAATGCCTCCCTTCAGGAGGGAAGAGTGCCAAGCTGCCTCAAGAAGGTGGTGGTACGGCCTCTGCTCAAGAACCATCGTTCGACATTGACTCCCTCACCAGTTATCAGCCTGTCTCTAACCTTCCCTTTTTAGGGAAGGTTATTGAATGGGTTGTGGCTCAGCAGCTGCAAGGGCATCTAGACCACATCAGTTTTCTACATCACTCACAGTCTGGCTTTCATCCAGGTTATGGCACTGAGACTGCACTTTTTTTGGCTTTGGCCGACAACCTCTGCTGCAAACTGGATCAGGGTCCATCGACCCTCTTGGTTCTATTAGAACTGTTGGCTGCCTTTGATACCATTGACCATAAGATGTTGGTGACCCACTTATGGGGCTGATCTGGGGTGGGCGGGACTATTCTTGAATGGTTCCGTTCCTTCCTGGCCAGAAGAACTCAGCAGGTGGTGCTAGGGGACTGTTCTTCATCCCCCTGGAATCTCTCGTATGGAGTCCCGCAAGGTTCTGTTCTGTCCCTTCTCCTGTTCAATGTGTATATGCATGCAGCTGCTTGGCACTGTAGTGAGAGGGTTTGAAGTTCGGTGTCATCAATGCACTGATGACACCCAGCTCTATCTCTCTTTTTCATCAGACCCAGGCCCGGCAGTCTTGGTGCTTACCTGATGTTTGGTGTCTGTGAGGGACTGGATTAGGGTGATCCATCTGTTCTGAAGCCAAATCCCAACAAGACAGAGGTGATGCTAATGGGGAGGGCAGTGGGGTTGGCATCCTGCCACCCCCATCATTGATGGGGTTCGCTCTCCACTGGTCCGTCAGGTCTGTGGTCTGGGAGTGCTCCTTGACTCACAGCTCTGCCTGGATTGTTACACCTGAAATGTGTTTCACCAGTTACATCTGGTGTTGTGGCTCTGACCGCATGTCTCAGACTCTGAGACATCCATGCTTTCATCATCTCAAGACTAGACTACTGTAATGCACTCTATGTGGGGCTAACCATGGTGATGGTTTGGAGGCTGCAGCTGGTGCAGAATGCAGCAGCCTGTCTGCTTATGGGGACAAGTCGCCTTGAGCACATTAAACCAGTGCTCCGTTCTTTGCACTGGCTGCCTATAGTCTTCTGGGCCCGATTCAAGGGGTTGGTACTTACCTATAAAGCCCTATATGGCCTGGGCCCTACCTATCTGTGGGACCGCCTCACTCCCTGGGATCTGGATCGACCTCTGCAGTCAACTGGAGTGCCCTTCTTGAAGTCCCCTGAGAATCTTGGGGGACAACTATGGAGAGGATGTTCTCA
Organism: Sphenodon punctatus; assembly: GCA_003113815.1. Taxonomy (NCBI): domain Eukaryota; kingdom Metazoa; phylum Chordata; class Lepidosauria; order Sphenodontia; family Sphenodontidae; genus Sphenodon; species Sphenodon punctatus. Next base: position 4,842,232 of record QEPC01011131.1, read on the forward strand.
GTTGCCGCACCAAGACTGTGGAACTCCCTCCCGGCAGAGGTCCGTGTGGCCTTGGACCTCTCCTCCTTTTGATGACAATGTAAGACCTGGCTATTTCACCAGGCTTTCAGTGAGGGAGATGGGTAAGGGGAGGTGGGGGAATGAGGGTTAGGGAGGGAGGATTTTTCTTGCATTTCTTAGTACCCACCATATGGATTTTAATGCTGTTTAATGCTGTTTATTTATATTACATTTATTTTATTTGTATGATTGTTTTTATATTTTGTATTTTATATTTTAAAAATTATTTATCGTTAGCCGCCTCAAGCTGCTATTAGCTGGAGGGTGCGGGGTAAAAATTTATATAATAAATAAATATAAATGCACAGAATTTATATAAATAATGTCAATTTATGTCAATGTCTACATATTTATGCAAATATAGGTGACTGGGCAGAACAAGGAACTCCCAGTTTGTGGTCTTCAAAATCTGGTCACCATACAGAAGTACTTTTTTTTTCATTAACACAATATGAAATTCAAAGAGTCACTCAGTTAGGCTGGGAGGCAGAATTTGGAGTAAGATAGGATAGGGGTCCCTAACGCTGAGAAAGAGAACAACGGATGAACCTAATAGGAGATAAGAAGGGCTCTGCTGCACCCAGTGGAACATGACTCAGAAACTGGGGGCATCTCAGTAAAATGGGGTGCCTCAACCATGGTGAGGAGATCTTTTATTCAATCGGAGTTCTGCACCTGGTATACAAAATGCATGTAGCCTCCCCAGTGCCCCATGACATTGCTCTTGATTCCCCACAGAGGTAGGAGCAGACAAACCCTTCCCCGCCTCACTCCTGACTCACCCCGATCAGCATCATAAATGTACACAAACTTCTGCCAGTTGTACTGCTCGATGACACTGATGAGGGCATCCTGCAGCTCGGGGCGCAGCTGGAGAACAAACTGATTGGAAGCGTCGACGGGGAAGCTGGGTGTTATGAAGCAGACGTGGAGGGCCCCACAGAAGGAAGTGAGCATGTTGACCGTCTTCCTCTCGTAAAAGCCGAAGATGGCATATACGCCCTTGGAGAACTGTGAACAGACTGAGGGAAAGGGGGAGAAAGGAAGAGATCAGGGGAGCTCTGAAGAGAACGCAAACAAGCCTCTATCAGGTTTATTATTATTCATCTCCCATCCCTTGTTCCTTCATCTCCCTCTCTTGTTTTGTCTAGATTGTAAGCCCCTGGGGCAGGGATCCATCTATAATTAATGATTGTGCAGCACAATGATGACACTATATAAGCAAACAAGTAAATGCATTCCAAATGAGGCACACACACTACTAAGAGACACCCCACATGTCATCAGTGAGTAGCTGGGAATGCCCTGTCCTTCCACCTTCAGATCCCAGCTCTGGGTCTGGATTGGCCTGAGATTACGAGTATTTCACATTCTCTTTGCCTGTAGCCAGGGGGTGGACTGCAATGTGTGTGAACTCCTGTAGTGAGAGTTCACATGCAGATGTGTGGATAGTACAACCACTGCTCTGCTAGCAGCACCCTCAGGTTCTTCCTCCAAGGATGCGCTAAGCAGAGTGCTCCCAGTTGCCAGCAACTTCCCAGAACAGGAAGATACTAGGGATGCTGCTGACAGACCAGGATGACTCCAGGCAGCAGTGATGAGGGACAAGCTTTATCAAAGTGTACAAGCAGTCTAGTAAACCATGCTCCTTAGTGAACTGGTTATCCCCTCCCTCCCACAGCACTTCAGTGCACGTGTGGCTAGCCTGCTCCCTGCTGATCAGCTATCAGCAGCGGACGAGCCAGCCCCTTCAGCACAGTCCTGCAGCTAGGGTTCGGTCTACATATTACATTGGCTATTGATGGACCCAAAGCCAAGTGTGCTGCTCCATTGTTTTCTGGAAAGCATTTGTCAAGTATCCATTCCTGTTTGACTGTGTGCAGACACGCACACAAACATGGGGACACACATGGCTAATTCAACCCATAGAAACACCCTAGATAGATACCAAGTGTGATGGAGTTTGCTGCTCTCACACCAGCCCTTCCACAGTGAATAGCAACGGATACCCATTTGTAATAACAACAACAATAATAATAATATAACAAACAAAACAAGAACAACAATAGATTCCCCAAAGTCAGTCCCAGATCATCCATTACACAGGCTCAGAGGTAAGAGAGTGATAGCTGCTGAGTGCATGGAGCAGCAAAAGCATCAGGCTTAGCAGAAGTTGCATCCAGCTAAGCCTGGGGGGAGGGGGGAAGATATCCTCACAACTCTCTGGAGAAGGAGGTCAATGGTTCAGTCTTGACACTGTGTGTTGTGTGTGCCTGCAGTCAGAATGGGGAAAAAATGAGAGATGGAGATCTTTCCAAATTTCACCCACAAAATAAAGCCTGTGTAATTATGAAATATACGACTGCATTTCCAGTAAACTGGCTGGGCAGAGATGAGAGACTCCTCCTCCTCCTTACTTAAAAAATAAATAAATGAAGTAGTTAACTTTGCTGACAGCTAAGTACCATTAAATAAAAGCTGGGATTCTGGATGCTAAGAGAGTTGCTTCATAGAAGTGTCAGTAAGACACTACAGCACAGCACACCAGCTGTTTTCCAGTCCCTGACAGGCATACATATAAGTGCACACACACTTACATACATTCTTGTGGAGGCAGCTAGGGTTGAAGCAGCAGCAGCTTTTACCACGTTGCAATTCCATTCTGCCATTTCGGAATTGCCCGTGCCACACTGCGGCTTTTCAGCCGACATTCCACTAATTCCACCGGCATTCTGCAAATTCGGAAACTATCGGAAAAATTGCGGAATTGTCGGAAACTGTCAGAAAACCACTGTTCCGCTATTTTGTGGTGCTGGCGGAATGGCAGAAGTAGCGAAAATGGCATGTTTCAGCTATTTGTGAAGCCTGTGGAAGTAACAGAATGAAATTAGCGGAGCTGCGGAAGTAGCGGAATGAAACTAGTGGAATGAAAGCCTCTGCCACGCCGTACCACTAATTGCGGAAACGCTGTTTCTGGCGGAAATAGCTATCGCTGCGACTTTCCGCTAGAGGCAGCTAGTGTGCTTTTAAGGGTGTGAGTCTGAATGGGACAGGCCAAGAAGGTCCAACTTTTCTGGCCAGGGTGCCAAATGCATTACTTTAAAAAAAGCAAAATTGCCATAATATTTGAATCATATCCTCTGCTCTGTTCTGCTCCCTCAGCACCACATAAACAGACATCTTAGCTGCTCGTGGGGACCAGCAGAACACAGCGCCCCATGTCATTTCCCAAAATTCATGGACCTAATTCAAACACCTCACTGTCAGCACCATTTTGCAAAAGGGCTGTGCATAAGCAGAATGGTCCCAGCATCTGTTTTGTGCATGCACACTGTGGAGCAGGAACCTCCACAGTGTGCCACAGCAAGGAGGAGTCTGCCGGGGAGACTCCTCTACATAGGAGGAGCTCCCCTGGACCTTCAATCAAGTGACAGGCCACCCAACCTGCAATCAAGCTCACCCAGAGGTCAGTAAGTACCATACCAGGGGGTTGGTGGTGAGAAAAATGAGTCATGGGAGTGGGGGTAACAGGCTTTAAAAAAAATAAAATTAATTATGGGTTCATACCATAACTGTATCTGTAATTAAATAATAATTAAAAAAACATACCCGTATCAACACGTAACCGAACACTGGTGTGGGTTCACATCCCTACTCTATGTAGGTTGCATACCACTGAAAGAGATGATGATGACCAGCAGCTGAAACCTTTGGAAATTTAGGGATAAAACCAAAGCTAAGCTTCAAAACCCCAGATCGTTAACACTGAGATAATGTTACACATCAACCTCTTTTTTTAAAACATCCACAACACACCCATTCTGCATCTCACGTTTAAAATAGATTTGGTCAGTGCTATAGAGTTGCCAGACATCCTGTATTTTAAGAGACATCTCATACAATATGTGTAAATGTTGCTGCGGGGGCTGGAGGGGAGCTGTGAAAATCACTAAAGGACATCTCGGTCCTTGTAAAAAATAGTCTTCATTGAGTTTTGTCCCCTGCAGCAACCTCACCCCCCAACCTGCCATCTGGACTGCAAGCCCCATCCTCAACCCTTCTATTGACTGGAGCTTGCACAGCAGGGGGGAAAGGAGGGTGTTGTTCCCCCAAGAAGCAGCTGCAGCAGTGTGACCATGCAGCTGATGGATGGAAGGAGCATCACTGACTCTGAGAGGCACCCATGGAAATTTTTCTCTAGTAAAAAGGTCAGAAAGCTATCTTCCCATAAAAATTCCCTATCCAAAATATTTACGTATACAGCATTTTAGAGCACCTTATCTCTATGAACACCAAAGAAAAGAACTCCACAGATCCAGCATCAACCTTATTTATGAAATTTTGGCCTGGTGACCGTGCAGTCCCATCGATTTCTGATATTTTTCTGTACCTGGAGAGGTCCTTGACACCTACCACTTTCCATGCCTCTTTTTCGTTGTAAGGGCTGGGGGAGAGGAAAGGTTTGAGTGGGGGATGAGTCAAGGTGTTTGCCTGGTACTTTTACACAAGGTTAGCAGCAGATAGTCCAGCAGCATTTCACATTGGATGCATTGCCACCAGTGCTGCCATGCAGCACATGAGAGATCATGGTCACCAGCCTCCTCAGGAGAGAATTTAATGAGTGCGTGGGAGCTGCTGCAAGACTGCCTCCAGATTCCAGGGAGGGGAGAGCATGACAGAGAGAGTAGTGCATAGAGTAGGCTGTAAAACTCTGTCCTGGCTACAGTCAAACTCATTTAATATCAGTTTTTATATATGTCACTTCCTAGTTATAATCAATAAATCTCCCAAGCCAGGGCACTGAGAGTGACAACACTTTCCTTGTGACCAAGCTCCCAGCTCCTTTTGTTGTCATTCCATTTAAAAAGACCCTTGGTTGTGACATTTAACCTGGCTCAAGGCTTTGGCATCGGGAAGAGTGGCAATCCCCCTGATAAATAAGGAGTTCCTGTGACCGCTTTCTTTTTTTTAAAAAAACCCCTTGTTCTGTGTTTGGGACTCCCTTGACCTGATTCCATAAAAGAATATCCAGCACAGTTTATTGCTTGCGTGTGGCAGGAAATAGCAGCTCAGCAAGGGTTTCCACCTTTGCTTATTTGGTCTTATTCAAAGTCTTCCTGATCCCTCATGCCACTAAATGTACTTCCACAGTGAACAAGGGTAGTTCGACACATCCCAGTCGCCCCGTGGCTATCTTCCCAGAACTGTGCTTGTGTGACCACCAGTCTGAATGTGCCAGAGCCAGGATAGTTGTTCCTCCAGAAAAAGCTGCAACAATTGTTCTGCATTTTGGCACTTTAGCATATGAACCACTCCTTGTGACCAGACAGATTAGAGGGTAGGGTGGCTAGATATGCAAATTTTAGAGGACATTTATGAGAAATACAGGTTGCAGTGTTGCATTGTCTCCAGTGCAGCCCTGAAACCTGTATTTCTCATAAGAGTCCTCTAAAATTTACATACTAGAGCGGGAAGCAGTGCTGATCACTGCAGCTACCCCCACCTATTCCACCAGCAGCAACCTCAGTCTCTTCTTGTCCAGGGCTGCTGCTTACAGTTCAGGAAGACTAGCATTTGATGGTACTGTTGGTATATGCAACATCCATAAGTTAATGCCTGCTGTATTAAGAACAGTAAGTGACTATAGAGCCACCAGATGGCGCTGCTAAGTTTATGTGTACATGGAAGGGAGATGGGGTCTTCCAGTTGAATTCCTTTGTGTAACCACTCCTTCTTCCCCAATCTCTCTTTGTCTCAGTCTCCATTTTGTCTCACTACTAGTTAGATGCAACTAAGGATCTGTGCCTGAGAAAGCTTTAGTAAAGTTCTGTTGTTAAAACCTTCAGCTGCATTTGTCCTTACTGATTTCGAATCAGTTATTACTCTGCAACAGGTACCACGTGCTAGCAGGGGCATTTTCAGACAAGCACGTCCCCACCCAGTACCCACTCACCCACTATATATGTTGCTGGGCTGCATTGTTGCCCTATGGGTGTCCTGTAACATGCATAGTGGATGGGAGGTGGATGGGCAGTGGGTGGGTAGTGTCTTGTCTGAAAACACCCCATGTGAGGGCTGCTACCACACATTCAGGGAGCATATGTAAAAACCTTGCTATACCTGTTCCTCTACACATGCTTGCAACAGGCATAGTACTACCTAGAGAGACATCTCCATATAGCACAGAGGTAAATACTCAGGCGGAGGAAAACAAACACACACACAGCGACTCTGTGAAAGCAGGCCTGTGTACCAGGGAAAAATATGTCCCTCCAACTATTTTCTCTCAGGGTGTTATTACTAGGGCTGCAACCATTAATCAATCAATCAAACCAATTAATTGATTAATCTGTCTGAACTGATTAAAATTTGCCCCCTGATTAATCGGTTAGCTGTTAAGACCTTCTGTCAGTCCATAGTTCTGAGTCCTTAGCTCAAGGGGCTACATTCCAGTGGAAGGCAAGTTTACCCAATGTACACAAATTAGGTGAAACTATGCAAATTCAGGTATATTTATGTAAATGTATGCAAAATGTAATTGATTATTTAACTGATTAATCAACAAAAAGGATTAAATCGATTAATCAACTAAAATTTCTAGTTGGGTTGCAGCCCTAGTTATTACACATAACAGTACCCACCCACTGATTTTCTTCCCTAAACTCCTGTTTTGTGTTATGTGTGCTTGTGCAAACATGCATCCTGCTATGGGAGAGACATGGAGACACCAACAGGTGCTTTTCCTGACAAGTAGCCTATGTTATTTGTAGATAAGCAGTTTGGTGAAGCTGACCACGCTGCATCAGATGGAGAGCAGGGAGCCCAGCCCACACTATCTGTCTGAGGCTTAGGCTGCTTTCAGATGTGTGCACACGGTGCAAAATCACACTGCATGTAAAAATCCCACGGGCGGGGTTTAGACGTGACATTTCACACATTAAAGCTGGTTGTGCGTTCTTTTAAAGCTGCGAATTAAATACCTCAATGTTGAGGTATTTAATTCGCGGTTTTAAAAGAATGCACAACTGGCTTTAATTTGCAAAATGTCATGTCTAAATCCCGCTCATGGGATTTTTACACGCAGCGTGATTTTATGCCACGTGTGCGCTGCACACGTCTAAAAGCAGCCTTAGTGAAACTGATCTGGTTCCTCTTCCCCTGGCACATTTCATCAACCTCTAAACCCCCCAGTGTGCACTGTGCTCCCTGCTTTCTTTCTGACAACGAGGGACGGGGAATCACCAAGGGGTGAGGTTCCCTGTTCCCTGTTTGTCAGCTGTAAGGAAGGAAACAGTGAGCACAGCCCATACCAAATCACAGTTGTCTGGTTTGCTGGCAGCATTCCAGGTGGGATGCTGTGCTGTCGGCAGACTGTGAGGGCTCTACTGACAATAGCTCAAAGAAAAACCTAGGATAACTGTGAGCAGATCCATGGGTGTACTCACCCAGACATTGACATTATATGTGGGTTCCCAGCTACAGGAAACACCACACATTGCTATACAGCCCTTAGTTAAAAGATGGATAATGTGTTTAAACACCCTTAGTAACTTCTTCCCCTCTGCAAACTGTCCATAGCACAAGATGCAGACTTCCCCAGCAGCAGACCCAAGGGGACTGTGACAAATTTTCATTTGAAAAAGGCCAAAAATGTCTTCCTCATGCAAAATTCCATTTCTTCCCCCAACAAAGTATTTACGTATATGGCCGCCTTACTCATGGGCTTGTAAGTTTTTCCTGATAAAATCTAAGTCCTAGCAAGTGCCACATTGGATAGGATCAATCTAGTCCAATATCCCATCTCTATCAGCGGTTGGCACAGGAAATGAGGAAGGTGCATAAAACCCTGCAGTGTACAAATGTGGGGGCTGTCTGCTTTCCATGAAAGTATGATTCTAATCCTTAACACAGAGTGGCTCCAAATATGAAGCAAAGAGGTATTACATCTCTTTTAAAAACTTGCTTGTTTTTAGCAGGGACCATTATAACTCTGGCTATTCCCCATCCTATGCATTAGCATCTGTGCACTGGCATATCACCTGCTGTCAAAAAGCCCAGATCCACATCTGCAGCTAAGTGGCCCACTGCATTCGCCCCATCCCAGAATCACCCTTCTGATTTCCCACTGGAATCAGCCCGTCACGTTCAACAGATGTGCCGGCTGATCCCGGTGGGGAATCGGGGAGGGGGTGGGGCCACGCAGTGCAACGTGCGGCCACATGGCCCCGCCTCCCCCACCCTCTGGGCAGACGGCCGGGCGCCACAGCCAATGCAGCCAATGCGGCCACAGCGCCCGCACGAATTGACCATGGCCTGGAATCCCGCCGGGGATTCCGGGCCATGGTTGTCATCCAGATGAGATGGGCCCCTTCATCGCGGCGGAGAATCACATTCACCATGCAATTGGCTCTGGTCCCGCCGGTCCCACCGATCACGTGGTGAATGTGATTCCCCACTGCGACTGACCATGACTAACATCTGGGGGGGGGGAACGTCCGGTTCCCCAACAGATGTTACGAGGCCATTCCCCACCACAGGGTATTGACTGTGGTTGAGCATGGTCTCGTAACGTCTGAAAATACCCTTTGGCTTATGGTGCACAAGAGAATGATGTGGACACCAGCACATTCAACCACCTTTGATTTCACCAAACCTAATGGATCAGACACCCATTTACAATTGGGTATGAGACCAAGCGAAGTATGAGCCTACAACCCTGAGGAGCTTTGACCTGCTCTGCTCCTGCACAAAACAAGGAGCCCTCTCTGAGCTACTCAGTGAAGTCAGACCTATCGTGCAACGTTAGCATTCACTCTTCCAAAAAACCATGCATGGTGCCCCCCAAACTCCTCTGTGACACTTTCATCACCCTTCCCCACATCTGAACAAGAGGCAGCACATGTGGTCCCATTGATGTAAGAATCAGACAAGTCGTCAATTGACAGACTCTGAGTCTGGAGGTCACTTACAGAAAAAGCCTAGGATTCCATCGTCATAACTCATTTCAGGTGGTAGCATTGCTATTTCTTCCATTGCATAAAAAGTGACATACTACAGAGGGCTGTGACACTGCAAAAAACAGATGGGCTGCCCTAACAAGCAGGTGGTAGATATGCTGTCTTGAGGTATAACAAATAATCTAAGCAAGATAATGAAGATTTTGCCACATTTTAGATAGAGCTGAAAAATATACTTGCTTAAAATGTTATGGAGTTGTGGTTTTTAAAAAAAATCTCTTATGCAAATCCGAATTTGAACCCCACATCCCACTGGTGAACTTCACAAACTGAGGTAGCAAGGAGATTGTAGACTTTTTTTTACAATATTTTACAAAATCTACAACATTTATTAATGTGATCATTTGATACTCAATATTCATCCATTTAAAAATTGATATTTAAACTTGATCATTCTTGGATCTTATGACAGGATGGCTGTTGTCTCAGGGCAAGGATGAGAGCATTTTAGTGAACTGAAATTCTGAGCTCTACCAACCTAACAGAAATAAAACTTTAATAAAGTTTGATAAAATATCTGAAATCAACTCAAATAAGTTATCAGATTTGTTAATGGAAAGGAATCTTTTCATTTCATTTCATTTATTTGAATCTATATGCCCCCCTTCCCAGAGGTTCAGAGCATCTTGCAGTACATAAAATCATTTAAAACTAATAAACACCCCTAAAAACCCCATAAAATCTACCCAATACCACTTCTCCACCCAACCCCATCTCACATTCCTCCCCTAAAATCACCCACTCCTCACCCCAATCCGCTATCCCCGCCTGCCTTTTCAAATAAAAAGGTCTTACACTGCCTCGGGAAGATGTTCAGGCTCAAACAAACCTCAGGGGAAGGGAATTCCAAAGCACCAGATCAGCAACTGATGGCGCCCACAGGGAGGGAGCACTGGTGTAATGGGCTCCTGGTGACTCGTCCCCAAAAGGAGGAGAGTCACTGCATTCTGCACCACCTGCAGCTTCCGAACAGCCTTCAAGGGCAGCCCCAAATAGAGTGCATTGAAATAATCTAGTCCCGAGGTGATGAAAGCATGGATGATGGTGGCCAGATCCAAATAAAAAAGAAAAGGCCGCAGCCTCTTCACCAGATGGAACTTTGCAAATTGGATGTGGACAATTCATATCGGTCTTGAGTAAATGTGAATCAACACTTTTTCATCCCCGCTCCATTCAGGGCTCATTCTGAAAAGATTCTTCTAAAGACTTTTGGTTCCAGTGATCAATTTGACACTAGAGTCTGTATCAGCTGGACCACTGCCTTCACCGACTATCATAATAAACAGCGATGTGTGACCTGACATGTGAGATCACATTCTAGGTGGACTTTCAGAGACTCAGCCTCCCTGCATGATAAGAATGAAATTCTTGGTACAACAGAGCTAATAATCCTTCGAATGAAGCGATTCCATTCCTATGAGCAGACCTCTGCTTTATTTGTTATTAAATTTTAGTCTTCTTCCCTTTTTAAACTCTAAGGCTCAGTCACAAATATTCAACACTCCTACACTGTTCTCAGATAACTGTACATCCCAGCATTAGAAACAGATTGCAGCACAGAACTCAATGTCCTTCTTGTTAATAACTTTGGAAGCGAATCCTGCTTCATATTATGTTTTCACAATTACAGAAGTCTGCATGAATTATCTGAGCAAAAGCTGCACAGAGTTTGAACATTTTGAAATACAAAATGAAGGTCTTTGTGACCATTAAGTTGGAAATACTAATATAAAAACAGCAAAAACTCCTTTAACTGGACACCTCTGGGGACATCCTTTCTTTATAGATATGAAATGTATCTGGATTAAGCATAGATGGGGGATAGCTCTATTGAATTTGCATTAGTAATGTTTCCAAATTAATTATACTACTGTAATAGTAATACTGTGTGTTTTTCAGATGCAAAGAATATAACATGTCTGGAATAAGGAAGCATCAAGATTAGAGAGGTCCAGGTAAGAGGGTTTCTTTCTATTGTAGTTAAGAACTGCAACCAACCTTTTCTGCAACTGGTTAAATTTAGGGCTGAAACTAATATGCATTTAATTTCTGCAAAGATAATTTGCATAGTCATTCCCAGAAATGAATATCCAAATCTGCCTTCATCACTTCTGTGAAATTCACAACTTCATTTGTTCATTTAGTCATTAATTTGTTTTTTTGTTAGTGCTAAATAGTACCACTAAAGTGAACAAAGCACCAAATAACAAACGACTGATTAAAACAGACTGAGTCCTTTCCTATGCTTAATTGCAATCCTTAAGGTCGGCCAAGAGTGCCCTCTTGCAAATATCATTATCCAGGGGCATAACTAGGCTAGAAAGGACCCTGGTACAGTACATGGAATAGCCCCCACCCTTCTAGTGGTAGGGGATGTAACTGAACCAGGAAGCATGGACCCCCCAGACTTGTGGGCCTTGGTGCAGTGGCACGAACTGCCCCTAATATAGCTATGCACTGAGTTTGTAAAGCAAAGGCATGTAGGGAGGCATTCTTGGTGGCTGCTCTGTGTCTTTGAAACTACCTTTCACTGGAGCTTGATCAAAGCCCAGACCTGAACATTTTCAGAGACAATGTAAGACCTTTTTATTTAGTCTGACATCTGGCAGATCGTTCCTGAAAACCTACCTCTTCCGTCAGGCTATCCCTAGCTTGTCATGAGTGAAATTATGTCCTCTTCCCCCATGCCCCATCACTCAGAATTCCTTCCCCTGTAACTAACTTAAGCATGTGCACCTGCAACTTCTCAATCTCATGGATGCATCCTTGTCTCTCCTGATGTTCACCTCTCCTTGTCTCCCCCTCCCTTGTCTCTCTCAGGGCATCTTTAGACATAATGAAGATCGAGTGTCAAAACCCCTAAGCATATCTTTGGCCTTTGTGTGTAAGCACTGTAACAATGGGTATTTTCAGACATTACGAGATCACGCTCAACCACAGTCAATATCCTGTGGTGGGGAATGGTCCCGTAACATCTGTTGCGGAACCGGAAGTTTCCCCCCCAGATGTTTACCACAGTCAATCGTGGCAGGGAATCACATTCACCATGCAATCGGCTGAACTGGTGGGGCAAGCGCTGATCGCGTGGTGAATGCGATTCCCCACCGCGATGAAGGAGCCCGTCTTGTCTGGACGGCAACCACGGCCCGGAATCCCCGGAGGGATTCCAGGCCGTGGTCAATTCGGGCAGCCGCTGCGGCCGCGGTGCCCACCCGTCTACCCAGAGGGTGGGCGGTGTGGGAGCATGGGGGGACAGGGCCGTGCGGCCGCACGTTGCGCCCCGCGACCCCCGCTCCCTCCCCGATTCCCTGCCGGGATCAGTCGGCACGTCTGTTGGATGTGACGGGCTGATTCCAGCGGGGAATCAGAAAGGTGATTCTGGGACAGGGCGAATGGCGCCCTGTCTCATCTGAAATCACCCACTCCCAACACCAATTTGGCCACCCGTTAAACATTGTTTAATTCGGAAGTATTTACATTTGTTTTGTCTATTCCATACTAATGCCTGGCTGATCTCTCTCTCATTCTTCCCTATCTTCTTTACTGGAATACACCGTACCACATGACTAATGAGGACACATTTTGGTTTGCCACTGTAAGAACTGCATGCTCAACTGCAGCTGACAGCTTTCCCCCAGATCTTAATTTAAGAACTCCTCTACCACTTTTTTGATTTGATTTTGATTTGGTACCAAAAGGGAATGAGGCCATGTGAGATGGAGAGGGATGGCTTCCATGTGTTGGGTATCCTTACCCCTCCCTAAGCCACTTTTAGACTTGGGCGGCAGACACACGGCATAAAACCACGCCTTGTGTAAAACTCCTGTGGGCAGGATTTAGACATGACATTTTGCACGTTAAATCCAGTCATGTGTTCTTTTGAAGCCACAAATTAAATACCTCAACATCGAGATATTTAATTCACAGTTTTAAAAAAATGCATGACCAACTTAAACGCATGAAATATTTTGTCTAAATTCCGCGCTTGGGATTTTTCCATGCGGCATGACTTGATGTCACAGATATGCTGGCATGTCTCACAAAGCAGCCCTAGGTGACTGGGCGACGTGATGCACTGCATTGTATGGCCGTCGGCAGCCAGAGGTGTCCCCTGCCCTATGGTAGGGTGAACAGTGGCTTGCTATGCGACAAGTCCATGGAAAAATTCCAAGACTGCCTTGCAGAGAAACCTTACCCCACTACATAGGATAAAGCTGTTCAGGAAGGGGCAATCAGTGTGGCAAGGTTGCTTCTGCCTACCATGTGGCAAGGGGCTCTCAGTCTGGCCAGGCTGATTGGGAGGGGGATCCCAAAGGGGCATGCAGGTGCCTCTCTCCCCACCCTGACAAGTAGTTGATGGAGAGGAAGGTCCAGAGGAGCACGCACAAGTGCTTCCTTTTGCCTCTCCTCTCCTGATCAGCTCTTTGTTGGGTGGCCTTTGGGGAGAGGGGAGCCTGCGCTCTTCCCAGGTTCCCCTGTCCCCCAATCCACCCAATTGGCAGATGATTGTGTGAGAGGGGGCCTGGGAAGAGGGCACACACTCTTCCCAGGCTCCCTTCCCCATAAGCTGTCAGGTGGGGAGGGGGGGAGGAACATGTGCCCTCCTCTGCCCCCCCCAACAACTGCCTATCAGCAGTTGGCCTGATCCTGCACCTCAGCAGGAGTTGGAGCCTCAAGCCTCCAGCCATGTCAGCAGCTCCAACAGGGGTCAGCCTTCCTAGCATCCCTGTGACTGGCTCTTCACGCTTGCCCTGCAATGTGGTGGTGGAATTTGCCCACCATGGGGCCGCACATAGATTGGGCCCCCGCTGCTCATGTGGCCCCACCCAAGGACCATGACAACCGACTCCTGCCCAGCACTCACTAAAATCCCATCTAGAAATTGCACGAGGTCTGCTACCTTCACATCCAGCAACTAAAAATGAAGCAATAAGCTTCATTTAAATGGATACAAATACACCAGATGTGGTATTTGCACCAAATATTAATTTCAGACTGAGAATGGGCAACAACTATAAACTTTATATTAAAGTCCTAGGATTAGTCAGACATAATAACAACAATGTACTAGAGTTTAGTCGCTGTGTTGGTCCCAACAAGCCTTTGAAATAGAAGACAAAGTCTTGAAGAAGAAGAAGAAGAAGAATTTACAGGACTAACTTCTGTTGGCAAGAATGTGGAAGCTTTCGGGCTACACAGAGCTCTACTTCCTGTAATCTTGAAAATCTTTCACAGTCACAGAGTATTTTCAGACGTGACGGGGCTCAATTCGCCCCATTACGGAAACACCCTACTGATTCCCTGCCAGGGCCAACACGTAATGGCCAACAGATGTGTTGGCCGCTCCTGGTGGGGAATCCAGGGGGGGGACAGGGCCGAGTGGCTAAATGTGCGGCCGCATGACCCCACCCCCCCATGCTCCCTAGGCCACCCGCCGTCTTGGGAGACGGGCGGGTGGCACGGCCAATGCAGTCGCAGCGCCCACCTGCATTGACCATGGCCTGGAATCCCGCCGCTGATTCCAGGCCGTGGTAGGGGGACAGACATTACGGTCCCCTTGATCACGGGGGTGGGGGGGAATCACATTCAACACGCAAATGGAGATGGTCCGGCCAGGACCTCTGTTTGCGTATTGAATGTGATTCCCCCCCATGATTCATGGGGGTGAACATCTGGGGGGGAACCTCTGTTCCCCCCAACAGAAGTCACGGGATCACGATCACCAGGTGGGGATCCACCGTAGTTGAGCGTGATCTCGTAACGTCTGAAAATACCCACACTCAACAATGCAAGTTGGTCAATTAAAAGGCATCATCTTAACTACTTTACCATTTGTCTTTCTAGGTGTATTACTCCTAAGAAAGCCAAAAGAAGAGAAAAACTTTCCAGTTTAATGGAACCAGTTATTTGGAAATTAGTGTTTTATTGTATATTGACTGCATATTTTATTTAAAGAAATGGGCCACAATCCACAAATAACTTGCTCCACAGCTGCACAGCTTCAATGGAACAACTGTGGTGTTAATGTCCTGTGGTTTGCAACAATGGATAATAGGGTACTGGTAAAAGATAAGAATTGTCCATAGGCTCAAATACTTCAAACCATCTTTGTTCAGCTAAAAGAAAGAAACTCACTTTGCTGTTTTTGCTAAATTATTCACCAATAGTTGGTAAGCCTATTTGTGATTTATGTCTTCTTGAAGAGTTGGAAAAACCTAAGACCATTTTTACACAGATGCCCCCCCTTCCCCTGCTCGGTGTTCAGGCGGGTGTGCGGAGGGGGGGGGGGCATCTGTGTATACAGCAGGTTGTAGGTGTGGGGATGGGTGTCTGCTCGGTGTTTGCCTGTGTGAACAGGATGGATGGGGGTGCATGCACGCTCCAGTGCAACACCCACCTCCACCCATCACCCACCCATCTCTATCCACCTCTACCCATGGAGCCCTCCGGAAAACCAGAGGAGGCTCCGTGGGTGGAGATGGGTGGAGGTGGGTGTATGTCCATGTAAACAGATACACACACACACCCCTCCACCCACCACGGCAAAACACAAATCCCCCCACCTATCTCCGTTCCTGTAAAAAGGCATTAAGTGGGCAATAAATCATAGACCCTTTTCACACAGACACTCTAACACTGATAAAATGGGTGTTACATTTTATTATACATGTTGCAGGGCTGCAGGTGTGCTCTTTGTGTGCCCTGCAACATGTATAATAAAATGTAACACCCATTTTATCAGTATTAGAGTGTCTGTGTGAAAAGGGCCACAATAGACGGGATGCCGTAGGCATGAGGGGGCAGCTAATAAATATAACAAAATAAATAAAATAAATAAAGTAAATTCTCCCATTCAGGTTGCCAAAGATAATCCAACACATTTCAAGTCTTCCCATAACTAGTCCAATGGTTTCCAAACTTTTGGCATGTTGGACCACATTTGGAGACTTTGGTAATCTCATTTCCCCAGAGAACAATACAGAAAGACATGAAAAGTATAGGAAATATCAATTGGCAACGTGATTCCATCAATGGATGTCATGGTCACACTGTGGGTCACGATGTGCCATAACTTGAGAATCTCCGAAATAGCCTTTAACATCTTTGATAAGGCTAGCACTCACCCTGTCAAATCTCCTGATTCTCAAACTGGTGACAAGTTTTACCACTTGACTACACCTGTGACAATAAGATTTTTTTCTGCAAACACTGAATCCATTAAAACTTGACGGCACAAATGGTCAGGGAGAGCAGTGCGAAGAACATTCATGTTCAGAATAAAATGTGTATTTACTAGGCTCTTTGCCACTAAGAGGAAAAAATATCCTTCTCCTTCTGGTTTTCTTCTTTCAGATGAAAACCCAAAGGGTAAAAGATCTAAACCTGATGAGGCTAGGAATAGTCATTATGTTGAAGGCACACACAGCATGTTGCTCTTTCATTGACACCTGTCAGCCAGCTGAAGGCACACATACGTCTGGGCACCTTCTCAGATAGTGCTGGAGTAAGAACAGATAACATCCTTCAGCTTTAAATTGGATATTTACATTGTGGAAGAGGAGAAGGTGAAGAGATTCAAAATATATAAAAGGTTTGAAAAAATCAATTTCTCCAACTGTCTCAATCTGCTAGAGAGGAATTAGACTCTCAAAGTATTTACAAACTTTGATAAAGGTTGCAAGTGGTTGTAAGAGGATTTTGAGAGACAGGGCTCAGTCACAAAGTTGGGAGGGACCAACAGATGAAATTTCATGGAGTATGAGGAAGCTTCTGCCTGTGGTTTTGATACAGACCCTACTCTCCCTTTCAAAAAGAAAAGGGAAAATCAATCACCCTTTCCCCCTGGCCTCCAAAAGTATATGGAAGTGTCCAAAGCTTGTTCCTGAGCAGTATCTAAGTATTTATTTTCAGTATTTGGTATTTTCCACATAGGGGGTGATGGAATGGCAAGACTGAGGAACCTCACCTAAATGGGAAACCTGAAATCCAGAGATATAATGGTTCCACTAAGTGACCTGCCCTAGTAGCTGGAAATGGAACTTCAGAAACTCAGTTATTTTCTGTGGATGGATCTGGAGCTACTTGCATAGCAGTGTGCTTAAGAACTTACCTTTTGTTTGTTTGTTTGTTTCAAAAGTGGGATGGACCTCCACTGCCTGGAGCCATGAAATGCGATATTTCAACTGAAGGTAAGTAACTTCATTTGCAAAAGGACTTAAATATCCCAAGGTGTGAATCAGCTCTGCGAGTGAAACTTCATTACCTTAACCCAACCCACTGATTTTTTTAACCTGAAAAAACAGAAACAAACCATATAACCTAGATTTGAACTCAAAGCAGAGCAAGCCAGCTGACATCAGTGGTGTCAAGGAGCAGTTCTTATGACTCTTGCCTGGCTTGCTCTGTGTGGGGAGGTGAGTGGAAAGGGAAGGGAGGGAATTTATTTTTAGTGCACTCTGCCTGGAGGCAGGCCTACCACAATGATGGAGAACCTGACATTGGATCGGAAGAGCTGGTGGAATTGTGATCACAAGGTGCTAGTGTCTGTTCTGATTAGGAACAACTCGGCTTCCCTCACAAACATTTATCCTTGCAGTGCTCCAATGTGGCATAGGTGCCAGAGCGCATCTCTTCACTGCTTCCTGCATGTCGCACACGTTGCTCTCACTGAATACATTGATCTTCTACTGTCCCTGCTTCTGATATACACATTGATTCCCCCCCGCCCCCCAACTATTCCACTATTATTCTGTTTCTCCTCTGGTAAAATCTCTCTAATTTTTTTTCTGTGTATGTGTGTGTGTGTGTGTGTGTGCGCGCATATGCTTTTTATTAAAAAAAGAACTGGAATGAATTTGCAAACCCAAGTTCATGAGCTGGAATCTGTTTCCAAAATAGAAGATCCGTATTCAAAATCATTGCAGTTGAAAATCTCTTTGATATTTGCCTGTTTATTATTCACCTCTTTGATTACTTCATTATTTTATACTTTGGAATTCCACACTTTGGCAGTCATGGGATGTTATCAGATGTAATGCTAGCCACTTCTTGTGTCTGTCAGAGTTAAATTCACACTGAGTGTGCAAAACATGGAGCTAGCTAAGTGCTTACCACCAGTTGTATTTCCAGAAATCATGGGGATGGCAGCTGGTGCTTTCACATAGCTGCTATCGGATTGAATTAAAGGCTCTTCCAGTCAGTGGCATTCTGAGTTTCTATAGAGACAGGATATCACCTGGTGGCCAGCTGGTAGGAGGAGGACACTATCCGGTAGCTGCTGGAACGTGAAACACAAGGAATGTCTGTAGCAGCTGCTACCAGATTGGGATATTTCAAGGTGTGATGGATTGCCACAGATTTATCATTATCTCTGGAAACATCAAATATTTTGTTAGTTCATGAATTCAGTATTTGGTATTTAGCTAATTCTAGTTTTCAGCTCTTCATTCATGTGTATTGAAGTACTGAACAGTGAACTGACAGACACACAAAATCAAGCCCTGTGAAAATTTTGAAAATGACGGTGTTTGAAATCGACCTCTGAATCAGATTTGCAATTGCAAATTTGAATTCCACAAATGTATGTCGGAATTTGTGCCAAATATCTGTTTCTGTTCTTCTTTAAATGCACCTTTAATTGAAAGCACACCTAAACGACATGCCAACACTCTCAAACAATCCTCCAATCATGAGCTAGAGCTCATGACATACACAAAAGAAGGGAAATCATCTTCACATGGGGTGTTAATAAACATGGCACTCCCTGCTATGGCTGCTATGGTGTGCCTGGGCCAGAGCCTTACCCACGTGTCTGTTAGTGGGATGCCATTTGTGGGCCCACTACAGCCCCTGACTGGGTGGGCAGCTGCCCAGGAATCATGAGCCTGGACCACAGTCTGGGTCCAAGGGCTGCCCAAACAGGCCATAGTGGGCCATACCAGGTGAGCATGTGTTTCTGTGCCGCCATCCCGGCCCTGGCATGGGGGCCATCATTGCTGGCTGCCATGGCTGCCTGTCATGGTGGTGGCAAGGCCAGTTTGCCTCACGTCTCTTCTGGCACCCCCTCCCCGGCCCTGTTGATCGGCAGGAACATTTATTCAGTTCCTCAACCTGATCCGCCAGGGGGGTGGCCCCTCTGTCCCCGGGATGTGTAGCTGGCACCCAACTGCACATTTATGGAAGCCAATTTTAGTGTTGGGCTTCTGCAGATATTATTAAAATGATGAAATGCGACCTCACTGACACTTTTAATCTTGTAAGAAGTAGACCAAAATATCTGCTCCTTTTGAAATTGAATCAAGTGGGTTGGGTGTTTCATCAAAAGTATGGGAAATGTCTACTTTCATCTAAATGCGTAACACAGAAGCATCAAGAGTCTAGGAGATTCTAAAATCTTTTTTCTTTCCATCAGAGAAATCTGTGGGGTAAGCAAGCCTGATTACTTGCAATTTACTTGGGTACGAGAAGCCACCATCTTGAATATTGTCCCAGCACATTGGGGCAGGGGGCCACTATGACAATCAGTACAAGTTTGGGGGCCACACACAAGTTGGGTGCTTATTTATTTATTTGAATTTCTACCCCACCCTTTCCCTAAGACTCAGGGTGGCTTACAGCATTAAAAACACACAATACATTAAACTCCCTTAAAAAACCCCACCTCTAGTCCAACCCTTTGCCAAAAAGAAAGGTTTTATACTGCCTCTGGAATATGATCAGGCTCAGGCTCTGACAGACCTCTGAGGGAAGGGAGTTCCCCGGAATATACCGGGGAAGCAGGAACGCTTCTCTGCGAGCCCTTGTTTTTTGAACAAGATTGGTAGGTGGTACCCGCAAGAGAGCACTTAAGGGGTGTAATCAAGAAAAGAACGTCTGTATCATGGATTTGTGCCATGGATTTGTCTCCTATCCTTGTTCATGCTCCCATCTGTGTTCCCTTACCCTGAGCTGTTGTTCAGTGGTTGGAGGTGGGAAATGGATCCAGGGGCTAGATCCAGAAACTGGAAAGGGGTCAGATAAATACTTGCCACAGGCCACATTTGGCCCCTGGGCCTGTGGTTTCCCACCCCAGCACTGCAGAAACACCTACTTCCTCAGAGGACATTAAAAGAAAAACTAATCAGTATTGCTGAGGGACAGCAAGGACAGTAGCCATTTAAGATGGTGCCTGGTTGCACATCAAGGCAGGCTATGCATCCACATAGGTAAATAAAGGGAATCAGGTAGCCTCTGAGATGAGAGATAACCAATCAGAATAAGCTAAGCAAAATTTTGTAGTTACTGTATAGGGAACGAGATTTGGGTTAAATTCCATGCTAATGTAATGACATAGAATGACAGAGCTAGGAGAAATCTCTGACAGAGAATGACCAAGCTCTGAATGACCTTGGGTGAGCCACTTAATCTCTATGCCTCACTTTCCCATTTGTAAAACAGAAGATTAGGATTAGATTAATTCATGGAGTCCATCAATGGTTATCAGCCAAGATGGTCAAATGATGGAATCCCTGACTGCTGGGAGCAAGAGTAGAGCTGAAACCATTATCTGTGTGGCTGTGATAGCAGTTGGATTTGCAGTAACTGAACCAAAATGATCAGTTACCAAATTTAGGAGTGGGACTCCAGAGGGAATGGACCTGATGGCTGCTGCAGCCCATAATCCGTCCGCGTGGCATCCCTTCCCTCACACCATACATTCGTAAGGTGGATCACCCAATACTCTGGGATGCCGCCTGCAACTCCATGGTATTACCCGGGACAACCCCTGGCCAAAAGAAGAGCTCCAGTGGTTGTCTACTGGACAGACAGCAGCTCTGCTTCTGGCTGGTGCCCAGCGGTTGAGCTTCCCGCTCTGCTGATGGTGCTCCTGGATGTTCCGTTGGCGGGGCTGCCCTGGAGCAAGGACAGCCTCTGCTCCATCTGCACATATAGTGGGCTGCCTTTAAATGGATGGCCCATTCCCATTGATGGGGGTGAGGTGGGGCAGAGGCATGGGTGCTGTCTGTGTGACAACACCAAATGGGGTTCAAACTCTAGGCACTACCATAGGGCACAGTCCTCTACTAATTAACGAAAGAAGATGGCTCAGAGGCCATTGACTGTGATCCACAAACCACTTAGGAGGGGGAAGGGCTTCAATGGGATTACTCTAGAGTAAGTGGTTTGTGGATTATGGCCTTAAAGTTTTATCCAATTTGGTAACTTTTGTCCCAAAACTCTTTTAAGAGGAATCTTTAAAATATTTCTTCTTTTCTTCTGCCTTTAATCTTTCCCTCAGTTCCCATTTGTATAGCCCTTTATTAATCTTCCTGCTGCCTCCGTTCACACCTTTTAAAGATGAGATTTTGAAAGGATTGTTTTCCCCCTCCACCAGTCCACAGTGTCTTCTTTCTCCATCTGCTAAACAAGCTCATTTCAGAGACACGGACACCATGCCAAATCACTATGAGCAAAGAGAGGCACAGAGTGTCCATAAAGTGCTGTGAAATCCATTCTGGAATGCAATGCTGCTAAAAAAAAAATCATATTTACTGTATGCAAAGTAATATTATAATCTCTCTAGTGTTTCTTCTGTTTCCACAGAAAAGGGATTGCCGGAGTCTCGGATTTCTTCACATCTGAAGTTTCCAGAAGCAGATTATTGCTAATGGGGAAATGACATTTTCAGCACAATTGTTTGGGTGTTTTACCTCAACCTTTAGCACTGGTGACTAGGGATGTGCGAACAGATCACGGTTCGGGTTCAGCCATTAGATTCGGTCCGGTTTGGCCACCGAGTTCGGCCATTTGGCTCGGTTGTATTCACAGTTCGGGGGTTTGGAAAAAGGCTCTCTGTGCGAGGAATGATGGCCACAGACCCATGATGGTGGGTCCTGGGACTAGAGTGGCAGCTTAAATATATTGGCCACAGATCTCTCTGCCTGTAACTTGGCCCCAGAACGCTGACGGCGGGTCCTGGGGCTGGAGTGGCTGTTTCTTGATGCGGTTGAAAGACATCGCCTCTGTGCGAGGAATGATGGCCCCAGACCCATGATGGTGAGTCCTGGGGCTAAAGTGGCAGCTTCCGGATATTGGCCACAGCCCTCCCTGCCTGTAACTTGGCCCCAGAACCCTGACGGTTGGTCTTGGGTCTTGGGGCTGGAGTGGCTGCTTCTTGATGCTGTTGAACGATGGCTCTCTGTGAATGAAATGACGGGCCCCAGAACCCGTGGCACAGACAGCATGGGCAGCATTGGCAGCAGCAGCAGACATTGGATTGCCGGGGTACAGAACTCATGGCACAGATAGCAGAGGCAGCATTGGCAGCAGACATTGGATTTCCCAGAGGCAGCATTGGCAGCTGGTGCAGACATTGGATTGCCCGGGCACAGTACCTGTGGCATGGACAGCGGAGGCAGCATTGGCAGTAGCAGCAGCAGACATTGTGTTGCCTGGGCACAGAACCCGTGGAATAGCAGAGACAGCAGCAGCAGGATTTGCCTGTACACAGTACCCATGCAGCCATGATGGTTGGATTTGCCAGGGAATAGCTCCCATACAGCAGCAGACGGCAGCAGTAGGATTGTGTGGGCATATTTGGATTGGCCAGGGAAGAGCACCCATGGACCAGCATAGAGCAGCGGTGGGGTTACCAGACCAGTGGTGCACATCACCCAGGGTTGCCAGGGTAGGCAGACAGGCACTGTGTCATGAGAGGCAGGCAGACTGAGGCAGGCTTTGATCTAGACCACCTGGGCAGGCGGGCGGGCTGGCAGGCAGTGCGGCATGAGCAGAAGACAGGCAGACTGAGGCAGGGTTCAAGCTTTGCAACCTGGGCGGGCGGGTAGGCAGCATGGTATGAGAGGCAATAGGGAAGGCGGGCTTGGGCAGGCTTTGAGCTAGGCAACCTGGGTGAGCAGACAGGCACCTTGGCATGGAAGTCAGGAAGGCGGATTGAGGCATACTTTGAGCTTGGTGGCAAGCTGGGCAGGCAGACAGGCAGCATGGCATGAGAGGCAGTAGGGCAGGCAGGCTGGGACATTGGTAGCACGGCACTCAGATAGGCTAGCAAAGACTGTGCAGTGCGAGAGAGTGAGAGCCAGTCAGTGTCACATAGGCGGGCTGAGATCGTGTAGCTCACCATAGGCTGGCTGGCAGGCTTACACTTTGTTTCCCAATGCCACCCTGCATCATGAGGTCAGTCAGATAAGACGGATGAGGCCATCTAGTATGCAAGAGAGAGGTGCCAGGTATTGTGAGGGAGGGACAGCTCCTCAGCAGCACAGGAGCAGTAGCCCTAACCTGGATTGAGGAGGAGGAGGAGCCCCATCCCAAGATTGCCCCTGGCATGGGATGGCGTGTGCCACTGCACCATCACTCTTGTCCAGGGGCAGCTCGGGGAATCCCAGCAGCGGAAGGTTCACCTTCAGGAACTGTAACTGCTTCACCAACTTGGCTCCCAGTCTCAGGTGGTGCGGGGAGCAAATGTCCCCCACCATGGAGAACACCCTCTCGCTGGGGACACTGGTTGTTGGGCAGGACAGGATACCCTTGGCCACTTTCGACAGGGCTGGCCACACATTGACCTTGCTGGCCCAGTAGGTCAAGGGATCGCTGCTGGGATCAATGCATGGTTCCTCCTCCAGGTAGGTCTCCACTGCTGCTGAAGTGCCATCATACTCCCTCTGGTAGCTCTGGGTGGGCACCACCTGCCCCACTGCCCTCAGTCATACTGCTTGCCCTTTTGTGCTGGGACCCATGCTCCATAGAGTGGACTGCACAGTCGAGGAGCTGCTGCTGGCACTAGTAGGGGTCCTGCTGCTTCTGCTCATCCTGCTGCTGGTGCAGCTACTACTGCTAGGGCTGGGGGCAGGGATAGACCCAGATGAACAGCACAACTCTCAAGGAATCTCTGGATCCCAGGAGGATGCAGTCAACCAATAATTTAATAATATTTTTTTGTAGATGTAGATTGATAAACAGGTGGATGGAAAGATAAAAAGCTGATGCTGAAGCTGGAGCTAAATGTTTCGGCTTCCGCCTTCATCAGTAGCACACTGGGTTTCAAATGGTGCCCAGAGATAGGTGATAGAGGAATACTGTGGTCTGAAAATTCCAAGGCTAGCTGGGGGTGATTTCAGACGTGACGGGGGCCCTATAGGCCCCATCACAGAATCACCAAAATGATTCTCCGGCGGAATCAGAACGGACCATCCACAGACGAGCTGGCAGATTCCGCTGCGGAATCGGGGAGGGGGTGGGGCTGTGTGGCGCAACATCGGGCCGCAGAGTCCTACCCCCTCATGCTTCCAAGGCTGCCCGCTCTCCGGGAGATGGGTGGGCGCTGCGGCCAATGTGGCCGCGACGCCCACGGCGCCCGCCCGCAGGGTATTGACCACAGCCTGGAATCGGTGGCAAGCATGGCCGCCGATTCTGGGCCGTGGTCAGGGGCCAGACGAGACGTTACCACGCTCAACCATGGTGAATTCTGCTGTGGTTGAGCATGGTAACGTCACGTCTGTTGGGGGCACAAAGTGATTCCCACCGGGAGTTCACCCCTGGCGGGAATCACTTTGAATACACTTTTGGAGATGGTCCCTGGACCATCCTCGAAAGCGTGGTTATTTTGATCCCCGCCGGTGGTTCACTGTGTTGAACATCTGGTGGGGGTCAAACAGACGTTTCCGGACCATTCCCCACCACAGGGGATTGTCTGTGGTTGAGCGTGATCTCGTAACGTCTGAAAATACCCTAGGTAACTCCTGCAAAAGTGGCAAAAAGCAGAAGGCAAACTCTTCTTATCTATGGGTGAAAACAGACATGACGCTAACCACCCTTTGTGGTTATTTATGCAAGTTGCAGAGCTATATTGGTGCCCTATGCAACCCTGCAACATGGGGTACTTTCAGACATGACGCTAACCACCCTTTAACCACCCTTGGTGGTTATTTATGCATGTTGCAGGGCTGTATTGGTGCCCTATGCAGCCCTGCAACATGCATAAATAACCACCAAGGGTGGTTAAAGGGTGGTTAGCGTCATGTCTGAAAGTACCCATGCATAAATGACCACCAAGAGTGGTTAAAGGGTGGTTAGTGCCATGTCTGTTTTCACCCTATTATCTTCCAAATTGAGGCCATGAGGTGTTAAGCCTATAAATCCAGAAGTTCTCCCTTTTATCAACAAGATCTACCTCATCAGGCAGAATCTAACCTGTAAAACCAGCAATGTTATTTACATCATTCAATGCAAACACTCA
Source organism: Sphenodon punctatus (assembly GCA_003113815.1). Classification (NCBI taxonomy): domain Eukaryota; kingdom Metazoa; phylum Chordata; class Lepidosauria; order Sphenodontia; family Sphenodontidae; genus Sphenodon; species Sphenodon punctatus. The sequence continues at coordinate 4,867,546 of QEPC01011131.1, forward strand.
GGTTGCCACATACAATATGTTGATAAAACCACCACAGATCTGCGTACCCATTTTAGGAAGCACGAATCTGCTATCCTGACCAAAAAAATGCAACAACCTGTTGCTAAACACTTTAATTTAGAAGATCATGAGCTATCAGATTTAGAAATATTCCCCATTGAACACCTACCAAACCCTGTGTTGCTGGATAAAAGCAGTGTAAGGCAGGGCCGTGAGGGTCCCACATTTTATTTCAGTACTGGGCCCTGAAAATTCTAAGTCCAGCCCTGCAGACCTGAATGACAAAAGGCTACTAAGCAGTAACTCTGGAGATGTTGCATCGTTACTCTAGCCTTCACATCTTATCTGAATAAGGCCCTCATGTTATCATTTATGCTGTCTGGGAACCATTAACAATGCTGAAAATTACCATTTGATGTAGCCACTGTGCACTGAACCCATAGGCAGAATATGGGCACTTGTTAGGTCTGTGTAATATTTCATTACATGCTATAACTGGGATATTAAATAAAGAAAAGAGTAGGAAAAGGCAAGAGCAGAAGCCAAATGAATCACATAAGGCAGAGCTTGCTGGAAATGAAATGCAATTTGTCACCAACAGCTTTTTGCGTTCTATAATATATTAGAGCCCTTTGTTGCAGTACCATTAGACATAAAAGACTGTCTGTATTCAGTGCAAGATTCTTTTGATGAGAGTTTTGAAAATGGTTGTTTTAAAACTTATTACAAGTTGCGGTGCAAAAGCTTTCAAGGTCCTAAGTTAGGGATTTTCCCACCACTTTCCAGGGGAGGCTATTCCGCAATCAAACATGTCTGGGTTTTTGGAGGTGTTTGTAGCATATAGAAATAGGATGGTATTTAATTAAATACCTTGTGAACCCTTTGTATGTCATACATAGATGCTGACAGAAACCTGCCAGAGCAGTAGCACATATATAATCAGGCCTTATCAGTTTATGCTTAAGGACCAAATGGACTCCTCAATTTACGCTTAAGTGACCAAGTAGGCTCCTAATTTTTTTTTACTTCTACTAATACAAACAGGTTAAACCCCACATCATGGATACTAACTCCAATGAAAATAATACACCTTTGCAAGTGTTAATGTAAACAAAGAGTAATTACTCATGGGAAGACTACTCAGGAAATTAATGGGCATGTGAACAGGCAGGCTTTATATATGAAATGACCTAACACGCATTCTTTTTTAAAAAAGGAACAGCTTGAAGAATTAGTATCTCATCTCATCTCATGGACATAGATATGAATGAAGGGCCCTAATAAGTACCTAACCTTCCTCTCCCTCAAACTCCTCTAATTATCTAAGCAACCACACTACAGCCCTCCTGTTACACCAGGGCTGCTATATAGCCCTTTGGTAGGGTTTTCATTATATCAGTAACAAAAATCTAAATTTGTTGTTTTTGTTATCATTATTGCAATAACAAAAATGACAAAACAATTTGTCAAAAATGACAAATCAATAATGGTAACGAAAGTCATTATTGATTTCGTTATTGCCTAGCAGCCTGACAGGAGGTTTTTGGAGGGAAATGTGGTGAAGGGAGGAGGGAGCAGACATCTCAGAGCCAGAAACAGTGTTGAACTCTTGAACTGGGCCCTGTGCCAGGAGGGAAAGGACCTGATGGATTTAATCACTGGCCAATGAGCAGCACAAGCAGGTTCCAGGCAGTTGAATGGCACCCTGTGATTGCTCAATGCCTTCTGCCTCCCAGAACCAATCATGGGATCTCTGGGGGAGGATACTGCAACCCTTTATATATATATATATGAGATAGAATAGAGATAGTGGCTATACCTCTGAGTTTTCCTTTTCCCTTCCCCGTCTGTCTCCCCCTGTCCATATATTATATAGATATAGATGACAAGATCGCTCAAATCCGGAGTAACTTTGACACCGGGTTGGAAGCAGTGGGTGAGGAGCACGAGGTTCTGGAGGCACCGTCTGGTCAATCTTTCTGGGAGGAGTTCCGGGAAGTGATGCCGGTCAATACGGTGGATGTCCTGGGGTCTGTTAGAGCCACAAGTTGTGAATTAGATCCATGCCCATCCTGGTTGGTGAAAGCGTCCAGGGAGACGTTTGGGATGGTGCTGGCGAGGGTGGTAATGCATGCCTCCAGCAGGGGAGGCTGTCGCGCAGTCTTGAAGAGGTTGTGGTGCACCCCCTTCTGAAGAAGCCATCTCTGGATGTGGGTGCACTCGCCAGCTACCGCCCCATCTCTAATCTTCCCTTTTTAGGGAAGGTTATTGAACAGGCAGTGGCACTGCAACTCCAGGCGCATCTGGATAATACCGGTTTCCTTGACCCTTTTCAGTCTGGGTTCCGCCCTGGCCATGGTACTGAGACGGCGTTGGTGGCCTTGGTGGACGATCTCCGCTGGGAGATGGACGCAGGATGTTCAACATTTCTGGTCCTGCTAGATCTCTCGGCCGCTTTTGACACCGTGGACCATGGGCTGCTGCTGAGATGGCTGAGAGACCTGGGGGGTCTGGACAGGATCATCCTCAGGTGGTTCTGCTCATTCCTCTTGGGGAGAAGCCAGCGGGTGGTGTTGAGGGCTGAAACATCAAGCCTCTGGGCTTTGACCTGCGGCGTTCTGCAGGGTTCGATTCTGTCTCCGTTATTATTTAATGTATATACGCAGCCCCTGGGGGAGATCGTGAGAGGGTTTGGGGTGTGTTGTCACCAATATGCTGATGATACTCAGCTGTAGCTCTCGTTTTCAACTGACCCAGGTCCTGCTGTCTCGATACTTTCCCAATGTTTGGAGGCTGTGGTGGATTGGATGCGGCAGAGCAGTCTGAAACTGAATCCCAATAAGACAGAGGTGATAGTGGTGGGAAGGGTGAGGGGGAGTGCTGACTCCTCCGGGGGGGTGGGGGGGTCTGCCCTCCTGTAGCCCAGCAGGTTCAGAGTCTGGGGGATGCTGTTGGATTCGGACCTCTGTCTGGATCGGCAGGCGAAGGCGGTGGCTAAAGCCGCCTTCTGCCAGTACGGAGGCTCCGTCCATACATCTCCAGGCCTGATCTGGCCACTCTCATCCATGCCTTCATCACCTCGAGGCTGGACTACTGCAATGCACTCTACGTGGGGCTTCCCCTGTTTCTGGTCCAGAGGCTGCAGCTAGTGCAGAATGTGGCAGCCCATCTCCTTACAGAGACGGGTTGGCAGGAGCACATAACACCTGTGCTCCGCACTTTGCACTGGCTGCCTATAGCGTACCGGGCCAGATTCAAGGTGTTAGTCCTGATCTATAAAGCCCTACATGGTCTCGGCCTCTCATACCTCAGGCACTGCCTCGCCCTCCGCATCTCAGAGCGATCCCTGCGGTCTATCAGGGGCGCCTTCGTGTTTCCGAGGTGATGTTGGCACTTAGCTTGGCTGTGATTTGGGGATTTCCTCAAGTCAAAGCTTGGGCTAAGTGTCAACACCACCCGAGGAAGGACTACCTGACTGGGTGTAAAGCATGCCATCACATAGGAATGACTACTTTACTCACCCCGATCGGGGTCCCTGCCAGTTCCGGGAAGCCATTGACCACCCATCAGCTGGGGCGAGCCATATTTAGAGGTGGGTTTTGGGGGGTGCCAGGCTTGGTGGGTGCCTTTCACGGGCTTCAGGGGGTATCAAAGACACTCCTCGTCTGTGGTGCCATTTGGCCACTCCACACAGCACAGGGGCAGGGCAGGGCAGTCATGAGTCTCCCCACCCCTCTCACTGGCCTGGCTGCCATCACATTTGTTTGGAGGCTGGGATGGATCCCTTCCGGAGTGACGGCTCCCACCACTGCCCACGTAAGTCCATGGTGGTGGTGGTGGTGGAAGACGCCATCATGTCTAAAAACACCCAAAGTGTCCTGGTTACTGTGGAGTTAAATTTCTCTCCTGGTGATTTTTACCACACTCATTTGTCATTTTTTTCCTGTTCACATTAATACTGTATTGCATTGTTGTGGCATCTTTTTTTTCATGCCTGCTCAATGTCGGGGGTAATATAACCATCCCTTAAAAACATTATAATGGTTTTGATTCCTTCTGTGTTGTAAGCACAGCAAACAACAGTAATGGGTGGATTTAATTTCTGAAGCATGCAAAGCCCAAGTCTTCTGAATGCTAGGTGAAAATCATATTGAAATTCAGGAATTTTAAAACAATTTGGGAGGCTGGGGCAGCTCATGAGTAGAAATGGAGAATGGTGACAGATGGCTGTGTCTGGGCCTCTAAATAATTTTGTGAGCAACTTGTGGGTGTTGGAGAAAATAATTTACAAGAGGTTCATGTAGCTAACATACCCAGATGGGCTCTGGAAGGTAATTATTCCTGAGTGCTGTTAACCATAGAGCTGGTATGAAAATTTGCAAAAAATAGAAAGGATAGCCCTTTAGTTAGAAGGTACCCAAGGACATGGGTTAAATTCCATGCTCCGCTACAGATTTCTGTGTGTTCTTGATCAAATAACTTTCTGTGTCTTGGTTTCCCTTCTGTATAATGGGAGAAAAATGGCGTTAACCACATCTTGTGAGTGTCGAATGTAAGAAATGAGGGTAGTGGAAGGGTGAGGAATGGGTTACAGGTGATAGTCCCGTGATTTGGGCTTCTGGGCTATAATCAAGAAGTAAAGGCGGCTTGGGGCACTGCGGCCAATGAGCTCCCCTTTGCATGGTGGTGCATGTTTTCCTGGCGGGGATAGATGGAGGACCACAGGGGGCCCCTTCCCCCAGGCAGTGCTCCATTCAGTGCTGCCACTAGCCACTGTGCTCCACCCCAACCCTGGCCAGCATTCCATTCAGCACCACTGCTAGTCTCTTCATTGCTCTGCATGGCAACACTTGTGGGTGCATTGGCCAGGATTAGCCCATATGACATTCCCCTCATTCCCTGGCAGGATGCTTCACGTGGGCAGTCCATGGACAACCTGTGTACAGGTAACTCATACGTATACCTAATAAACAGACAGGTGAACACCCACACGTGGGTTACTATTGTGCCATTTGTTTTCACACACAGTAATGATTATGAGTGCTTTAGTACTATGGTAATTGGAGACATCTAAGCACCTTGGATAAACATGGTAGCAAAGATAAAGGGCCTCCGATGAAGACAAATCATTTGAACAAATTGTCCCAGAAACACATCTGGACAAACTGAACAAAGGTTCTTTAGTGAAAATGTTTCAAATATAGCACACTTTGACATGGAACTGCAATAGGATCTGTGAGGCCAAAGAAAGGATGGCAATGTCTCCCTTATAAATAATATTTCTTTTACTACAAGAGGACAGTGACCTCTCATACCCAAAAATAAAGATTGTGAGCATAGGTGTTCAAACAAGTGTCTGGGAGGTAAGGAGGAGCTTCCTGTATCAATAAATGGAAGATGGGCCATAGCTAGATTACAGAAACTGGAGTAGGATACCGGGAGGTGGAAAAGGGGTGGTGTTTAGTGAAGAGTGTGGCTCCTAAGAAGGATCTAAGGAAAGAAGCTGCCGGAGTCAGACCAATGGTCCATCTTAGCCCAGTATTGTCACAGTCTGACATGGCAGAACTGCAGCAGGGTTTCAAATCTGGCTTTCCAGCCAAGACCTCACCCAGGCATGCTACCTGAGACCCTCCAGGATCCCCGGCAGAAGCCTCGCCCAGGCATGCTACCAGAGATTCTGAAACAGAGATGCTGGGGATTGAACTTGGGACCTTATACATGCAACGCATGTGCTCTACCACCTGAGTCATGGACCACCAGACTTTTTCATGCAAAGGATCAGCAAGATCTAAAATAATTAAATACACTACATACCACTATGGATGGAGGACATCAATAATTAAAGCCCCCTTCCACATTTCAGTAGCAGTACAGTGAAGACTAACTGTTCCCTTAGGACCCTCATTCACTTAGAAGCCTGACTGGCCAAAGAAGAAAGTGAAAGTCCCACCCTCCTACTTCCTGCTTCTGCAGAGGCTATGAGAGAGCATGTAGGACTGGAAGAAGTTGGCCCCCCATTAAAGAGGAGATGTTTTTATTATGGGATCAGGATAAAAACGTCTCTCTCAAGATTTGGTTTTAAGAGCTAAATTAGCTGATGAGGAATGTCCTGTGGTGTTGGCATAGTTTCTATTCTGCTTGTCTGGGATATTATTATGGGCTGAGGTTGGTTTATTTTAAGTGATTTAATTATTTCGTTTTATGTGTTTGTAAGTGTTGGCTTGATTGAAAATGTTTGTTTCTATTTGATTGTATCTTTTTTACGATGGCTTTGGCTAAGTAATAAACTCTATATTAATTAATTATAAGAGAGCATGTGTGGGACTGTGGCTGAGGGAGCCATCCCAAATGTGGGCCAGCAGAACTTTGCCATGGACTGGCACTGTGCCTCTGATGAGTGACTGGGAAATACTGGGAAGACGTTTGTCAGTCCCAATGGAAACTTTTTAGAAAGTCTATGAGCGTGCAAAAGCAAGAGATTATTGCCTCCACACCCCAGAAGAAGACAAGCACACTTGCGTGGGATTTAAAAGTCAGGGAAGGGGAATACTCCCTCCTGGGTCCAGCCTAAACTATGCTTTTGAGGGAATAACTAATGAACCCTAACTTGTGCGGCCCGATGTCCCTCGGTACTGCTAACTTTGTGTGGACTAGGTCACTCTCACTCCAGCCACCTGGCTGATCGGGGAGGTCAAGACCTCACGTGACCAAAGTAGGAGGAAGGGTGCCAAAATGGGGGCCGCCTCTGTCCTCTGCTGTATAGCTCACCCCTCCCTCCTGAGCCTGGGTTGTAAGCTGGCCGCCCCTGCTCTAGCTTCACTCATGGCTCCATCTCTTAAGGAGATGACTTAACAGACAACTAACTATAATGAACTTATTCTTAACAACCCTGGACCCCTGCCACTTCAAACCTCCAGTATTAGCTTGGCTGGTTGGAGATCCCCCACCCCCGACCTCAAGTGAATTCCACCAGTTTCTGCTTTAGGGCTGACAGATACATATTGACGCCCACCTTGGAAAGGTGGACACCATCTGGTCTGTATAGCTCAGACCGCGAAAATCGAATTCCAGAGCGGACGATGCAGTCCCCGTCTTGGGCGAGGACTAACTTCTCCACCTCCCAGTTAATCTTGCGAATCCGATCGACCTTGCCTGGGCGTATTGCGTTGGACCACTTTATCCTTTCCAACATATGCGTCCATATCAATTTGGTGGCAGGCAGCAGGCTGCCTATCTCCAACCAGTCCCTTTTTACTTTCACTACTAACTCTAGACCTGACATCTGGGGGATATTATTCTCACCCAAGTGCACTACCAGGATATCGGTTTGCCACCCTCTCGATGCTTCATGGATGAGTGGCATCAGCTGCTCCCACCTCATGCCATGCCTGGCCTTCCAGACAACCTCAGCCTTGACACTAACACTCAATTGGGTACCCCAGTGGGAGTGGCCCACAGCCTTGCCAGACCAATAAACAATGCTGTGGCCCACTATCCAAATCAGCTTGTGGTGACCCTTTGGTCTTAGTCCTGCAGATGAAAACAAGTCAGAGTTTGAAAGTGAGGCATCAGTGTGGCAACTGTCTTACGTATGTTCGAAAGGCCACTGATTTCCACTTCCCCAAACTTTGCATCTGGCCCTCTGGCATGCCGAGGGCTGCAGCATAGTTCGCCGCTCCTATGCAAAAGGAGTGGGATGCAAACCGGTGTGCCAGTTGATTATCTTAAGCAGGGCTCAGTGTAAGACGGCCAAGAATTGATGGCGTGTCATCGTGGAACTGTTCTGATGTATGAGAAAAGGGCCATACCGGGGGGGGGGGGCGCAAATAGACCTGTACCGGTCCACTGCTGCTACTGGGCACTGCTCGGGGGCACACACCCTGTACAACGTGATCAATTGACCCCGTTGCTTCTGATCAGTTTTTGATGCCCACAGGGTGATGGAGAGGGAACGGGGTGTGACTATCACGTCCCTGACGCTAATCACTCTAGCAACCGGGTCACGCTTAGATGCGGCCGCCGGCCACCAGCTCAGAGACCCGGAATGTCCCGAAAAAGGCAAACTTAAAGGCAATATCGAAAAGCTTGACCTCAAACTCATTGAAACAAACTTGGACTAATGCGCTTTCTAGGGCCCTAAGAATATCTGGCCGGCAAATTTGCTGGTGAAAGCAACTGCAGCTAACTTCACCCCTATGGTAGTTGGGGCAAGACCCTGCGATTGAAGGGACATTGTGAACTGGAGCACGTGGGCTTCAGGGATCGGGAAACCAAGCTCCCATTCCTTGTGATGTCTAAAATCCTGAAAATCCAGAAAGGCCTTGCGGTATGCCCTTCTGGTACTGGGGGATAAAGAACCTTGCACTGCCTCATAAAGCTCAGCTGTCCAATGTTCCACATGTCCGGTGGCATGCGCTCAGACTCCTCGCAGGCTTCTGGTGCCAGTAGGTGGAAGCGATCCATCTGGTGGCAAGAGAGTGCGTCGGCTATGCCGTTGTTAATTTCCAGGACATGCTTGGAAGTAAACAGAATATTATTGGTGAGGCACTGCAGGACAAAGGCCCAGACTAAACCAATAACTCTAGGAGACTTTGATGACTGTGTATTAAGTATATGCACAACTGCTGAGTTGTCACACCAGAACAGCACGGTTCGGTTAGTGAACTCCCTGGGCCACAAGTGGACTGACAGTACGATGGGGTAGAACTCTAGGAAGATGAGGTCATGGATTATACCATTTTCCATCCATGCCAGGGGCCACTGGGCAGCACACCACTTGCCCCTGCAATAAAGGCCGAAACCCAAAGACCCAGTAGCATCGGACTGGACCTGGAGCTCGGCTTCAAGCAGTAGCCGCTGTCTCCAGAGGCTCACTCTGTTGAAAAAAAGACAGGAAATGGCCCCAGATAGCAAGATTCTCCCTTATGTCAGCCATCACTCAGACATGATGGTGGGGTGGCAGATTGCCAGGCACCTTGGTGTAGAGTCGGGACAAGAATGTCCGGCCCGGCTCCACTACTCGACAGGCAAAATTCAGTCTGCCCAACAGACCTTGTAACTGTCTCGCTGTGGCTTTCCTATGCACAAGGCATTTGTTAATTGCCCCCAAGATGGTGAGCAACGTATCCTGGGGCAGCTGGGACTCCTCCTTAACCATGTCCAGCTCAATCCCCCAAAAGGTGAGTACAGTGGTGGGTCCCATGGTATTTTCAGGGGGATTCCTAACTCTTCCACGATGGAATGGATGGTTTGGAGGAGCGATTTGCATTCGTCTGTGCCCGCATGGCCCAGGAACAGGAAGTCATCGATATAATGGATGACGTGCCGCAGGCGCTCTTGGTAGCAGACCAACCAGTTGAGTAGCGAGCTAAATCTTTTGAAAGCCGAATAGGATATAGAACACCCCATTGTTGAAATAGAAGTTTCCCTGAAATTGGAATCCTAGTAGCTCGAAGTCGGCTGGGTGGACCGGGAGCAGGCGAAAGGCAGATTTAATATCGCATTTTGCCAGGAGTGCCCCTGGCCCGCAAGCCGTAGCCATCTCTATTGCCACGTCAAAGGACGCGTAGCGAATGGTACAAAGCTCAGCTGGTATAGCATCACTGACCGACTCCCCCTTGGGGTAGGAAAGGTGGTGAATGATGTGGAATTTGCCTGGTGCCTTCTTTGGTACAATTCCAAGTGGAAACACGTTCAATGAGGGGGAAGGTGGGGACCTGAATGGGTCAGCCACCCTCCCTTCCGCTATTTCCTTTTGGAGCTTGGTATGCACCAAATGCTCCTGTCCCTTGATTGATTTGAAATTCTCCACCCAGCTCCTAGTCTTAAAACTCACCCGCAGGGATTCTGACGCCCTCTCTAAACCCATCAACCACATACCGTGCCTCCTCACGCATTGGGCATTTGCATAAGGCCCTTTGCAGGGCCCTATGCTGTACCGGGGTTGGGGCCCTTGCTTCTGCTTGCTCCTTGCCCCCCCCGATGAGAATTTGGTGGGTGGCCTGCTCTTGCCTTGGGACCTAACTCTGTTGTAGTGACATGCAGCGTGATTGCCCACCCAATGCGAACAGGTGTGCCTGAATCAGCAGGGGGAGCGGGCGCAACTCCCCGACCAGTTGTATTCCCAGCATGTAGTCCCCTTGGTCACAGGGCAAAGCCCATCCAATCAAAAGGGATCATTGACCGGTGCCACCCCTCCTCTAACCAAGGCGTGGCCACTGTCCATTCGGGAGGTGTTAGTCACGTTGCTCATACACTCCAACCAGAGGTCTTGAGTGTATCTGTCCCACCAAATTCCAGGGGTTACGGAAGCTTGTTTTCTAAAGGCTTCGTCATAGCACAGCCAGTTTCCTGGGTTGTCTGTGTTGTATGCCCTACGCACTATATCCTGGTATTGCAATAGTTCGGATGCGCGCTCCAGGGACATCTGCAACATCACACCCATCAGGACAGAGAAAGTAGCTAACCAATTGGACCAGTTACGATTCACTTTAGGCCTTTTAAATTTTTCCTTGTCCTTACCCTCTTCCTTAGAAGTGGGGTCTGTGATGGGGGTCACTAAAAAGAAGAGTGAATACATCTATGTATTCTCCCTTCCAGATTTTGTCTACAGTTGCTTGCAGGAGATGGGTGCTAATCGGGGCATTCACCTACGCATAGCTGCCTGCCATAGGTGCCGCCTCCTGTATCAGGTGCCTAACCAACAGGCATGGGGGGGCATACTGTCCCCCTTGCACCCAGACTTGCCCCACCCGATGACCTGCCCCACTGGAGGGACGCAGCCCTTGGCCGGTATGGCTGTTCGAAGTGCCCCCCCTGCGAACTCAGACCTGGCTGGGCAGACCACGGCAACCAGGAACCGATCCAACCCAGCCTCTGCTGGGCCAATGCCTTGAGGGAAGGCCCAAGGCCATGGCATGCACAGCAGCCGCTACCTTGGGTCTCCCCTGCCAGCACCAGAGCTTCGTATGCGTCCCTACCTGCCAGTGGTATGGGGGCTTTGCGCTGCTGTCTCAGGCTGTGGGGCCACATTGATGATGGCCCCGACTCCTGGTCCTGTCATGATGACCTCTGTGCTGGTTGCGGAGGGTGACTGGCTGCCAGCGCTTGTACTGTTTACTCCAGTGACTCCATCCTTCTGGCGAATTCATGCAGCTGCTCCACAATCACTGCGGATGGGTCGTTCCTTGGGTGCCACCTGGGGTGTGTGTCCACTTCTCTGTCGGGAGACAAATAGAGTCGCCCCCCCACCGCCGGGGTGGGGTGGGGTGGGGTGCTGGGCAGACTGGGCCGCCTGGGGGGGTGCTGTCTTAATGTGTCCTGGGCATGTGGGGGAGGGGCACGTCCCACCTGGGTGGTGGGGTCTTCCCGACCCTCTAAGCCTGCACAACGCTGTCCCAGTATCTAGCCAGGGGTCTGGCTTGCCTCTCAGTCCACCTAGGTGGGGTGTTGGGGGGGGTTGCCTTTGGTCCTCCTGGGTGGGCCAGGGCTCGGGTGTCCCCTCCCTCCTGTGAGGAAGCTACATCTCCTGCGGTTCTAGCCTGCATGGCCCTGCCTCCACGAGCTCTCGTGGGGGGGGGGGGGGGGAGCTCATGTCCAGTTGTGTCTGGGGTGTGTGTGTGCTCTGCCAACCCCCTTATAGCAGTTCCTTGCATCCCCCCATGCACTACTGCAGGGAGGCCATAATGGCCTCCACCTGCCGCTGTCTTTGTGCCACTACCCCCTTGGCTGGGCGCCTGGCTGGTGCCCTGCCTGCCCCTTTTGCTTCGGCCCTCCCTTTCTTGCCCATGATGCCCGGAGCCCCCATCCCCTATTTGTGCCTGTTGGGTTTGGGGTGTGTGTGAAATGAGTTGACTGAGGCTGCAGCCTGACTGCCCAAGTCCCCGAACACTGACCCCATTTGCTGGCGCTCCAGCAGTGTGCAAGCCGCCACCGCTTCCCGCCTGGGACCGCTGTGCGAGACCTGGTTCGGGTTCGCGAGGTGCGTCCGCTACTCCCGATAGGGTCGCTTGTGGAGCCGCCACCTCTTGCTGCCTCTTCTCAGGTCCTCATCAGCACAACTTCTCTCTCAGCTGCGCTCACTCCAAATGGTGCCTGCCAGGTCCTACCTCATGAGACTTGACTTTGCGCCTTCCACTTCTCAAGCGCCTACCCCCTGCTTGTCTTCTCCCTCCTGATGGGAGGCGGGGCAAAGTCTGCTCCCTTTGAGGCTTCCCCCTTCCGCTATGGGGAAGAGGGAGCAGGAAAAGGGAAATACAGAACTATTTTGCAGCCTGAACTGCAGAAGCTGCTACTAGTGCTACTGGTTTTATGTAAATATTTCATAAAATACACCACCACCTCATTCCCTCCCATTTTTTTCATTCTGGAAGAAGAGTTTTTGAGCCCTTGAAGGAAGAATTTCTCTCATGGGTCACAGAGAGTGGGAGAGATTACAAAAAACACCCCAGATACATGCACATTGCCTGGATACATACAACAGAGAAAGCAGGGATAAAAGCAGTCAGAGTTAGTCCCATTTGGCATTCAGAGGCTGAGGTACAGTAACATCTACCAATGCAATCCCTCCTGTTAGGAGCTGCTTGGTTGAAATCAAATAGCATTACATTATTTAGAAGATTACCAAAGAAACTTCAGCTGGGAGGGGGGGGAATATTCAATTTATTTATTTATTTATTTATTTAAAACGTATATCCCACCCCTCCTGCCCACAGGGCAGCCTGGGGTGGTGAACAACATTCAATAAAAATGTTTTTAAAAACAATTTAAACAATTTAAAACTATTTAAAATACAATACAATGTGGGGAACCCCCACCCCTACTCCTCACCAAAAACCGGATGGAACAGTCAGGTCTTACATTCATGCCAAAACAGAAGGAGAGTGGGAGCCAACCGAGCCTCCTCCAGGAGCAAATTCCACAGCACAGGGGTGGCCGAAAAATATCTAACATCGGTGGCCACCTGCCTCATCTGGGGAACCTCCAAAAAGGCTCCCACGGACGATCTTAAGGGTCGCATGGACACATGAGGAGTGAGGCGGTCCTGCAGATAAGCAGGGCCCAGGCCGTGAGGGACTTTAAATGTTAAAACCAGCACCTTGAACCTGGCTCAGTGCTTTATAGGCAGCCAGTGCAGAGCCCAGAGCACTGGTGTCATGTGCTCACTGCGACCCGCCCCTGTAAGGAGATGGGCCACGGCATTCTTCACCAGCTGCAGCCTCCAGGCCAGCTTCTTGGGCAACCCCATGTAAAGCGCGTTGCAGTAATCCAACCTTGAGGTGATGAAGGCATGGATGACATTGGCGAAGTCAGAGTCTGAGAGATATGGCCGAAGCCGCCGGACAAGATGTAACTGCTGAAACACACTCTCTGCCACAGTCACAATCTGATATTTCATGCTGAGCCGCGAATCGAGGAGCACACCCAGACTCCGCACTTGAGAGACCATGGGAGGGCGAACCAAGCCCTTGCTCACCAACATCACCTCTGTGGTCTTGGGGGAGTGTACGTCTTTCCTCCGGGACCTCACGTGTGGAGTCCCGCAGGGTGCCATTCAGTCCCCCCCCTCTTGTTTAACATCTATATGCAGCCGTTAGAGGAGATCATGAGAGGGTTTCAGGGCATGCAGTATCATCAGAATGCTGATGACACTCAGCTCTACCTCTCCTTTTCCATCGACCCAGGCCATGCAGTCTCCTTATTTTCCCAGTGCCTGTCAGCTGTGGGGGCTTGGATGAGGTCGAGCCATCTGCAATTGAATCCTGACAAGATGGAAGTGATGGTGACAGGTAGGGCAAAGGAGGTGTTGGCTCCCCTCGTAGAGGGGGTCCGCCCTCCCGTAGCCGAGCAGGTTCGGAGTCTGGGAGTGTTGTTGGACTCAGACCTCTGCCTGGATCGACAGGGGGAGGCGGTGGATAAAGCTGCGTTTCGCCACCTGTATCTGGTACGGAGGCTGCGTCCATTCATTTCCAGGCCCGACCTGGCCACCCTCATTCATGCCTTCATCACCTTGAGGCTAGACTACAGCAACGCACTCTATCTGGGGCTTCCCATGATGCTGGTCCAGAGGCTTCAGCTAGTGCAGAATGCGGAGGCCCGTCTCCTGACGGGGACGGGTCGGCGGGAACATATTACTCCCATGCTTCGTGTCCTGCATTGGCTGCCTATTGCGTACCGGGCCAAATTCAAGGTCTTGGTTTTGGCCTATAAAGCCCTACATGGTCTTGGGCCCTCATATCTCAGGGACCACCTCACCCTCCGCATCTCAGAGCGACACCTTCGGTCCACCGGGGGCACCTTTTTGGAGGTCCCCCGGGTGAAACGGGGGGCCACAATGGAGAGGCCGTTCTCGGTGGCCGGGCCACGATTTTGGAACTCCCTTCCTGAGGAAGCCCACCTGGCCCCAAGTTTATTGGCTTTCCGATGAGTCTGCAAAACCTGGCTGTTCGCCCAGGCCTCCAGGGGGGAGGGTGGGGGTGGGATAGTTTTCTTTGGGGGGGATTTGGGGTTTTAGAAGAAAAACATTTTAAGATGTGATTGTTGTTCTAGTATGTTTTAAATTGAATTTTATTGTTGTATATTTTACTTGTTGTAAGCTGCCCTGAGATGTCATTGGCATGAGGGGACGGCTAAAAAATGCAAGGAAATAAATAAATAAATAAATAAATAAAATATAATTCCAATGGGAGGGAGCACCAACTAACAGTGGAGAGGAGAGGAGAGAGTATAGAAGTGGGAAGAGCAGGAGGGAGAGAGGGACAAAAGCTGCACACCTGCCATAGCCCTCAGCAGCTTTAAATAGAGCAGTGAGCCAATCAGGCTGTGGCATATGGGTCCAGCCCTCTAAGCAGGTGTGAGTGGGTCACAGAGAGAGAAAGAGGCAATACCATAGTAGGGAACCCAGCTCCTTCAGAGACCAGGCAGTAGCACAGGGACAAAGACAGCCCCATTCAAGCTCAAAGGCTGGAAGTTCAAGGCCCAGCCCTGACAAGAGCAAAGTTTCATCAGTTTGATCAAATTTCATATTTCAGGGCTGAGATTTGCTGTTTTCACTTGGGAAATTCAAGACTCTGTACCTTGAAAATGTGTAAGTGGTACACGGAGCACATAAGAGGTTTATGGAATATAGGTAATTAGCATAATTCATATGAACTGGTCTAATTTGTTTTCTGAAAGAATCTTTTTCTGTCAAAAAATCTCATTTCTTAAAAATGAAAATGTTCAGGAAAAAATTTCCTTTGTGATGAATTGTTTTTATTTTTCTGGGAATTTTTCATACATCTTAGAGAGAATGTGGTTGCTGTGCTAGACACAAATTTAAAAGATGGAGCCAATTGGTGTTAGATGAACAGGCTGCTCTGGTGCTGGCTGTGCTCACCCGCTTCACGCCAGGGTCGCCTGTCCATCTAAAGAAGCCTCGCCAGATGTTGAAATAGAGTGAAGCACCAGAACATCCCAGACTGCTAGCAGTGGAGCGGGCCAGACAAACCCAGGGCACCAACCTGAAGCAGAGCAGCTTTATGTCTGCAGCGGACCCACACTGCTGCTCCACTTCCAGTTGGCCATTGCCTCCAGGCAACACATTGAGTTGTAGGTGCCAGCCTAGCGAGTCAGGCAGTTGCCTGCAACTCTTAGGGATGTGTGAACACAGTTCAGATATTTGGAGTTCGGACCGAACTCAGTCTGTTCGGACGACCGAACCAAACTTCCGAATTGAACTCAAAAATGTCCAAACAGTTCAGTACCGTTCAGGTTAGGGATGGGCGAACAGATCGTGGTTCGGGTTCGGCCGTTCGGTTCGACTGCGTTCGGTTGGTCCGTTCGGTTCGCCCGTTTGGTTTGGTTTGTCAGTTCAAATATTCAGCCGTTCGGTGGTTCAGGTCGAATGTTGAGTTCAGATTCGGTATTTGGTTCGGTCGGGATCGGTTCAGTGCAGTGCAATTGGGAACTGAAACTGACATTTGGTTTTTGAAATAAAAGGAAAAAACTAAAAAACATATTTCTGGTTATAACATTTTTGTTTCTTATTACTTTTTGATGAAATTTAGGGAGATTGTACCCCCAATGGAGGGCACCAAGTGTACAACATTTGGAACAATTAGATAAAGGAAACCGATTTCAGAAGCAATTGAATGTTGTGATTTTAAGAAAAGCTCCATACACATTCATGACTACAACTTCTTTATCTTGCATCCAATGTTCATGAAACTTGTGCATATTACATCCCTCCATATGCTTAATATTTCTGCCAATTTTAGGAAA